>CM019073.1:99738423-99740923 GCA_009667805.1 Leptobrachium leishanense
CTGCAGGTACAGGGAAGCTTCAGCGTGTGCAAGGTACCATGAATTCTCTTCAGTACCAGGAGATATTGGATGACAATGTGATGCAGTCCGTCACAAACCTGAGACTTGGGAGACGTTGGACCTTTCAACAGGACAATGATCCCAAGCATACCTCCAAGTCCACTAGAGCATGGTTGCAGATTAAAGGCTGGAACATTTTGGAGTGGCAATCACAGTCACCTGATTTAAATCCGATTGAGAACCTCTGGTGGGATTTAAAGAAAGCAGTTGCAGTGCGCAAGCCTAAGAATGTGACTGAACTGGAGGCTTTTGCCCATGACGAATGGGCGAAGATACCCGTAGATCGCTGCAAGACACTTGTGTCAAGCTATGCTTCACGTTTAAAAGCTGTTATAACTGTAAAAGGATGTTGTACTAAGTACTAAGATTGAATGTCACTTGGGGGTTGAATAAAACTGATAATGATGTGAGCACAGAAAAGACATTTGTGGTTATTTCATTATAAATGTTATGTTATATTTGTCTGACCTACACGTGCCTCTTTGATTTAATTGTAAGCAAGATTACTGAATGATCAAAATCACTGTCAAACTGGCCAAAACACTCAATTTCAGTGGGGATGAATAATTTTGAACACAACTGTAGATAGATAGATAGATACAGATAGATAGAGAGATATGATAGATAGATAGAGAGATAGATATATAGGTAGATAGATAGATAGAGAGATAGATAGAGAGATAGATATATAGATAGATAGATAGATAGATAGATAGATAGATAGATACAGATAGATAGAGAGATATGATAGATAGATAGATAGATACAGATAGATAGAGAGATATGATAGATAGATAGATAGATAGATAGATAGATAGATAGATAGATAGATAGATAGATAGATAGATATGGGATAGATAGATAGATAGATAGATAGATAGATAGATAGATACAGATAGATAGAGAGATATGATAGATAGATAGATACAGATAGAGAGATAGATATATAGATATATATATAGATAGATAGATAGATAGATAGATAGATAGATAGATAGATAGAGAGATAGATAGATATATAGATAGATAGTTAGATAGAGATAGATAGATAGTTAGATATATAGATAGATAGATAGATAGATAGATAGAGATAGATAGAGAGATATGATAGATAGATAGATAGATAGATAGATAGATAGATAGATAGATAGAGATATAAATATATAGGTAGATAGATAGAGAGATAGATATATAGATAGATAGATAGTTAGATAGATAGAGATAGATAGATAGATAGATAGACAGACAAACAGGATTTGTTCGACTGCCCCAGCGACTCACCTACAACTCACCAGGACATAGCACTGAAGAAGCTGTCACCACAGTGCGAAGGTTGCCCGAAGTGTCTACTATGTTAGCTGAGGTAGTCCAAAGCATGAGTCAACTTGAGGAAGTGTATCTAACCCACTGTATGCTTGCTGCTGAGCCTGTATATGTTGCCTAATAGATGTGGAAAATGTAATGCAACTGTTGTACCTCCTTGGAGAGACCCAAGAGTTCTACGAGGGGGAGAGTGTAGCGCTGGTTTTAAATCCCCTGCCGTGTAGTACTTATTTTTGGACACCGGAGGGAGACAAGCGCGATGTGAGACACTGAACATTGGGACTACATTTCCCGGCATGCTTTGCGGGCGGGGACAGGAAGTGGGTGAGGGAGAGACGCTGACATCCTGAGCCTCGTGGAAAGAGCTGGCAGAGCGCGCCTAGGAGTGAGAGAAGCAAGACGCAGTGTAGCTGAACGGGACAGTGACCAGGCCGGAGCGCAGGTGGGGCCTGACCGAGCTGGAGACCGGGTTTTCCGCCTTTATCTAATGAAGACCCAGTGATCCACCACAGTAACCTGAGCTGATACCGAGTGAGCTGGAGGACCCTGAGTTAGGAGAACCACAGATCGATCCAAGAGGGAGTGCAGGCGCTGAGCTGGACTTCTGAGGCAGATACAGACAAGCCAGACAGCGGAGCCGGTGACACAGAGAACCCCAGTCAAAATCGAGCGGAGAGACGTCCTGGGTCGAGCGGAGCACAGAGTATCTGGCGGATGGGTGAGAGGCCTTCCAGGCCGTTGTGAAAAATCTAAAGCACGCTGCAATTTGTTTCAAAACCCACAGGGCCCCAACGTGACTAGTCGAAGATACCTCATAAATAATTCACTGGCCAGTTGAATATTGTACCCGGGTACCAATACACTCACACACATACATTTTTTGGGACATAACCTGTACGGGACTCACTCCCCAACCACAAAGGGGGTTAAAGATATATTTTTCTCTTTTCCGCTGCGCGTTTCTCGCATTACGAAGCATTGTATTTCTTTTCCACTGCGCGTTTCCCGCATTACGAAGTACTGTAAATATATATATAAACCGTGTTACTCATTATATGCCAGTTTATCCAGTAAACTATATAATTTATAAAATCCACGACGGTGCTGGAGTATATTT
>CM019073.1:99745923-99878423 GCA_009667805.1 Leptobrachium leishanense
GAATGGTCAGTTTGCCAAATGCCAAGGGTCAATACACAGAATAGCCAATAATTATCAACAGAATACAAGAGCTCTGCGGGAAGTAACTACCACGTCAGGGCACCAGTGAGAATGTGAAGCCGGTTTTAAACTCGGCGGGTCCGCGTCATGCGCCTGGCCCCGCCCCCCGGCGTCCCACGTGTGCGGAAGCGTTCCGCGATATCACTCGGCGCCTGGCCAGCGAGCAGCGAGGAAGCCGCTGCCAGGCGCCGGGGGGGGGCCGCGGACACCGTGACAGAACCCCCCCCTCTACGGGCGGCCACTGGACGACCCCCAGGGGCACAGGGATGAGCCAAATAGAAGGCCTTCACCAAGCGAGGGGCATGAACCTCAGTAGCCGGAAGCCAAGAGCGGTCCTCCGGACCGTAGCCCACCCAGTCCACTAAGTACTGAAGGACCCCCCTAGAAACCCTGGCGTCCAGAATGGCCTTAACTTCAAACTCCTCCTCGCCCTCCACAGAGACCGGAGGAGGGCGGACACGGGCCCTGGTGTACCGATTACACAAAAGCGGTTTTAAAAGGCTCACGTGGAACACGTTGTGTATCCTGATATGGAGGGCAGTGCCAAGGCATAGGAGACCGGGTTGAGTCGCCGCAGTATCTTGTAAGGGCCTATGTATCTGGGGGCTAGTTTCATCGATGGCACTAAGAGCTTAATTTCGCGACGAAAGCCAAACCCTGTCCCCGACTTGATACACAGGTGCTGGTCCCCTACGTCTATCGGCCTTCGTTTTCTGGACAATACTGCTCCTCTCCAGTGCCTGTTTAACCCTCCCCCAGGTCTCAGTCAATGACGCCAAGTGCTCATCCAGAGCAGGAATTGCGGTATCAGGAAATGCAGTGGGAAGCACGGGAGGATCAAATCCGTAAACCGTGAAGAAAGGGGAATGACCACTGGCTTCACTCACGGCACTGTTTAGGGCATACTCGGCCCAAGGTAGCAGGTCTGACCAATTATCCTGTCGTTCAGATATGAAACACCTGAGATACTTCTCAACATTTTGATTGGCCCTTTCTGCTGCTCCGTTCGTTTGGGGTGATAGGCCGAGGAGAAGGACAGGTCTATTCCCACATTCTTGCAGAACCCCCTCCAGAATCTGGAGACAAACTGGGTCCCCCTATCAGAAACAATCCCAAGAGGGATACCGTGTATGCGGACCACGTTGGCGATGAAAATGGCACCAGCTCGGCTGCTGACGGTAGCTTCCGAAGAGGAACATAGTGACCCATTTTGGAAAAGCGATCTATAATCGTGAGTATAACAGTATTCCCTTTGGACTCGGGTAACTCTACTATAAAATCCATGGCTATCTGCGACCATGGTCGTTCGGGGATAGGCAGGGGCTGGAGTAAACCAATGGGCGCTGTCTTAGGACTCTTATTTCTTGTGCATACCTCGCACACGGCTATGTAATCTTTAATATCCCGGCGCATCGGGCCACCATAGCAGTTTTCGGATGCTAGCCACTGTTTTGGTGATCCCCATGTGCCCAGAGGTTTTATTGTCATGGTAAATCTTAAGGACTTCTTCTCTTTCCTTCTCAGGTACAAAGAGCTTCGCGGGAGGTCTCCCCCCCGAGCCTTATCTTGGACAGTCTGCAATCGGATCATCAGAGGGGATGAGACACTAATCGTGGTAGAGGCTATAATCCTCTCCTGAGGTACAATGGGATGTTGATCCTGAACGTTATGTTCATAGGATTCATACTGTCTAGATAACGCATCTGCTTTAATGTTTCTTGACCCAGGTCTATATGTGAGGATGAAATTAAAACTTGAAAGAAACAAAGACCATCTCGCTTGTCTGGCGTTCAATCGTTTCGCGTCTCCAATGTAAGTGAGATTCTTATGATCAGTTATGATAACGATTGGGTCCGTAGATCCCTCTAATAAGTATCTCCACTCTGCCAAGGCTGCGATAACTGCTAACAACTCTCTATTACCGATGTCATAGTTTCTCTCGGCCGGAGACAACTTCCGGGAATAGAAGCCGCATGGATGCAAAGGTTTATCGGGTGCCCGCCTTTGGGACAAGACTGCTCCAAGACCGAGTTCGGAGGCGTCAACCTCGAGTTGGAAGGGCAGAGCTGGATCAGGATGTCGGAAACAGGGGCAGTCGTGAATGCCTGTTTGAGGACCTCGAAGGCTTGCCTGGCCTGGGGTGTCCACTTCTGATTTCCCACCCCTTTTTTAGTCATGGCCGTGAGAGGAGCTACCAAGGTCGAAAAGTCTTTAATGAACCTTCGATAATAGTTGGTAAAACCTAGAAACCTCTGGATGGCTTTAAGCCCTTGGGGTAGGGGCCAGTCGAGGATTGCCGACAATTTACCAGGATCCATTTGAAACCCCTCAGGGGTTATGATATACCCAAGGAAGTGCACCATCTCTCTATCAAATAGGCACTTTTCTAATTTGCAGTATAAGCCGGCCTTCAATAGTCTCCTTAACACTTGTTGCACACATGGGCGTGATGGGTCTCCTTATCTGGAGAGTATATCAGGATGTCATCGAGATACACTATGACGAATGTTTGCAGAAAATCCCTTAGGGTGTCATTTATGAGATCCTGAAACACAGCTGGCGCGTTACATAACCCAAAGGGCATTACCAGGTATTCGTAATGCCCGCTACGCGTATTAAAAGCCGTCTTCCACTCGTGCCCCTTTTTCACCCTTATCAGATTGTAGCCCCGCGTAAATCGAGCTTCGTGTATATACGGGCCCCTTTCAGTCGGTCGAACAACTCTGTTATAAGGGGTATGGGATATGCATTTCTTATGGTTATTCTTTAAACCTCTATAATCTATGCATGGTCGCAAGTCTCCCTCTTTCTTGGAGACGAAAAAGAAACCAGCTCCTGCTGGGGAGGAGGACCGTCTAATGAATCCACGCTCAAGATTCTCCTTTATATATTCCTCCATAATATCGTTCTCCTTTTGCGACAAGGGGTATACATGTCCTCTGGGAGGCATAGTACCGGGGAGTAACTCTATGGCACAGTCATACGGGCGATGTGGGGTAAAACCTCAGTCCTGGCCTTCGAAAAAACCTCCTTTAATGCCTGATAACAGTCAGGGACTACTGTGGATAAAGGAGGTGCTGTGGCGATATTAAGGCTACCAATAACAGTGACCCTGCCCATGCATTTCAACTGGCAACTGGGACCCCAACATCTTATGTCTCTCTGGACCCAATCAATCACCGGGTTATGCTCAGTCAACCATGGAAACCCTAGGACGACGGGGCATGAGGGAGAGTCAATAATCTGGAATCGTATGGTTTCCCGGTGCAAACACTCCTGTTTTCATGCATACCTCTATAGTGTCGTGGGTGATATGGGGACATGACAAGGGTTCCCGTCTATGGCCTCCACCATTAGAGGTCTTTCTTTGAGAACTAGAGGCATGAGGTTCTTGGAGGCAAACACTCTATCCATAAAATTACCTGAGGCTCCAGAGTCTAGGAACGCCTCAGTCTCGAGGTGCACCCCCTCCCAGGTTAAGGAGATGGGCACCAGAATCCGGTTTTTTTTTTTTCGTTATCAACAAAGGAGGCATAGAGCGAACCGATTACCTGGCTAGTAGGTGTTCTCTGGCCCGGCTTGCCAGTGTCACCCCTGCCACCCCTGGGTCTTTGAGGACATTGAAGACGAAAATGCCCTGCCCCGGCACAGTAAAAACAGAGCCCCCTTTCCCTTCTGTGAGTTCTCTCAGCCTCTGAAATACCTGTTCTACCTATCTGCATGGGTTCCACGACCGGTAGATCGGTTCTTTCTGGCTCTGGAGTACCTGACGTACTGGTGTGTCTGGGTACCAAGGGTAAAGGAGGCAAAACCCTTCTGGGTCTGTCTCTAGAATGCCTCCTGTCCCTAATTTGGTCGTCCATGGCAATACAGAAATCAACCAAATGGTCCAGATGTTCTGGCAACTTCAAGGGAGCCAGCTCAAACATCAAAGCCTCGTTCAGGCCTTCGGTAAACGCCAAGGTTAAAACGTCGTTAGGCCAGTGTACCTCAGAAGTCAAGGTCTTAAATTCTATGGCATAGTCGGAGACTCTCCTATTACCTTGCTTAATGTGGAATAAGGACCTGCCTGCATTGGTGGCCCTTCTAGAGGGATCAAACGTACGTTTTAGTTCAGAGGTAAAGCCCTCATAGTCATATATGATGGGCTTTTTGTTTTCCCACAATGGCGTGGCCCACAGTAACGCTTTATCAGTTAAATGGTTAATTAGGTAGCCTACTTTGGCTTTATCGGATACACAGGACCCTGGATTGTTCTCGAATAGAATCTCCAGTTGGGTCAAAAAACCCCGACACAAGTTAGGCGTACCATCATAGCGTACGGGTGCCTTCATACTGAGCCTACACCCCTCGGGTGAGGCCGAACTGGCCCTAGGCAATACTGGTTCTGGAGGACTTGCAGTACCAGTAGTGGATCGATTCAACAGGGTTTGCAGAGCAAGAGCAATCTGGTCCATCCTGTGGTCCTGCTCTTCTTGTCGAGCTGCAATTCTTGTCAACTGAGAAGAGAGGTCTGCGGGATCCATTGGCCCTGACGTAATGTCACGGATCCCTGGGTTACCAAGATGGTGGTCCCTTTACGCAGACCGCTCACTACCCTTCCGATCCTTAGAGTGGTCGGCACGTCTAGACAGATACAGTATACGTCAAGATAGGTATACACAAAGAACGATACTAGGAGGGTACACAAGACCTTAGAATGGTTGGCTCTTCCCAAGACCTAAATAATAGAAGAGGTAGTCTGATGCGTGCTTAGGATGCCACACAGACTGACCTCAATACCAAGATAGAAGAGTAAACGCCAATACCAGGGGTTATGCACAGAATAGTTCGTTTGCCAATGCCAGGGGTCGGTACACAGAATGGTTCGTTTGCCAATGCCAGGGTCGGTACACAGAATGGTTCGTTTGCCAATGCCAGGGGTCGGTACACAGAATGGTCGGTTTGCCAAATGCCAAGGGTCAATACACAGAATAGCCAATAATTATCAACAGAATACAAGAGCTCTGCGGGAAGTAACTACCACGTCAGGGCACCAGTGAGAATGTGAAGCCGGGTTTTAAACTCGGCGGGTCCGCGTCATGCGCCTGGCCCCGCCCCCCGGCGTCCCACGTGTGCGGAAGCGTTCCGCGATATCACTCGGCGCCTGGCCAGCGAGCAGCGAGGAAGCCGCTGCCAGGCGCCGGGGGGGGGCCGCGGACACCGTGACAAGATGACGTACATATAGTTTTTTAAAGGGACACTACCACTTACATAAGATGTAACTAGATTGCTTGTGCATTACAATTAAAAACCACCTTTTAGAACACATTATAAAACACTTTAAAAAACACTTTATAATACACCTTATAAAACACATTATAATACACCTTATAAAACACATTATAATACACTTTATCAAACGCATGCTGCTGTTTTTTTTTTTATTAAGTAATTGCATGTAAAAAGGAAAAATAAAGTTAGGTTTTTTAATCTCCTGATTTCATTTTGTGGATTTTTCCCATGATGCAACATTTATCAAAATCTGTGAAAGCATTTTACTTTACTGTATAAGCTAAAAGACAGCAGTATTTAGCAGTCAGTGGAGTGGAGGATTGAATGTTTCGATAAGGCAGCAGGAGGTCTATTCTGATCCAAGCTACACCAGAAATGGCAGCTGAATGAGATAAAACAGGGAGCTTAAAATACTTCTAATCTACACCCTGGTGATGTCCTTTGAATACATCCCATACAATGATGTGAGTCAATGATCGACTGATAGACTCCATTCTATTGTCAAAGCCAGGCAAGGAGCAAGTGATGCAAAGATACTGTCTGATTAATCAGATGGGCTGGACAGAAACCATGGGTGGTGGAGAATTATGGTCAGGAATGGGAGCTGTCATGCAGCATCACCTCTCACATTTTAAAGTTTTGCAATGCTTCCCGAATTTTTACTTACACGAACCAAAAGAAACAAAACAGACAACATGTGTTCCCAACTTCTTTGCAATTACCTTTTCAGTTCGTTTGTAGAGTTGCCCTTGCATTGATTCATGTTTTGGACGATTTAGCCAAAATTTGAGCTCAATTTATCCAAAACTGAATGCACATGTCTAATAAGTACCTCACGTACTATTTTACGGGATTTGGGTGGAGCTAAAGAAAATAAGGAAATCAAGAATGATTTTGAAATGTTTTTTATGACTGTCTTTAAGAACTATAGACTAGCCTGGCCAAGTCCGGCCATTGGTCAAATTGGGCGAATGCCAAATGTCCGAATGGCTGTAGCTCACAGAGATATCAATATGATTCCCAGGATGGCCACTGTAAGGCTGTACATGGGATCAAATTAGCTTTCTGTATAACCCAGCTCAGAGATACTGCGTGGTCTGGCAGAGGCATGAATTGGCCTGGCCACTGGTCAAATCAGATGACCGGAAGTGGCCTGAATGGCTGTAGATCACAGAGATATCAATCGGTTTTCCGAGTTGGTCACAGCAAGGATATTAAGGGATGATCAAAACTTCTTTTACCCAACTTGGAAGTGCAGTGTGGTCTGGCAAGAGCCATAGACTGGCCTGGCCAAGGCTGGCTGTTGGGTAAATTGGATGAATGTCAATTGCCTGAATGGCAGTAGGTCACAGAGATATCTATAGGTTTCCCAAATTGGCTATGGTAAGACTGTAGGGGGGGATCAAACTATCTTTGTGAATACCCCAGCTCAGAGATGCGGTATGGCCTGGCACTGTACATAATCCACTTATAGATCGTCAACCACCCCCTCTCAGCAGGTTGGCCAGTTTGTTCTTGTGAAGCTACAAATAGGAGTCCTTTGTAATAAATCTAATCCTTATCGTCGGACCAGCTATCCAGCTTGCAGGGCACCGGCTGGATATCTCTATTTTTGTGCACCTTCCTGTCCAGGCAGAGACACCCAAAGGCGATCGCCTATGTCACCTTAGGGATGTGCCGGCGCTGCATATGACATGAATCTACAGCTTGGCCAGTGCACGAATTTTAGGCAGAACACATTTTGATTGCATAAAAAATCAAAAATTACTTTGTGAGGAACTAGAACCATGTGAAAATCACCCAAAGGGAAGCCAATGCCGATATACCATGGAAGTATCTACTGCAAAAGAAATACAGCAACCCCTGGTCACCGTTTAAGGCAGTGGTTCCCAGCTCTGGTCCTCAGGTCCCCTGAACAGGCCAGGTTTACCAGATATCTGAAGCACAGCACAGGTGTGGTATGACTTGCTGCTCAATGATTGCAGGATTCAGTCTGCATTTGCCCAAGGCGATCTTTAAAACCTGGCCTGTTAGTGGGTCCTGAGGACCATGGTTGGGGACCACTGGTTTAAGCATTGCGCCTTGGAAGGGAGATGTAGCCGATACTTCTTTAAGCGTTGCAAGTCACGGATACACGTCTACATTACCCTCAAGAATTGTTGTGAAACAAAAACAGATTTTTGAGCAAAATTTCTCATTACTTGTTACTTTTTGCTCTTCCCAAAAAAAATATTACTGTTGTTTAAAGCATTGTAAAAAAAAATGAAAAAGTTCAAGATGTACCTGAAGAAAATAGCTCAGCAGGACCCAGATAATCTCGGTGATGAAAATCATGCACAAGTGGTTTTAGGAGCAACTGCGGTACACTCAGATCTCTGACACATTATTTTTTCCTTTTTCCATTACTTTTAGCTGACAATATCATTGCAATTCTTAATAGATGGGGCTCTCGGATTAGTCTGAAGGGCTTGGAGCTTTCCCTTAAGTATTCAGCAAAATCGTGATGTCTTCGCTGTGTATATTTATATATAGGGTCGACATGGTGGGGTTTGTGAGGCTCTTGCAACAGTACAGGGGTTCTTAACAGAACTTTCTCTGGCTTTCTCAGGTGTCCACTTGTGACAGACGAACCAAAGAAGAAGCTGTCAGCTGAAAGTGTGCGCCAATGGTTCCCAAACTTGTCCTCAGGGAGCACTTACAAGCCAGGTTTGCCAGATTTAAAATGCTCAAGGTGAACATCGCCATTGCCTGCCTCCTATAGCAATGGTTGCCAAACCTGTCCTCAGGTCCCCCTATCTGGGCAGAGTTGCAGGATATGTGAAGCACAGCACAGTTGATATGATTTTGGCTCCAACACTACAGGATTCAGTCGGCATTTCCTCAAGGGAATCCTTAATACCAGTTCTATTCTAACCCTAAAGACCTCAGATCTACAGCTTTGTCTTATTTCTGAGGGATGCTAGAGGGTACCCTATGTGTCCCCATCCTTAAACTTCGTCTGAGGACTGGAGGAAGGTACGGGAGTCTGGCTGGGGAGAACACGGGGGGGGGGTCCTGCAAGGAAGCGGCATTGGCAGATGTTGGGGTACTGAGATCTGTTACAGCTGCTGAATGAGATAAGACAGGGAGCTTAAAAGACTTAAAATCTACCGCCTGGTGATGTCCTTTGAATACATCCCACACAATACAATGATGTGAGTCAGTGACTGACCTATTCACTCCATTCTATGGCCAAAGCCACACAATGAGGAGCAAGTGATGGAAAGATATTGTTGAGGGGGGGAGATTACAACACAAAAATATCACACAATGGATGCACCCAGTGACACAAATAGAAGAATTTTTTTTTTAACTAAACATACAAGAGAAAAACAAACAACATGTACGATATCAGCAACGTCAAATAAACACAATAAGGACATTTCATTTATTTGGTTGTAGTGGTCCTTTAAATGGTCATAATGCCTGGAGTGTCACTTTATGTTTTTCGCCTCTGTGATTAAGTGTATTCATTGTATAGGTGTGGTTGATTCCTTTCTGCTGTTTGCATTTCAGCTTGGCACTAACCATGTTATCACCTCATGTTATGACAATGTTGTGTTTCGCCTTGGACGACATTTGACCATGATTGTGCCCGTTTTAGTTGTTGTCGGATAGCAGTTTTAGGAGTTACAGTCCTCTGCAGTTTTAGATTTTAGGATTTCGATTTCTGCAGCGTGCCCCTTGAGCTCCCTGAATACCTGTCACAGTAATAACATGAAGGATTTCTTCTCAGATATATTTTTGATCCTTACGAGAAGCAGCAAGGTGCATTTTACACTTAAAATTGCCTTTATCGATGTTTTGTGTCTGCTGCTGACTGCTAATCTATAGAGCGCTCCTTACCTTAAATTATTTGTACCTGTGATCTACGAGCAATGTTTCAGCCATCAGTTAACTTGTTTTTTCCTGCAGTAGACTGAGAAACAGAGAAAAGGCCAGTGTAGACATTTTTATAAGGACGTATCTATGGTGTACGTGTATGTATGTAAAGTATATATATATATATATAATTATATATATATATATATTTATGTACATAAATAGCAAATATCTGGACGCACTCCAGGACTTGAATAAAAATAATATTGTTTATCAACAAGTCATGTTAAAAAGCTGACGTTTCGGTCCAACATCGGGCCTTTATCAACGAAGCAGAAAGCATGTTTTCTTCATCCCCAGCCTCTTTCACTAGTCTTATTGTTATACAAAAAGGCACCTCTTTCACTGTTATCATCAGATGTTTCCTCTTTTCTGTCACATCTGCAGATACATTAGCTTTTTTGGTCTCTATATTTTTTTCTTTTAGTTCAGGTTGCAGCTTTGCTTTAAGATTTTCCCTACATATAGATTGTTTTCCTCGTCCATTTCCAGGGGCTTACCCCCCCCCATTCCTTTTCGGGATCTCCTCCCTCTCATTCTTTCCTTTTGGATATCCTTATGTAGGTAATATGCGTTACACAAGATGTGTGCACTTCCCCCCTCTTTTTCAACAAGTCTACTAGGCGCTAAATGCTCATATAGCCCTCTTTTTCCTCCTGTACACCTTTATTACTTATACAGGTTCACCCATGGAGGTGTCCTGCATTGTTTTTAACATTTTCAGGCTTCCATCCCCTACACTCAACTGAAACTGCCCTCACCAAAGTCACCAATGACCTCCTAACGGCTAGGAACCACGGCCACTATTCTATTCTCATCCTACTTGACTCTCAACTCTCTCGGTCTCTGTGACATTGCGCTCTCTTGGATTCACTCTTATCTGTCTAACAGGTCTTTCTCTGTATCATTTGCTGGTAACTCCTCCTCTTCAATGCCTTTATCAGTTGATGTACCTCAAGGCTCTGTCCTAGGTCCTCTGCTCTTCTCTATCTACACCTCCTCCTTGGGAAAAATCATTAACAGCTTTGGCTTTAATTACCATCTTTAAGCTGATGATACTCAGATCTACTGCTCTACCCCTGATCTCTCTCCTCCTGTCCTTTCCAAAGTCGGTGACTCTTTATCTGGCATCTCCTGGATGGCCTCTCACCACCTAAAGA
Organism: Leptobrachium leishanense; assembly: GCA_009667805.1. Classification (NCBI taxonomy): domain Eukaryota; kingdom Metazoa; phylum Chordata; class Amphibia; order Anura; family Megophryidae; genus Leptobrachium; species Leptobrachium leishanense. The sequence goes on from CM019073.1 coordinate 99,756,339, forward strand.
TTAACATGTCCAAGACTGAGGTCCTACAAATTCCTCCCTCTATTGCCTCCCCACCTCATGAGTTCTCTGACGTGGTCGAGGGTATCTCCCCATCAAACCAGGTTCGCTGCCTCAGAGTTACGCTTGACCCTGCTCTTTCCTTCATTCCCCACATCCAGTCTCTTTCCTCCTCCTGCCGTTACCAGTTGCATAATATCTCCAGAATTCGGCCATTTCTTATCGCTGACACCGCAAAGCAACTCATCCATGCCCTTCTAATCTCCCGACTAGACTAATGTAATAATTTTCTAGTTGTCCTCCTTCTCTCCCGGGCTCACCCCCCTACAATCCATTCTGAATGCCTCTGCCAGGCTCACCCACCTCACCCGCCGCTCTGTCTCTGCCGCACCTCTCTCTGTGAGTCCCTTCACTGGCTCTCCATCCACTGCAGAATTAAATTCAAGGTACTTACCCTGACCTACAAAGCTCTCACTAACTCCCACTACCTGTCCTCACTAATCACCAAATACACCCCAGCCTGCTCCATGAGGTCAAACAGTGACCTGCACCTAGTTTCTCCCCACCTCACCTCTTCACATGATAGACTGCAGGATTTATTATGCGCAGCCCCCATCTTCTGGAACGCTCTCCCTCGTACGGTCAGACTTTCCCCTAGTTTCCCTTCCTTCAAATGCTCCCTTAAGACATTCCTATTTAGGGAAGCCTACCACCTGACTCACTGATACACCTCCCTGCCCCAACCAGTCCATCACGCTCACCTTGCAGCCCACCACTCTCACCTTGCAGTCCTCTCCTCCTATTTCCACCCCAAACCCATCTAGATTGAGAGTTCCCACAGGAATAGGGCCCTCGTTTCCTCCTGTACTGGTTTATCAAATGTTGTTCAGTCTCTGTGTATTGTAACCCTGTCTATATTGTGCCCATTGTTCAGTGCTGCAGAATATGCTGGCGCTATATAAATAAAGTATAACAATAATAATAATAATTTTCACCAGGATCCGGCCTTTTCCGCTCTTTCCCCTCCTGGCGTCGGTTGCTATGGCAACACAGCAATTGGTCGAAATCAGCACGTCAGTGCTTCCGGGTTCCGGAAGCGAGTCAGCCGTGGAGGGGAAGGGTAAGTGATTTTCCAACCATCTATATAATGGCTGTAATTTGGACTATAATATTACCTTGATAAAGGCCCCTGCAGGGCCGAAACGTTGGCTTTTTAATGTAACCACAATAGAGTCTGTTGTTGTTATACAAGTCCCTGAGTGCCTCCCTCCATCCAGTTTTGCCTATATATACTGTATGTATATAAGTATGTACATAGTATAAGTGCCATTCTATACATGGCACGGTAAGGGTTATCTCCCTCTCAATTTATATATGGTAATTACGGCAAAGGATCCAGGAATATTCCATTTGCTTTTAGTGTGTCAATTCACTTCTTCTTTAGAAAAATAAATAAAAACACAACGATTATAATAAAGTAAACAATAACATCGGTAAGAAAAATATCAAGAAGCAGCGGGTAGCTATTCGAGAGGGCTTTTTGCATCACGAGTAGATTGTGCTCTGAAAAGAAGTACGTGAACAATAACTGTGATACCAACCCTAAATACTCCCAGGAATATACAGTATATAGCAAACATTCGAGTCTATTTTGCTTATTGTACATTTTTTACAAAAAACACAGCGCTGAGTGCTTTTTCAGATTAAAGCGACCTTACGTTTCCCGTTTAACGACTGTTTTTTTTTTTTGCAACACAGCAGCTTTGCTCCTTTAAACTGTTTGCGCAGAGATTCAAAGGGAAAGTGCGCGGGGTAAGATAAAATAAAACGCTTTAGGAATATCTGCTTGTGTTGGTGTTTTGGAACAATCCAATTCATTTTAGTCACTTGTACAAAAGGTAATTTGTTCTTCGGGGAGCACGCTGTGAACAGATTTTAAGCTCTCGTTTTTTTTTCTCTCTCTCCGAAGCATGTGCGCTTCCAATAGTCGCAAATAATGGATGAGCTTACATTAGTGTAGAATATCTCAGAGGATACCTGACAGCGGTCTAAATGGTTCCTAAATACTCCGACAATTGGTAGGAGAATGCGCAAATCAACTCAGCGGTAGGCACCCGACACAATTAAGCAGTGCGCGCGTATCAACCGTCAGCGGAGAAATTATCTTTCCTTTTTTTTGTGCAAAAAGAAACAAAATATCAGTGTTTCGTGATTAAGATTGCAACTGCACGGATAAGGCTGGATATGGAGAACTCTTTGGTGGGCCAATCGGCAGATCGCGCGTTGGCCTACGAGTAACGTTGACGGGAGAAACCGCATGAAGGGTCTTTTGTCATTCCTAAGTGCTCCCGTTCATACTGTGCTTATAAATTTCCCATTAGCCCGTGGAGCCTTCGCAACCATTAGGCGAAAGTGATGATCGGTTTGGGCACACGATGCGGATGGCAGCCGCGAGCTGATGCTGTCACTCGTACGTGAAACTGCTGTCAGCCTTGGATTTATAGCTCAAATAAAGCAAGGTAGCGAGGCGATCAGATGACTTTAGATGAAAGTGTTACCTCTCTGGTGAAGGGTGCGATCGGTGGTCCCAGGTAAGCCAACTCAACAAGCATGTAGAAAAATATAGCAAGAGGAATCCTGGTACTCCTTTAAGTGGTTCAATATGGCCAGTTTATTAAGACGAAGAGGGTGGCAACGTTTCAGCCAAATAAATGGTCTTTGTCAAGCCCCGTTGAATTTATTTGTCTGCTTCCCTCCTTGGCAATTTATTTTTCTGCCCATCCTAAACATGGCTTACATTGCTATTATTTGCTCTTTCACGATAATTGAAGTGCTGTGACAGCCATAATTAAATTGTCCCTAGAAGATGAGTGACTGGTGACACTTCATGATGGGAACAGGGTTGTTCTTATCTCTCATGATGGGTCCATGCCAGGATCCTCCAGTATGAGGCATTCAAAAGACAGCGAGGAGGAGATATACACAAGAGAAGTTAGACTCCAGCAGCCAAGGTTCCAGCAGTCCCTGGATCTCCAACCACCAATAAGGAACATAGGAACCAGTTTCCTCAAGGCTCAGAATGAAAAGGAGCTTTATAACAGAGTCGCAATGTTTCATTCCTACATAGAGGACCTTTCGCAAGTCATTAGGACAGGTCCTCTGCTCTGTGTAGGACCAAAATGTTGCGACTCCGACTTCATAATAAAGCTCTTCATCATACAAAGCCTGATTGACAGCTTAAACTCCACCAGCCAAGGTTCCAGCAGTCCCAGGATCTTCAACCACAAGAAGGAACAGAAGGACTGGTTTCCTCAAGACTCGGTATGAAAAGAAGCGTTATTATGGAGTTGCAATATTTCATTCCTACATAGAGGAGCTTTCTCAAGCCATTGCAAAAAGTCCTCTGCACTATGTAGGACCAAAACGTTGCGACTTCATGATAAAACTCTTTGTGAAATCATGCCTTGATTGACAGGTCCTTCTTTTCCAATATGAGCCATGTCAGCATGGCTGCTCAATGTTACAGTGGCTGTATGGTTAATGTGATTGTCCATTACATTGATCGCATAACATCATGACATTAGGGATGAGCTGTTCGGTTCGGAGTTCAATTCGAACATTGGCCGTTCGAAAGTTCGTGAACTTCGTACGTTTTGGGATGTTCGCCAAAAGTTTGAAAAATTAGTTTTTGGAAAAAGTATAAAAAATGCTTAAAAAATACAAAAAAATCTATAAATAAAGATACTCTTTACTGCAGAATATTATAAGCAACGGTTTATCAGATATTGAATTAAAATGGGAATATTTTTAACATTGAAGCCTATGGGATAAAGCATTCTTGTTGCTAAAACATCAGGCAGACAAGGCCCTCTAATCAGGCACTGTAGAGGGCAGCCCGCCAGAGCCTCCCTCCCAAGGACCCCTTGAAGAGCATGCGGCCGCAAGATTACAGAGCTGCGACTGTGCGGGCTGGCCAGCCGGGTGCATGTGGCAGAGAGGTGGCGTAGGGACTCCAGGGAGGGAGCCACAGCAGACCCCCCTTCCCCACAACCAGGATCGAGGGAGCCCCCACTGACCACCAGGTTAAGGTAAGGCGACACATTTTTAAAAAAAATAAAATCCGAGGACATTTTTAAATGTCCTCAGCAACATAAAAAAAAACACTTTTTTTTCTTTCTAATACTCACCTGATTCCTGGATCCACAAACTGTAGAGGTGCTGCGGAATCATATGCTGCATCAATTATACTGTAAGGCTGGGTTCACACCTGCTTTTTTTTTACGCACGCAATACATGCATTTTTTAACGCGCGTGTCGCGCAAACATAAAAAACATGCGAACGCGCATTGCAGCGCGTTCACGGCCATAGACTGCAGAGTGAATGCGCTGCAATATGCCCCAAAGAAGCTCCTGTACTTCTTTGGGCGTAGGACATTTTACAGCGCGTTCCTGCGCGCTGTAAAATGCCCAGGTATGAACGGGTCCCATAGCAAATAATGGGATTTCCCTGTTTATGCGTTTTACAGCGTGCAGGAACGTGCTGTAAAACGCTTAGGTGTGAACCGGCCCATAAGGTGCTGCCCGGCAGTGTGAGGATTCATAAGCTGGATTAATTATTCTTCTTACAAATTTGGTTACTTAACCCGTTTGCGTTTGGATTGTAATATTGTGACATCCAGGGCCCCAGGTGGCGATGGGGGGGCCCCGGACGCATGGTGCCGCCAGTTGGCCGAATGCCAGGAGCTCCGGCGGCACCCGGCGCAGCTGTGAGTGATCAGGGGGCAGGGCGCAGCGTGATGACTGGTGTGCGCCAATTCTCACCATATACAGTAGCGCAGTACTAGTGCCTAAACGTTGTTGAGCTGGTTTTGTTATAACAACTACTCTCGCTCTGTGCCCCTGTCTGGTATATTCCGCTGCTTGTTACTGCTGGTGTGCTTCCATCCTGCCATACACTATAGCGTAGTAATATTTGGGTGCACTGCCACTGACGCCTATATTACCAGATTCATATTATTTTAATATTGGACTGCAGGGTCCAACCCTGCACTCTTCCACAATACCAGAGGGGTTACTTACGGTGTGAAGGCACTTGCTGCACCAAGGGCACAATATTTGGGTGCACTGCCACTGACGCCTATATTACCAGATTCATATCATTTTAATATTGGACCACATGGTCCAAACCTGCACTCTTCCACAATACCACAGAGGGGTTACAGTGTGATAGCACTGTTGCCGACACTAAAGGCCCAAGTTTAAAGCACCTATTGTTACTTTCATCCAAAGCCTGCATAAGTTCCACCATAATTTAGCAAAAAAATCACTAAACTTGTTCTGCGTGTCCTAAAATGTCTTTTCATACAGACTGCCGCCCCAAGCAGTTATTTATGAATAGATTAAAGGAAAAGCATTTACCGGCATTTGAAATGTCATTTTTTTTGTTTTTAAATGTTCCTATACATCCTACAAATCCGCCACTTCACGGGCAGGTTATGAGGACCTCCTAGGCATGATTTTTGAAGGAATTTTTCGTTTTTATTTTTAACCCTTATTTCATGGAAAACTCACTGTTCCTTTAAAAACGTTTTTTTTTAAACTTTTTTTCCGTGTTTCCTGTCCCCCAGGGCACTACCCGGACCCCCATACACCTTTTATGGCAAATATCTTGCATATATGCCCTCTTGGAGGGCACTCTAAAATTCGAACTTTCGAGTTCCATTGACTTGCATTGAGTTCGGTTCGTGTTCGCGTTCGAACTCGAACTTTTGAAATTGTTGTAGATCGAATGCGAACCGAACACGGGGGTGTTCGGCTCATCCCTACATGACATGTAGGGTGCTCTTGTCAACCAGACGAGAACACTTTTCTTCCTGATTTGGTAATTTTAAAATATCTTTATATATTAAATCCTACGCCTGTCATGCCCAGCTATAGAGATTAGCATTTACGCTGTGCTTGGGATGTCGTCTCAGCTTTGCCCGTTGGGTTGGCTTCAGAAGATAAAACTGTGCTGACTTAGAAAAGTAGACTTTAGAAGATAGACTATAATAGGTGAAATGTTTAAGTCTAGATTATATACCCCTTAATGCTGCAGCTGGTGCTGCTGCCGGCAGGTTGGGTTTTAATTGCCACGGGGTCGCATAGCATGCCCTGTGACTTTCTGGCCCACCTCCAACCCGCCTCTCTTCTCAGGCAGTCCCCCTTCATCCAATGATGGCGATTGGCTGCTGGGAAAGGGAGTCGGGCTGAAGAGGGAATAGAAAGACTCAGCCGTGCTATGCCGCCAACACATTCCGCAAAAGTGTAAACAGGTGTGACTGGTACAGTTAAAAAGAGAGGTACAATACATCTGAAACAATATAAATATCTGTAAGAGTCGCCGCAAGACATATAAAAAAATTCCTAGAAGATATCATAGAGCTATACAGTAAAACAAGGCTCAAAATACGCCCAGCTTGACTGATGCTTACAAGATAAATAATATAATATCGCACATCAAGCCATACTGATCCGCCTGGACTTTCACAGAGGATTACGCAGGAACCGGCTAAAGTGTGCAGCGGGAAGCACTCCCCTGCTCACTCCCTTTATGCTTTATTATATATGTATTTTTAGCTATATTATTAAAGCCTCATTTTAATTTTACCTTACTGGCGTTCTGCCTGTATGTAGATATTTCTCCCAACTCCTCCAGTGGTTTCCTGCGGAGCCCAGCTGCACACTTTAGCCCATTCCTGTGAGCATGACGCGGAGTTCAAGAATCCAGGAGAGAGGGTATGGCTCAATGTGCAGTATTTATCTTTATTTTATTTATTTATTTATCTTGTGAGCATCAGTCAAGACGGGGTGTATTTTGTGATTTGCGTTACAGTGTAGCTCTTTCATATTTTATTATGTTTTTTTGACATGTATAGATATAAAGAGCCCCCCGAAATGTGCATAAAATTATATACAATAAATATCATGCAAATATCTGGGAATTGTGCTGCGTTATTCACCGAAGCACAAAAAAAATGCAATGCTTATATTCTCCACAACTGTAACTTGTTTGATTCCTTGGAACAAAAAAGGGGAAACAAAAAAACAAAAACAATAGTGCAATATTGGTTTGCAAAAAAACACAATAAATAAAAATAATAATAAAAAAAAATAATTAACCCCCAGGGTTAGTTAAATAGGACCTAGGCTGTCATCTAAAAATAATGAGCATAAAACGGTCAGAATGAGCTCAGCGCACATAGGTGAACTGGCTCAGCAGTTAACCCCTTAGTGACCGGGCGGTTTTACACAAATCCGTCTTTTAGTGACCGCTGCTGTTTTTACGTTTCTGCGCTGTTAGTGTTTAGGTCAAATTTTCCTCTTACTCGTTTATTCAACCCACACATATTATACACCCTTTTTCCCGCCATTAAATGGACTTTCTAGAAATACCATTATTTCCATCATATCGAATAATTTACTATAAAAAAAATATGAAATATGAGGAAAAAAATGGTAAAAACACACTTTTTTGTAATTTAATCCCCAAAATCTACAACCACCCAAAACGACCCCAGCTAAATAGGTTTAAAATTTTGTCCCGAGACTAGAAATACCCAATTTTTACATGCGTTTGCTTTTTAACTCCCTTCACTGCTGAGACAGTTCACCTATGTGCGCTGCGCTCATTCTGACCATTTTGTGCTATTTATTTTTAGATGACAACCTAGGTCCTATTTAATTAAACTCCCCCCAGACAAAAAAAACTTTTAAAAAAAAACATTTTTTTATTTTATTTAATTTTTTTATTATTTTTTTTTATTTAATTTTTTTTTTCATTTTTTTTTTAAAACTAAACCTGGTCATGTTTGGTATCATTTGAAAGGCCATAATCAGGCCTTTCAAATGATGGCAAATATGACCATCTAGCTGCCATGGATCGGGAGATAAAGGGATTCTTAGGATCCCCTTATCTCTACATGGCAGCTAGAGGGTTACCTGGCCCACTGACATCCTCACACATATGGTGAGGTTGTCAGTGGGTGGGGGGGGACCTGGAGGCTTGGCTGACATCCAAGATGTCAGCCCCCCTCCAGGTTTGAATCGCGTTTGGCGCCAATTGGCGCCGCAACGTGATCCGGCGGCGAAATGGTTAATGCCATACACCGCTGGAAAGGGGAGGCTCTCCCCTCTCCAACGGTGCAAACGGCATCTCCCTAGCTTCAATGGTTGGGGAGATAGAGAGCTCCGAAGGAGCCCCCCCTCCCCTCCATTGAAAAGCATGGGGACGCCTGCTGATGACGTCACCACGCAGCGTGGCGACGTCATCAGCCTCGCCTGCCCATGTAAATCACATGGGCAGGCTTCCTCCCTGCCAGATCGCCGTGGGATCCGGCGAGGGAGGTGAGTATCGGGCGGGAGGGGGATTAGGCGCCGCTGACGTACCCTGTACGTCCGCGGGTCTAAGGGAGACCCGAGTTCAGGACGTACAGGGTACGTCAGAGGTCCTTAAGGGGTTAAGGGGTTAAAAAGCAATAACGTGTAAAAATTGGGTATTTCTATTCTTGGGACAAAATTTTGAAACTATTTAGCTGGAGTCTCTTTTGGTGGTTGTAGATTTTGGGGATTAAAATTACAAAAAAGTGTGTTTTTACCATTATTTTCATCATATTTCATATTTTTTTAATAGTAAATTAGAAGATATGATGGAAATAATGGTATTTTTTGAAAGTCCATTTAATGGCGGGAAAAACAGTGTATAATATGTGTGGGTTGCATAAACCAGTAAGAGGAAAATTTGACCTAAACATGAACAGCGCAGAAACGTATAAACAGCAGCGGGCACTAAACAACGGATTTGTGTAAAACCATCCGGTCACTAAAGGGTTAAACAGGACACAGAACAAGTGTTTGTTTTTTATTCTGTAACAGACAACAGTTTGTTGTTGTTTGTTATTGATAGTTTGTTAATATTAAACATTCAGCCTGTAATAAAATATACTGCATATATTCATTATAGCACTATATTTTAGGGATGTGCATGGGTGAAAAATTTGTTTAGTTTAGTTTAGTTTAGTTTTGTTACGTTTTTAAATCATTTCATTTTCGGAATTTCGCAACTAATTTCGTTTCGGATCAATTTGAAATTTTGAATCAATTTGAAATTTCGAATTGATTCGAATATCATATATCAATTCAATAGTTGATATCAATTCAAATTTTGGATCTCTAGATAAAACCCCAATTAATCTAATTTTGCTGTTAAAAGAAAAGCTAGGGTTAAATTTTAAGCTGTGTCACAGATTTAGTATTTGAGTCAAATTAAACAGTGAAACAAAATTAATTTGTTTCATAAAGTTTTTTCTCTGACTATTACTTGTATTGTAAGTTAAGATCAATTCGATAGTTGATATCAATTTGATAGTTCATTTCAAATTCCATAGTTGATATCAATTTGATAGTTCATTTCAAATTCCATAGTTGATATCAATTTGATAGTTCATTTCAAATTCAATAGTTGATATCAATTTGATAGTTCATTTCAAATTCCATAGTTGATATCAATTTGATAGTTCATTTCAAATTCGATAGTTGATATCAATTTGATAGTTCATTTCAAATTCGATAGTTGATATCAATTTGATAGTTCATTTCAAATTCCATAGTTGATATCAATTTGATAGTTCATTTCAAATTCAATAGTTGATATCAATTTGATAGATCATTTCAAATTCCATAGTTAATATCAGTTATTCAAATTTTTCTTTTATGATGATGACACGGTGTAAAACTAAATAAATTCGTTATATACCGTTTCGTTTCGAATTCGTATTGTATCGATTCTTTATTCGGCAGTAATTCCGAATACGAATTATCAAATTTCGTTCCAAATTCCAAATTTTTCCGAAACAAATGCACATCTCTACTATATATTTATCTGTTTTATACCAAGAAAAAATAAGGTAATAATGCACTTCCATTCAACATGACCTCACTGTCATTTTTTTCCTTCACCGAGCTGATTTTGTGTTGCCAATCTAGAAAACAAACTCTGTATACCACGTGTTATCGTTAATCGTTTGGCTGTTCCCAGTCCTGACTTCTTGTTTTTTTCACTAATGTAACCTTGCTTGCTGTTTAAGCTCCGTGTGAACAGCTTTCCTGTTCTATATATTACCATTGTATACAAACGTAAATTGCTATTCCCGATTGACTTCTGAGTAGGACTGAAGGTTCACCAGTAGGACCGGAAGTATCCTAGCTCAGGCTCATTATACAAGTAGCTCACATTCCAGTTACCATGAATTATCTACTGAGTGCCTGTACATCATCATCCGCTTTCGCTACTATACAATACAAATGTTTTAATGCTTCCACTTCTATTATCTGCTGTGTTTACCTGATACATTTTGCATGATGCAGAGTTCACATTACTCAAAGACTTTTTTTTTGCTCTCCGTGCAGTTTTTATTCAATCTCCTATAATAAGATGACATTAGTTTAGAGGCCTACACTCCACTACTCTTACTTTAACCCTTTCACTGCTGAACCATTTCACCTCTGTGTGCTGAGCTAGTTTTTTACCGTTTTTGCTCATCATGTTTAAACGCGATTTGAAGACATGTTTCTTGAAGACACGACCCAGACAAATTATAAATCCTTTTTTACGGCAGACTCGTTAGATTCATAATATATCATTATTATATGTATATGTCATGCCCTGCCTGAATGCTATAACAAAAAATGTATAAAAAAAATGTGAATTTCCAATCATCTACAGCGGGTAAAAAAATTTTTTCACATTTTATCATCCGAGCCTTATTAACCTGATTAACCCTTATGCGTTTATTTATTCTAAAAAAATTTGAACTGGGAACCCGTTACTTTTATTTTTTATGAGAAATTAAATGATTTTAGCCCGAAAAAAACATAAAAAATTGTTAGTGCAGCATCACTGTTCATATTATAATTGAAATGTGAACAATAATGCTGCATTAATAAAAAAAAATGTTTTTTTCTTTATTTTAAATTTTTTATATTTTTATTTATATATTTTTTCTTATTTTTTCTTTATTTTAACATAGTAATGTTTGGTATCATTGGTAAGGCCATGTTTTGGCCTTTCTGATGATACCAAACCTTAACCCCTAGCTGCCACAGTTTGCCGATTTGGCGACAAATCGAAATCCAGCCCCTAAGTGGTTAAACGCAGGAACTGCTGGGAAGGGCAGAACTTTGGTCTGTGGCCCTTACCGATGGGTGGGTAGAGAGGTCCAAAGAACATCCCCCTTCCCCTTCAGGCATTTTCCCTGCTCTGGCGGGGTGGTGCCTGAAATAGACATCATCGCGCTGGGCGAGTTACACCAGCCGGAATCTCGGAGGCTGGGCTGACATCCAAGATAGAGATGGAGACCACAGCGATCGTCTGAAATACCAGCCAACAATCGTCCGAAATTCCCTCAGCGCGTCCATCACACAGAAAGCCTATTTGAGGGGGTGTGCTGAGCATGTCCATAGCATCCAAGTGGTTAAAGAGGTTATCCGGTTCCTGACGGTGCTTACCAGCTTCTGGAGAAGCTTTAACATTTGTGACGTGACAGATCTATGTTTTTCAGTGTTGCATCCAGCAAAAGGATCCACAGTGTCCCATTCACCAGTGAAAGCAAACAATGGGCAACACCAGGAATTTCATAGCGGGAAACAAATACAAAGAAAGCCTCCTTGGGCTGTCCACTAATAAAAGTTCTAAAAGATTCCTGGTGTTGCCCATTATTTGCTTTGACTTCTGTCTCCATAGCATGATGCGCCTATTGTTTCTTTTTTATATACATCCAATCTTTGGGATGACAACTGGATCCTTGACTGTAGAAGGCAGGCTGTTTGGTGTTTGACCAGAGATGAATGTCTCAAAGCATTGCTTCTTTTCAAACAGGATAACTGTCTATAACAGTGTGTGCGGACCTTGGCACCCCAGGTTATTTGAACCTACAAGTCCCATGATGCTCCGACAGGGTTAAGGAACATGTAGTTCTTATACATCTGAGATGCCAAGGTTTGCCATCACTGGTCCAGAATGAGCAAATTAGTATCAATCAATGGTTTTAGTCAACCACTAGCAGGGAGATACAAATTACGTAGAGCCCTATTACAATCTTCACGCAAACGTTTGCGCGCGCGCAAAAACGCATTAACGCGAGGGGCAAAGCCCTTTGCACAGAACGTCGTATTACAATGTCAGAGCAACAAACGCACATTAACGTCTACCACGGGTGAACCTGCTCGAATGCTGCGCAGGCGTACTGTACTTTGCGCGTCCTATACTTAACATTGTGAGCGCAAATGCGTTTGTGCGCTGGTATGCGGATGGTATTACAATCTATGCGCAGTTTGTAACGCACAGCCTTTGCGCGCATAATTTTAGCAACTCCTAAAAGCTGGTGTTAATGGCAAATTCTATCAACCTTTGCTGCGTAAAAAAAAATACGCAGCAAAGTATAGTTACACATTCTACACATACCCAAACCAATAAATTTGAGAAGTTGTGTGTGTTTTTTTTATCGATGCAGCATATGTGCGCAGATTGATTTTGACATGCGCAAAAACTTAACGTGAGACAATTCTGGTTCTTAATTCTGATTGGCTGAATCGCGTGAAAAAACCAGTCCGCACCCTGATTTCTGCGCACAACGTTGCTGCGCGCGTGTTTTTGCGCGTCCGTTTTACGCGCGTTGTTTTTTGACGGATGAAAAAATGCACGAGGATTGTAATACCAGCGTTGATTTACACGCGTTAACGTTTAACGCTTCGTGCAAAAATTCACGCGTTGCGCGTGCGTTTTTGTGTGAAGAGTGTAATAGGACCCGTAATGGTTAACTTGGCTGTGTGGACATCAGTTACCATTTGTGCAGAATCCACTGTATAACCTCAACTGGGTCTTCCTATTGCGTTTATAGAGGGATGGATGCTTAACGAAAAGCAATGACAACCCTACAGATATTCCCACTTGAAATTTATCTGAGCCACATATTTCTCCCACTCCCGGTCCCTCACACTGAATGTTAAATTAACTTTCCACGGGAGGGAAGAGCAGCAACACAGACAGAATGCTGCCGCTGCATAAAGAGACATTTGTCACAAATGAAATGTTTGCCTAATTACGTACACATATTGCAAAACAGCACTCGAAACATAACTAGCTGCTTTCCAGCTTTTTAGACTTAAAAATAGATTTGGAAAAAAATCCGAAGTTTCACTCTGCTGCATTAACCAAAATGTTCGATAATGGTTCAAGAAAAGATACAAAAAAAGAGAAATCCGCTGGAAAAGCACAGAAACGGAGATTCTAGATAATGATGAGTTCTAGTGCTAATTTATGGATATGCATTTAATTCAATATCTATTATTTTTTAATTGAGAAGATATGACTGCAGCAAGAAATAGAAGCAATTAAACCAGAATCTTGTTCTGAAGTGGATAACTGGGCTTGTCAAAATTCAAGCATTCGTATCATTAATTTTCTCTCCTGTTTTGCAGTATGTATGTATCACGTGCTTGCTACATTAACTGTACGTAAACATGGAGCTGATTTGTGCCCATGATGCATCGTTTTAATTCTCTGAATTGGTTTTACAATTAGTTACATATTTATGGCTGTTGATGTGCAAAAATGGAGTAGTAGGCAAACCGTTTGTGTTTTACAAATGATTGTTCTTCTTGTCTTCTCACTCTGTAACCTGATATCAACCATCTGAAAGTTTAGTGAATAGACTAATTGGCCTGAAATTGCAATGAACAGAGAAGTGTACTGTCCGTTGCAAATCGGGGCCACTTCGCACGACAGTGAATAACCTCTATAGTCATGTTGCCAGTAGGAACATGGTAAAAGTATTCCACTGTTGTCAGACTTTGCAACCTTATTGGCAACAGATTCATGTGATCTTGGGGGAATTTCTGGACCCACTGCCACCCTTTGACCCAGGGTTGATGCTCTTACACCACACACGTTTTCCCATTGATGTATACAGACGATCTGTAGCTATCCGTATTCTGAACACGGCTAAGGCTAGGGTCAGACGAACGCATTTTTCACATGCGTTTAGCCGCACGAAATCACGGCCGTGCTAGCAGCAAATGACGTCCAATGCCGGGGAACATACGACGAACGGCCGCACGAAAGTTCGTCCGTGCAACGCAAGTGGCCAACGAACGCATTTTTTCGAGAACGTCAAACCGCTACTACTGACGTACAGAGTGCGCTGCGTCCGCATAGCGGCGTGTTTGTGTGATTAGGAGACGTCAGACGCTGCACACGTCCGGCCAACATAACGTCCAGATGCAAAAGGGTTTTATTGATGATCCGTACAAAATCACGGACTAAAATGCGCATCGTATGACCGCTATCGCGTATTCCGTGAAAAAATACGTCCATTCGTTCGAACGCACTTTTTCACGGACAACGTGAAAAATGCGTTCGTCTGACCCTAGCCTAAGGGCTTAAGCCCCCTTCTTTGGAAACAGCCCCATTGTCCATCTCTCATGACCTGGTATGATAAGATGAATGACCTCTGCTCCGTGGAACATCTCCACTTCTCTGCAACCAATAGAATGCCCCACTATCTATTAATCTGGTCCAGATGGCTTCTGATCTCGCCCACCTCTAGATTCTGTGCCCTCCTCCACTATTAACGCTAGGGATGTGCATGGCTGAAAATTTTTCGTATTTTTCGTATCGATTTCATATTGATTCGAATTTCATATATCAATTCGATGATATCAGTTTGATAGTTCATTTCAAATTCGATAGTTGATATCAATTATTCAAAATTTTCTTTTATGATGATGACACATTGTAAAACGAAATAAATTCATTATATACCATTTCGTTTCGTTTCAAATTCGTATCGTATCGATTCGCTATTCGGAAGTACTTCCGAATACGAATTATCAAATTTCGTTCCAAATTCCTAATTTTTCCTAAACGAATGCACATCTCTAGTTAACGCCTCCCCGAGCCGACCCCTCGCCTCATCCCTACCACCTCAACCCCCCTTTCCACTTTAACATATTGTGTTATCACGGTGACACGAACCTGCATGTTCGATTACTTTCATTTCGGTCCTAGAAAACACATGCTACTGTATTAAGAATGGTTTGAAATATTTTATCGATATGCAAATAAATAAATATTTACAAAAAAAAGAGAATTCCAATGCATGCAACACTGCTGCAGCTATAGTCCTTTTTCTATATGTCACCCATTTCCTACATTACTTGTTGCCCGTTTTTAAAAAAACACAAAAATACAGTTACAGTAACATTTTATGTTTTCTTCTCGCTGTAGAGTGTTACACATAATGTGCACAGCGCTCTGCAACATCATCTCAGACAGCAACCTCTCTGAAAAAATATTAAATCCAGCAGGTCTGTAGGCTCCCATAGCAAATGCACGCTGCTTTATAACACCTTTTTATGCCAATCTTTGGGTTTCGATCTGATTGAACCCCTGCCTAATCAAGGACTGTTCGGTTTTGTGCCTCGAGGCTATTCAGCTTTGGTGTCAGCTTTGTTGGAAATGAATGTATACACTCGCACAGTATATTCCTAAGAAAATAAAAGCTGACAGCAGTGAAGAAAAAAAGTATTAAAATTTATTCAAAAATGAGATCAACTCATTATTTTTTCCGATTTATGACATTTTTGTATTTTTTTTGTCGATTTATGACTATAAAAATAAAGATATTTTAATGTTGATTTATGTAAAAAATATCAAATGTATTTCATTTTTTTTACGCAGACCTCCTCTAAATTGACCAGTGATTACTGGAACCAAGGCAAGTGAAAGGACCGTAGACTCCCATTCAATAGTACACATATTTCTCCTGCTCCCTTAAAAATAGGGGGATACATCTAGTTGTGAATTTAAGGCAAAAAAAAATTAAGTCTAATTAATTATTTTAAGCAAATTTACTCCAGATTAAACAGTGATTACTGGAAGCAAGATAAGTGAAAGGACAATAGGCTCCCGTTCCCTTGAAACCATAATTCTTGCTCGCTTAAAAACAGTGGGATACGTCTAAGGAGACGACAGTCTGAAGACACAGGTCCTTCTCTGTGCCTTATTAATAGGGATGTGCGTTTCGGGTTTCGGAATTTCGGAATTTTCACGAAATTTCCCAATTCGCGTCTTCGGATTCGGCCGAATTTCCGAATCGGGTCGGACCCGAAAACCGATAGATCCGAAAAGTTTTCCGAGCCGGAAGGAAAAATTTTCGGATTTTTCGAATGGACTTGAAATGTGTCAAATCAAAATTTATTTTCGCTCTATTCATGATTTCGGTTCCATTCGTGATTTCGGTTCCATTTCGGTAATTCTGGACATCGTATATTTAACTATTATCGGTTATATCGCTGATTCTGTAAATTTTGTATTTGTAAATGCGTATCACTTGTTTCTTGTGGCATTCGGGTCAGTTTAGCGTTTTTTAAATCGTTTTGTTCATTTTTTTTGTTCCTTGGCTTTCATACCATTTTAATATGATTAAATAAAGTTATGAAATGTATATTCAATTATTCATAAGAAAAAAAGGATCTTTATTTAATAAAAAAAACACGATAGAATCGCCAGAATTATCGTAGACACTTTGAAACGAGGAGAACAGACGTTCCGAAAAAACGAAAATTTCCGAAATTTCCGAAAAGTCGATACAAAAAACGGGCAAAGTGACCCGAAAACACGAAAAATGGTCGATATTCTGAAAAAAAAATGTACACGAAAAACGAGCCGAACCGAATCGAAACAGAAATCAATCGAAACGAGCCGAATCGAAAATTTTAAACATCCGAACAAATCGAACCGAATCAAACCGAAAAAAAAATCGATGCACAAGCCTACTTATTAATAACAACAATAAAACATGAATAGTGAATACCATATCTTGCATTTTCTGACTGTTGGAGGAGTGATATAGGTGAGAAACAGAGGCATCAATCTAACTAAGGTGCTCGCCGACCATTGGATAATTACTGCAGGGATTTCAGCATAAAATGAGGTCATGTGACTCCCTGAATATACTGAATGTGCAGGTTTTTCCACCAATGACTTTTTTCTCCCCTGATGGCACAGCGGGCATATTCCAAGATGGCAATGCCAGGATTCATCGGGCTCGAATTCTGCAAGAGTGGTTCTGGGAGCATGAGACATCATTTTCACCGCACAGTCCAGACCTTAACCCCATTGAGAATCTTCAATACAAGATCTTGGCCACAAATGAATGCCACTCTGGGTGGAAAAACATGCTGTGACATTGCATGAGCTTATCCAGATGATGCCATTGCGAATGCGTGCCGCAATCACAGCAAAAGGCTCCAATGATATATTAGTGTGTGTGTGACTTTTTTTAGCCAGGCAGTGCATAAGGCACATTGACTACACCTGCACGGCCAACTCTCGTAATCACTGGTCTTCAAGACTTCCCAAGGGTAGCTCTAGTCCTGTGGAATGACTTGCCTCGCCGTATCAGACTCTCCCCTGATCTTCAGGCCTTCAAGAAATCCCTCAGAAACCATCTCTTCAGATTAGCGTACCGCATCACTGATGCAACTCCCTCCCCTCACCTACTCACACATCATGATAGATGCCTCTTCCATTAATATTATTATTCTTTATTTACCGTATTTTTCACTCCAAAAGACGCACTTTTCTCCCCCCAAAAAGTGGGGGGGAAAGTGGGTGCGTCTTATGGAGCGAATACTGCGCCGGTGCAGTGTTCGCTCCCTGCGAGCGTCCGAAGCTATGGAGCTTCGGCGCTCGCCTGGGGGAACCACGTCACCAGCCGAGTTCTCGCGAGATCGCGGCTGGTCACGTGGCTTTCCCAGGCGAGTGCCCAAGCTCCATGCCGCCAGATGCACGCTCAGAGGGAGCCGAACACGATGCGGCAGTGGCAGGAGGAGGTGAGCTGGGGACATTATCCATGAGCTGCTGGGGCATATCCATGAGCTGGGGCATATCCATAAGCTGGGGCATTATCCATGAGCTGCTGGGGCATATCCATGAGCTGGGGAAAATCCATAAACTGGGGCATTATCCATAAGCTGGGGCATATCCATGAGCTGGGGCATATCCATAAGCTGGGGCATTATCCATGAGCTGCTGGGGCATATCCATGAGCTGGGGAAAATCCATAAACTGGGACATTATCCATAAGCTGGGGCATATCCATGAGCTGGGGCATATCCATAAGCTGGGGCATTATCCATGAGCTGCTGGGGCATATCCATGAGCTGGGGCATATCCATGAGCTGCTGGGGCATATCCATGAGCTGGGGCAAATCCATGAGTTGGGGCATATCCATGAGCTGGGGCATATCCATGTGTGAGCTGGGCATATCCATGTGCTGGGGCATTATCCATGAGCTGGGGGCATTATCCATGAGCTGGGGCATATCCATGAGCTGGGGCATATCCATGTGCTGGGGCATTATCCATGAGCTGAGGCATATCCATGAGCTGTGCATATCCATGAGCTGGGGCATATCCATGAGCTGGGGCAAATCCATGAGCTGGGGGTATATCCATGAGAGGAGCTGGGGCAAAATCCATGAGAGGAGCTGGGGCAAAATCCATGAGAGGAGCTGGGGCAGTATATCCATGAGAGGAGCTGGGGCGTATCCATGAGAGGAGCTGGGGCAGTATATCCATTATTACACTATTTGATTCAGAATATTTTTTTCTGTAGCGCCAGCATATTCTGCAGTGCTGAACAATGAGTACAATATAGACAGGGTTACAATACATTGAGACTGAACAACATAACCAGTACAGGAGGAAACGAGGGCCTATTCCCATGTGGACTTACAATCTTATAGGGTTGGGGGTGGAAACCGGAGGAGAGGACTGCAAGATGAGAGTGATGGACTGGTTGGGGCAGTGAGGTGTATTAGTGAGTCGGTTGGTAGGCTTGCCTATACACTGTATATATATACATGGCCCCCGACAATTCTTGAACCACTGGAACTAGTGATCCAGACAGCAAATAAAACTCCTCTTGCCTTCCTCCACCCCATGCCCTCTAGATTGTAAGCTTCTATGAGCAGGGCCCTCTACACCTCTTCTCTCCATCCTATGTTTTTATTTGTGTCTTGTTGCCTTTGGTTATTGTAATGCGCTGCGGAAACTGTTGGCACTATATACATGATGATAATAATAATAATAATATAAAAAGCAACCAATGAAATTAAAGATTACAAGAAAGTCCGTCAGAAAAAAAGCAAGATGGCCGCCCCAGTGAACACAGGGCAGACTTTTGTCTGTGCACGTCAGTAGATGGCAACGCCTGCTTGAAACACAACGGCACTAGGAAAACTGACAGCTTTATACAATACAATACACTCTGAAATATCACACCCCTCTGAGGTTAAGAAAATTATTATTCCCCAACACTGATTTTCTCTTATTATTTTAACTCAGCTAATGGAGAATTTATTAAATGAATTATCTTGCTGTTTTTTTAACAAGAAACTCCTTATTTCTTCTCGGGTTCGCCCTTGCTGTATCGCAACTGGGAAATTTCACTGACTTGTTTTCTTCTGCAAAAATGGTCCTCAGGAAATAAATAATAAAAGAAGAAAAGGAAAAGGTGTGTGTAGTGTACATAAAAGAATTGGAAAATGAAGGGAAAAAAATGAAACAAAGAAAAAAAAAAAAAAAAAAAGGAAAATTCTCAGAGCTCCGCAGGCCTCTATCTTTATCATTCTTGTCAGATCATCCAGCTCCAACTGGTTTATTTAATGGGGGCGACTGCTGAGTTGGCTAGTTGCCTAGGAAACAGTTGCCATAGAGACATATGTACTCACCCCCCCCCCCCCCTACTGCCTCTATTTTTTTTTTTTAATCTTAGGAACTTGGGAGAACCAAGCACCAATGGGAAGTCGGAATAAATGTGATATCCTTTTTTCTTTAATTTTTTTTTGTGGTTTCAACTTTTCAAAAAGTGTAGCATAAAATAATAATAATAATAATACTATGGAAATTAATAAAAAAAAACATAAAAGGAACAAGTGATTTCCCTTGTAGTTTTTCTCCTTCGTGGAAAAAGCTACTCGTTTTATTTTCCAGGAACAGTTGGAATTGCTTTTTTCTCTGTGGCTTTTGAAACAATTAATACTGAGCCATCAGAAATAAAATATTGCGATTGGAAGGAAAAAAATGATGCGGCCGCTCACTCCCACCAGAGGCCCAGCGCACATAATTTATTTGTTAAACCCACAGCTGTGGTAAAAGAAATTGAATTATACACAATATTGAGGCACATGTGCTGTACTATACTACAGTGACGTGCGGTGAGGTCAGTGGCTGGTGAGGCACTGGCTAGTATCAGAGCCAGATATACACAGGGTTACGCAGTCGCAATTTACGCATTTGATTATCGTTATATAGGAGAATAGAGTTTCACTATTTATAAAGTAAAGTTCGCTTTTTTTTTACAGTTCTAAGCGCATGCACTTACAATACTGACTAATAGAGGGTGCTATTACACACATGCTGATTGCTTAGCTCTGCCTGCCCCCCATGACTGACGAGGACAGTCACATGACTGTCCTGCATCAATCAATCCATGAGGAGCTCTGCCTCCCATGGGGGGGTTTAATAAAAGAAGTGCTTGAGACCAATGGAGCTTTCCCATTGGCTCAAGCTTTCAATTGCTCTCAGTGCCTCTGGAGGCACTGAAGAGCATAGTACCAGGAAGCAAAGCCAGCTTATAGTATACTATACCATTGATACCAATTTATTTATACCCCAAACCTCATAATATACTAGATAGGGATTCACTGATACCGATAGTAGTATCGGTATTGGTGCCAATAATGGCATTTGCAGGAGTACTTGTACACGTGCAAATGTCCCCGATACTTCTACCGATACAGGAATCCAGCACTGGGCCAGCTTGCTGAGTGTTATGTGAGGGCTGGGGTGGCTGGCAGAATGCTCTAACAGCATTCTGCCAGGCATGTAACGGTTGTAACATGGCTGCCCTGGGGCCACGGCCGTGCTCTTGCAAGATCTTGCAGAGTTCGCAAGATCTTATTTCACAAACTCTGTAAGATCTCGCGAGAGCACGCCCCCCAGCAGAGCAACCTTCCTTTGTTGACGTCCGTTCACTGGCTATATAAGAAATACATAAAGTCAGAGAGGTGTGTGGACCTAAAAATGCAATCCTCCGGCAGCCATCGGACCACCAAAGGCCCTCTGTTTGGATAATAGACAAACCAATGAGTTTGCTTTCTGCGGAGGACTGGTAAGAGTGTCATTGGGACAATTGCCCCTGGGCCGCTATCATATAGGATACGTGGACCACAACCTCCTGACCCCACTGCTGCGCTGGGATCTTTATACACTTAGCAGTGTAGGAGAGAGGCAAACAAGGTCATTTACTCATTTACAGGAAGAGTTATAAGCAAAATATTGGTATTAATGGACTATTATTATTATTCTTTATTTATATAGCGCCAGCATATTTCGCAGCGCTGTACAATAGGCACAGTATAGACACGGTTACAATACATTGAACAACATTTGACAAACAGTACAGGAGGAGATGAGGGCCCTATTCCCGTAGGAACTCACAACCTATTTTACACTATTCATCAAACATAACACTATAGTGTCCCTTTTATTTTACAATAATAATTAAAAACAAACTTTATACACAGTTTACAGATGGTATAGGTTGTAATGACTTGGTGTGCTTGCAATCAAGACATTTGTGTCTTTGTTTCTACTTGCATGTCTTCCCCTGAGCAGAAAATGATTGAGAAGTGTGTGCAAAGGAACCATCCGACCTCCAGCTGCCACTTGGCCACAAATTGTCCCCTGTAGCTTTGAAATCACATCAAAGGTTGGGGGGAATGGTGTTATGGGGAGAGATAGAGCATGGAAGCGGTTATTAAGTTGGGGTGATTTAGGAAGAGGGGGTAGAAACAGGGCAGGTCTTAAAATGATTATATGATTTGAAAAGTGGCGACATGGCAGTAGGTATGTAAAGTAATGTTATGGGAAGGATACGGTGGGGTGTAAGGTGGAATTAATGACATGCGTTATGACAGGTGGGATAAGGCATTGTGATACTGGAAGGTGTTTTGGGAACTCACAGTGATGGAGGTGATAGTGGAAAATTATTGGGGAGATTTAGGGATAATGATATACAAAGAGGTTAGTGAAATCGGATTGGGTAGAGTACTGTAGTATTTAATTTGATGGATTTCAGTGTGGTAAACTAATAAAAAGTAAGCTTTTCAGACTGCAAATGTCATTACTACAATTACTTCAGTGCCAGGTTGAGTAAGATGAGCTTGTATGACAGGCAATACATTCAGGGATATAGAGAGGAATTAATAGTGAATAGAATGCAATTAGATGCCAACCTAGTAGACATCTCAGCATCAAGAGAGGAAAGGGGAACAAAAGAAAGGAACCCAAGGTGGAGTATGAAGGGTGGTGGGACTCCAGATTGGGAGGGGAATAAATTTGTCCAAGATCAAAAGAAGGAAAAGTGAGAAATGGTGATTCCATCTAATGAGGAGTGTCAATTCCGGAGTGTTTGGAATGTGCAGATTAGGTCAAATGGAAATAGCATTGTGTATGCGATCAACAATTTAACAATGTGTTATGTAAGGAGTTCTATTGGCAGGGACCCAGGTGAGAAGGCACGGTAAGAGGAAAGTATATGCAGCACAAACAGGGCCGGATTTGGATCTCAGGAGCCTGTAGGCACAGAAATGTGGAGAACCCCTACCCCACCCCCACAAACATTTAAAAAAACTGAAAAACATTTTCTCTCTGCGCTCAAATCAAAAGAAGGAGCAGAATCTGTTGCCTTAGTCGAGTTATTGCAGTTGCATTGTTTGTTTTATATGTAAAAGCATATATTGCCTATGACGTAGAACAGAGAAAAGAAATACATTTTGCATTTACTTTTCTTTAGTTTTTTACTTTTGCACATTACATGGTCATGTTTGGTATCATCGTAAAGATCAGATTCTGAACTTCCAGTGACACCTCAACCATATGTGCTGTACAATTCAGAGATGCAGAGTTCCAAAGTCCCCCTGTCTCTCCTCACTGCAGTGCCATGGTCTAAGTTGTCAATGAAACAATGCTTTGCATCATCAGCTTCACACTTGCTAGCAGTGTGGGAAATGAGAAGGTGAGTTAGCGTAGCATCACTGCACACTTTATAATTGTAAACTGAATAATAGTGGTGTGTTAGAAAAATATGAGAAAATATTATTTTATTTGTTATTTTATTTTTACAGTAACCTGGTTATGTTTGATATCACTGGAAATGACATCATCTGGCCTTTCCAATGATACCTCATATGTCCCTATCGCCCTTAGGGCTGCAGAGATACAGTGGTCTAAATGATTGCAAATTGTAAATATTTTTTTGTTTTGTTTTACAGAGCAAGAAGCCCCCTACTGGCAGGAACCTGTAGGCACATGCCTACTCTGCCTTGTTATAAATCCAGCCATGGACACAAAACGGAGAATCCAAGTGGCGGATCCAAGGTTTGGGGTAGACAGCAAAGGAAAAAAATTGGAAAACAACCCAGGAACTGGTATTATTCTTCTAGATAAGTAACACAGCCGACGGAAGTGTGGCAACGCTGAAGCAATGAGTGAATGATCAGGCAGGCATTGTAACAGATCAGCTACCCTGCAGGGATAGCTCCGTCTGTGGCGCCAAGTCTTGCTGGAGAGCTTAGCCGGGTAGCGAGCTAGCAAGGTGGGAGAGAGATTGGCAGCGGTCCCTGGATGGTCTGGAAGCGAAGGATTCAGTAAAGCTGGCTTATTCAGTGATTATGCCCTCCCCAAATACTAGTCGTGACTCAGTACAGGTTTGAAGGTAAATCAGAGTGTATTTAGAATGGGAACAGACAGTGGCTTATATACAAAATACAGCCATGCACATTCAGACTTCCCGCCCACCCCAACAGTTCTGATTGGTTGGTTCCAAGACCACTGCAGGCTTCTTTCAGGTCCTCTTCAGTCTTCACTTGGGTCCACTGGTTGTATGCAGATGAAGTCTTGACCCCACAGTGACCACATACAGTGATTTACAAAACCCATTGTAAAGGGAATCAGATAGTGGGTGGCTGAGACAATGTGACTCCCAGCCTTTCAGAACAGGTAAACAGATAACAGATATCCAAAGAGAAAGCACTTTTGCATAATCCACAAATTACTCAAACCTATTGTACATTCTATACAAAGGAAAGCATTTGACACTAGTGGCAGGTAGTGTCTTTAAAAAACCACATTTAACTAAAGAAATATAAGTCTATTTAAAACTAAAAATGAGCAATTGACAATACATTTAAAACCACACAATATAACTGAGCATAAACTAGCAGGATGGTGCAGGGGAAAAACATGATTAATTAGAAGCCTAGCAACAGTTTTACACTAAATCTAACAAAGGAAATTAGTTCCTATAAATAAAGGGTAAACAAAATATAACAAAATAAGAATGAAATTAAACTAAATTAATCCTGTGGCGGCCGATCCGTCACAGGCATTACATACGCAGGTAAGGTAATCACGTTTCACCCATAAAGCAGATCTTAAGCTACTATAGGTTGACTCAATGGAGTTCTGCCACATGTATACAGTAACCTCGCGCAGGGAACCGTCTGTATCCGAGCCGTAATCTCAGTTTGCGGAAAAATGGAATTGTGTTTCTGTCGATAAACTAACTATAGGAGATGTCATGTGTAATTGTGTTATATGTAGTTAGCTTATCAACAACTATGGGATACAGACCAACATTTGCAAATGGTGGAACATGCTAAGAGATGTTTCTCTATCAGAAATTACAGAAATTAGCACGGCTTATTCTTAGGTAATAGAAGTTAAATACCTATGTGGCAATTTACAGCTTATATTTTGTTCAATTCATTTGCATTCGTTTCGCACATTTAATTAAACGGAAATAACCCTCTGAGTGCTTGTTTATGTTAGAGCTCATTGTACGGCTAATTGTTCTTTCTCTGGATCACCAGTTAGTTTCCATGAGTAGTATCAATGTCTATGAACTAATGGAATAAAGCAGCAGGGTCACATGAATTTATGTGAATTTAACAACCTTAACATTTAACAGGATGAAAAACAATATGATACCAAATGCCTAAAACGATCCCAATAGTGAAGACCAGCCATACACAAATGGAATTGTATCGCATGTATGTATCTCAAATGATAACCCCTTCACTACAACGTGATTTTCCAAAAAAACACACCGGGCCCTATTACATTCTTCGTGCACAATTGTGCGTGCGCTAAAAAACGCATTAGCGCGAGGGGCAAAACCCTTTGCGCTGAACATCGTATTACGACGTTCGCGCACAAAATGCACGTTAACGTCTAACGCGAGTGACCCTGCAATTTAGCGCACGCGTCCTATACTTAACATTGTGAGCGCAAATGTGTTTGTGCGCTGGTGCGCGCATGGTATTACCATCTTAGCGCAAAATTTAACGGACAACATTTGCGCGCATAATTCTAACGTCTTTGAAAAGCTGGTGGTAACGGCAAATTGTAACAACCTGACTGTACCAAACTGCGGATTCACAACGGAGAACGTCGATGCGCACGTTTTTTTCACTAGATCCGTCAAAAATGACGGCCACTACCTTGTCTTCCGTCAGAACGTACGTCTGTTGTGCGCAGTCCGCACACAAAAATGCGTTCGTCTGACGGACTCGCGTTAAAAATTACATAGCGCTCACTGATATCTGCGCACAACGTCACTTTGCCCGAATTTTTGCGCGTCGATTTTACGAGCGAAATTTCCCGACGGATGAAAAAATGAGCGAGGAATGTAATTCCAGCGGTGATTTTCATGCGTTAACGTTTAATGCTTCGCGCAAAAAAACATGCGTTTAGCGGGCGTTTTTGCGTTAAGAGTGTAATAGGGCTCACCGTCAGGAACCAGTGGATTATTGGAAAATCATTTTTAATTAATAATACAGTAAGACATGTCAGGGAAAATTCCTTTGTAAATTATACACATTATGGTTTATGCAAAGAAAGCCGAATTGGCTCTGAAATTGTACCAAACAGTGAATTTCCCCATATGGTGCAATTTTGGAGCCATTCGGCTATCCAAAAAGCTGACCGTTCGCCAAATATTGTGCTGTGCATTACGGTGCTGTTTGATGGCAGTGAACTCCACATAGAGAAGCAATGGTTAATCTATTCAGAGACACCGAACAGCTGAGAAATGTCAGTGAAATGCCCAGATTTTCGGTGGTTTCATTCGACAGGTTTAAACAGGCGAATCCTATAGGTTTTAATGTAAAAAAATTCCCCGTTTTTATTAAATATTTATTCAACCATTTATTCTTTTAATTTGCAGCAAAACGCCTCTTTATTTATAAATTTTTTAGGATTTTCTAGGCATTTTTCTGAATTTTCTCGGCAAAAAAAAAATTTAGATTATTTTTTTAAATAGCATTTTTTTATCGTGTAACTTTTTTATTTTATCATTATTCATAGGACCTATGTTAATTCCAGACATTTCTGTCCAGTAGTTTTTCTGCAAACAGCTTCTAAAAGTTACAGGGTTTTTTTGTTTTTTTTACCCGTTGGCTTGTCGGCTTTTTCCAGCAGCTGGCCAGCGCTCTGTTCGACGCTCTGTTTGGCGGGTTGGCTTTTTCGGATCAATTCAGAGTTCTTACAGCAGCTTTTCTAATAGATTCGGGAGGTTTTTCGGATCGAGTCGGTGTTTTTCAGTGTTTTTTTGGATGCGTTCAGTGGTTTTACGGAAGTTTTTTCGATCGATTCCGTGGTTTTGCTGTGGTTTTTCAGATGCATTCGGCAGCCTTTTCCCTGCACTTCGGGGACCCTGTGGTGAATGCTGAATTTATCACAGGGTCGGCGAATTTGACCACCGAAGTGCGGGGAACAAAAGAGCACCGGTGGAATGTCAGTGCTCTTTGAATGACCCTGAAAAGAAATTAGATGACAGATCCACTTAACCTCATCAGTACCAAGATCGAGTATGCTCAATCTTTAAACGCACCTGTTGATGTCCCATTATTAAGTACTTGATGTGCTGTAGTTCTGGATCAATACAAAGAAACTTAGTTTCTTGGACAAAAAATTCCTTATCAGTAGAGCTTCAGAATGTGCTCCAAAACATTTAGCACCCCGGACATATCTATTCGACTGAGGTGCTGAAACAGTTTGAACAGCTGGGAATCTGAGTCTAAAACACAGGTCACTCTTTTTTCAGTTTCAGTATAGAGCGCTAACTGCAGTAACGCTTTTAGGTCAGCAGATGGCGATGTCTGCTGGTCAAATAGGGCTACTACAGTAAAAAATACTTGCAGGATATTCCCATAGATTTTCTCCTAGTTACTGGGAAATCACTTGGTATTGAAGGAGTTAACTAAGACCATTTTGTAGTGTATATTTATTTTATATAGGCTTATATAATCCCATATTTGCTATTTTTCTTCTTTCCCATTGAATATATTCCACTATGTTACTGAATTTACAATTTGTATTCTACGATTCTCCAGCCCCGCTCAACACATGGCGACCTAGAATCACTTTGATAATCATTCTAGGGATGGAAGTGGTTTTATGTGTGTGTGTTCATCTGTTATTGACAGAAAAATAAGTTTGAGATTCTGCCTATCCAGGTATATTATTAGGAAAGACCTGCATTTCTTCCATTCATGACCAGAGAAGATGTGTGGCTCTTCTAAAATATAAAGGACCAACACACCTGCAACTATTCCATCTCAGTGAAACTATTTTGAGATTCTTTGTTATTATCTCATTTGTAAGAACACTGACCTACATTACAATATAAAACAACGTGGTGTATTTTTTATTTATGAGTCGTCTTACCAGTAATAATTCATTGAGAGTTTTTGCTGTTCTTGTTGGCAACGTTTCCTTTACCTATTTTAAATTATACAAAAAACAAGCCAGATGTGATATTGCCAACAGGTCCACCAGTGAGACCAGCTGGAACTATACAATGAATAAAGGATCTTACCTCCCAATTGTATGGTGTATAGCTTTGCTCTTCATTAAATTACATGTGGGCTCACTAGTGGACCTGTTATCAGTAGCCCATGTGGCTTCTTGCATGAGGATCATATTGTGCAGACTGACCACTAATGTGGTCAAGAGGTGTTTGGGAGCCATAGATTGCTGCTCTGCTGTATTTGTATTTTTTTTTTGTTGCAGCTTTGCAATCAGACAGCATGCCCTATGCCCACATCTTTTTTGCTTTGGGCAAAACCTTGTTATGTGTGATGGTAGTCACGTTCGTCATGGGGTACATGAACCTAGAGATGCTTTTGGGAGGTGTGGGTCTGAGGGTTTGGGTGAGTCTCATGTTTTATATAGTTCCCCAGTTCTTTCCTATGTCTGAGTGGGCATAAGAGGTAGGTACAGATTGTCCCAGATCTTTGCAACCTCTGCCAGAAATTGGAATTGGTGGAAGCCAGTTCTGGAACCCTGCCTTTGTCATCCCTGCCATGCAGGGAATGAATTTCCTTCCTTTGTCTGTTACACTAGGACATGTGTGTGAGAGGGGGTGGCTAGCCTGTATGATGATGCCGATTTGTGTTTTGCCTTTGTGGGACTGCCCATCCCTCGTATGTATTGTCCCATTTGTTCTCCTGTTCCTGCCGTTCCCTGGGTATGCCCTGTGGACATATATATATATATATATATATATATATATATATATGTATATATAAAAACAAAGATGAAGGAGTTTGGTGACTGGATATCTGGTTTGGATTACTCTGGAAGTCTGAGCAATTCTAGATAGTGCTAATTACAGAGGTACCCATTTTGGGTAAAGGAAGCTCCATTACAATATGTATTTTAAATTAAAATCTCCTAATTTTTGTTCCAGTTTAAGAACAATGTGCCTTAAAATCCATCTTGGTTCGATCCTCAGATAAAATATTATAAGTCGTGAAGGGACAACATTGTCTCACGCCTAGTTTTTCCTTAGTGGCTCTCTTTTACTGGTGGAATCTTTTCCATAGTATTTTGATATACAGGGGCTACAGGGCTCTTGCCGGCCTTCAGAAGTCCTTGTTTTTAAGTCTCAACGTACCGTGAAAGTAGTTGTGGTTATAGTTTAACACATTATTATTCATGTATTGTAAAAAAAGTCTTTGCTGATATTATTTTTGCCCTTGTCTTTTTATATACACTATATTGCCAAAAGTATTTGCTCACCCATCCAAATAATAGGCTTGTGCACCGATTTTTTTTCGATTCGGTTCGATTTTTCGGATGTTTAAACTTTTCGATTCGGCTCGTTTCGACCGATTTCTGTTTCGATTCGGTTCGGCTCGACTCGTTTTTCGTGTACATTTTTTTTTCGGAATATCGACCATTTTTCGTATTTTCGTGTCACTTTGCTCGTTTTTTGTATCGACTTTTCGTGATTTCGGAAATTTTCATTTTTTTCGGAACGTCTGTTCTCCTCGTTTCAAAGCAATAAATTTCGATTTGACACATTTCAAGTCCATTCCAAAATTCCGAAAATATTTCGTTTCGGCTCGGAAAACTTTTCGGATCTGCCGTTTTCGGATCTAAAAATTTTCGGAAAATCGTCCGCATCCGAAAACACGAATCGGGAAATTTCGTGAAAATTCCGAAATTCCGAAACCCGAAACGCACATCCCTACCAAATAATCAGAATCAGATGTTCCAATCAATTCCATAACCACAGGTATAGAAAATCAAGCATCTAGGCATGCAGACTGTTTTTACAAACATTTGTGAAAGAATGGGTCGCTCTCAGGAGCTCAGTGAATTCCAGCGTGGAACTGTGATAGGATGCCACCTGTGCAACAAATCCAGTCGTGAAATTTCCTCGCTCCTAAATATTCCACAGTCAACAGTCAGCTGTATTATAAGAACGTGGAAGTGTTTGGGAACGACGGCAACTCAGCCACGAAGTGGTATGCCACATAAACTGACGGAGCGGGGTCAGCAGATGCTGAGGTGCATAGTGCGAAGAGGTCACCAAATTTCTGCAGAGTCAATCGCTACAGACCTCCAAACTTCATGTGGCCTTCAGATTAGCTCAAGAACAGTGTGCAGAGAGCTTCATGGAATGGGTTTCGATAGCCGAGCAGCTGCATCCAAGCCATACATCACCAAGTGCAATGTAAAGCATCAGATGCAGTGGTATAAAGCACGCCGCCACTGGACTCTAGAGCAGTGGAGACGCGTTCTCTGGAGTGACGAATCGTCCTTCTCCATCTGGCAATCTGATGGACGAGTCTGGGTTTGGCGGTTGCCAGGAGAACGGTACTTGTCTGACTGCATTGTGCCAAGTGTAAAGTTTGGTGGAGGGGGGATTATGGTGTGGGGTTGTTTTTCAGGAGCTGGGCTTGGCCCTTTAGTTCCAGTGAAAGGAACTCTGAATGCTTCAGCATACCGAGACATTTTGGACAATTTCATGCTCCCAACTTTAAGGGAACAGTTTGGAGCTGGCCCCTTCCTCTTCCAACATGACTGTGCACCAGTGCACAAAGCAAGGTCCATAAAGACATGGATGACAGAGTCTGGTGTGGATGAACTTGACTGGCCTGCACAGAGTCCTGACCTCAACCCGATAGAAGACCTTTGGGATGAATTAGAGTGGAGACTGAGAGCCAGGCCTTCTCGTCCAACATCAGTGTGTGACCTCACAAATGCGCTTCTTGAAGAATGGTCAAAAATTCCCATAAACACACTCCTAAACCTTGTGGACAGCCTTCCCAGAAGAGTTGAAGCTGTTATAGCTGCAAAGGGTGGACCGACGTCATATTGAACCGTATGGATTAGGAATGGGATGTCACTTAAAGTCATATGTGAGTCAAGGCAGGTGAGCGAATACTTTTGGCAATATAGTGTACGTTACGATGCAAACATCCCGTGGAATGTGCTAATGGTCTTTTTAAAAGCTGTAGCAAAACATAATTTTTTTAGAAACCATCCATTTATTTCTAGAAAAGTGACTGGCTTAAATTCTAATTTCTCTAGCGTACAGGACACCGGGGAATCGCAGAGCTCGGTCATTATTATTCCCGGACAAGTCAGCACACTGACCTTTTCTCAGACGGCTCTTTTTCTTACACCTGGCAGTGGTGAGATTTGCGCAATTAAAACTATTAAAACCAATAGGAGACTGCAGTTGTATATTGAATAGGACTACAATTTGCAAATTGTAACCCCCTTCCCCCACCAGATGATGACTCATGTGGCTATATCATGTTGATTACTTTCTTCTCATTAAAACACAAACCATTACATTTACCCCATCAGCACCAGTAACCTATTTATTATCTGGTGATTAAAGGTGGCAGGATAGGGGATGGGACTAAGTACTACTTTTTTTCAACACTACCATGCGACGATGAAGAAAGGAATCGAGATTGATTACAGAGCCTGTACCTAATTCTTATTCAGAAAGAGACGATCTGGCCCCAAAATGTCACGAACAGTGAATTTCCCCATACGGTGCCATTTCGGGGCCATTCGGCTATTCAGAGAGCAGGCAGTTTGCCAAATTTTGCTGAACTGCCAGCCAGTACGGTGCCTGTACAAAGGCAGTGAAATCCACCATAGAGAAGCAATGGTTAATCTATTCAGAGACACCGAACAGCAGAGAAAAGTTGCCGAACTGCCCTGTTGTTCGGTGGTTTCATTTGGCAGGTTTATTCAGGAGAATCCCATAGGCTTCAATGTTAAAAATATTCCAGTTTTTAAACAATATCGAATAAACCGTTTATTATTTTAATCTGCTGTAAAAGGTCTCTTTATTTATTGATTTTTTTTAGGGATGTGCGTGTCGGGTTTTGGAATTTCGGAATTGTCACGAAATTTCCCGATTTGTGCATTCGGATTGGGCCGATTTTCCAAAAAAAATTCGATCCGAAAACGGCAGATCCGAACAAATTTCCGAGGCGAAACGAAAACTTTTTGGAATTTTCGAATGGACTACAAATGTGTAAAATCGAAATTCGTTTTCGTTCCATTCGTGATTTCGGCTCCATTCCTGATTTCGGTTCCATTTCAGTAATTTCGGACATCGTATTTTTTGGTTATATCGCTGATTCTGTAATTTTGTATCATTCCCATCTCAATGTATCCTTCCAGGAAAACCAGAGAAATCTCAATGTATCCTTCCCGGGAAACCAGAGAAATCTCAATGTATCCTTCCCGGGAAACCAGAGAAATCTCAATGTATCCTTCCCGGGAAACCAGAGAAATCTCAATGTATCCTTCCCGGGAAACCAGAGAAATCTCAATGTATCCTTCTTGTAAAACATGAGAAATCTCAATGTATCCTTCTTGTAAAACCAGAGAAATCTCAATGTATCCTTCCCGGGAAACCAGAGAAATCTAAATGTATCCTTCCTGGAAAACCAGAGAAATCTCAATGTATCCTTCTTGTAAAACATGAGAAATCTCAATGTATCCTTCCCGGGAAACCAGAGAAATCTCAATGTATCCTTCTTGTAAAACATGAGAAATATCAATGTATCCTTCTTTTAAAACATGGGAAATCTCAATGTATCCTTCTTGTAAAACATGAGAAATCTCAATGTTTCCTTCCCGGAAAAACAGAGAAATCTCAATGTATCCTTCCCAAGTCCATTTAATGGTGAGAAAAACGGTATATAATATGTGTGGGTTGAATAAACGAGTAAGAGGACAGCACAGAAACGTAAAAACAGCAGCAGGCACTAAAATACAGATTTGCGTAAAACCGCCCAGTTACTAAGGAGTTAAAAAAAAACACAAAAAAATATTTTTTGCGAAAAATTCCCGAAAGATGCCTAAAAGATCCTAAAAAATCTAAAAATAAAGAGACTTTTTACTGCAGAATATTATAATCAACAGTTTATTAGATATTGTATTAAAACGGGAATATTTTTAACATTGAAGCCCATAGGATTCGCCTGAATAAATCTGCCGTATGAAACCACCGAACAGCAGGGCATTTCGGAAACTTTTCACTGCTGGTTTTGTTCTCTGGATAGAGAACAGGCACCGTATGTGCAGGCAATTCGCCAACATTTGGCGAACTGCCTGCTCTCTGAATAGCTGAATGACCAGGAAAGGTAACCGTATGCTGAATTTCACTGTTCGGTTACCTTTCGCCAGCAATTCTGATCTCTTTGAATAACCCTGTATATATTTTTTTTTTGGGGAATAAATTTGTCATTTCCATAATACAATATAATATTTCTTTATTTCTTTGTGAAATTCTACATGATTTAACATTAAAAATTTAATAGGTTTTCATTTTTCTTGGATATTTTATATTTATATTTTTTACATACTACATTTTGTTTATATTTTTTTTACATTCTTTTGTCTCACACTTTTATTGTGGTTAATTGGAATATAAGTTGTAAGAACCTGGTTTCCTTTTCCTCTGCAAAAAATAGACAGAACCGGAGTATTAAAAAATGGTAACAGTTGGCTCAAGTACAATGTCAAACAAGTAATAATCTTGGAGAATATAGGGCTATGGATACTTTAATGGAGCGTATTATTGCAGTTTACAAAACCTCCGTTGTCCTAATGAGACAGCTATTACTTATTAGAATCCACAACCTCGACACTATGTATCTATTACACAGACGGAGAAACAAGTCTTTTTTGTCCCTTTTTCTCATTAGTATTACAATCCTGTTGACAGTTTAACGGAGAATATGTTTGCACTTCTCTGGATCTTCTATTTTAATAATAAAGTCTTTTTTCGGAGGAATTGCCTTTAACAACTCGGGTTCTGGTGACAATGGGATAAATAGTTTTGCAAGCGGTGGCTGACAAAGACTGAGATAACGTTGTATTAACTTTTTACAACAACGCCGGAACATTTAAGACTCATTAAAATGATGGGTTATGTCAGGTAAGGGAATAGCGACATTTTTCACCAGATGTTATATTTCTTGAGCTGAGAACATTCTCAGAATCAACATCTGTAAGTCAGCCGAAGGCACAGACTCACGAGAATCGAGTCATTTTGATAAAAAAAAAAAAGTGTCTAAGAAGTTACGAAGCAATAGAATAGGAAATTGTTGAGAAACATTCAGGGTTATTTAAAGAGAATCGAAAAGTCACCGCACGTTCGGTGACTTTTCGTTCTCTTCAATTCGGCACGATTTGGGGATCCCATTTCGGCGACCCTGCAGTGTATTCAGCAAGCACCATAGGGCCGTTGTAATGCAGGGAAAAGTCACCGACAACTCACCGCAAAACCCAGGCGAATGCACACCGAAACCATCAAAAACATCTGAATTAACCCCACTGAAAACACCAGAAAAACCCGAGCAGGAGCCAATCACACGCAGCGCAGCCACCGGAAAAACCCAACACCAATGAATGGAGTGAAAAAATAAATAAAACAGTTTGCTTGAATGTTTGAAAAGTGAAACGCTGTTTGCAAAGAAACTACTGAGCGAAAATGTCTGAAATTTACATATAAGATTCAATGAATGATAATAAAAAGGCTGTTACAGAAAAAAGAACAAACATTTAAAAAAAAAAAAAAAAAATGGAAATTTTTTTGGAAACAAAATCCCGAAAAATGCTTAAAAGATCCTAAGAAATCTATAAACAAAGAGACTTTTTACTGCAAAATATTATAATCAACAGTTTATTAGATATTGAATTAAAACGGGAATACTTTTAACATTGAAGCCTATGGGATTCGCCTGAATAAATTCACCGCATGAAGCCACCGAATGGCAGGGCAGTTCGGCAACTTTTCACTGCTGGTTTTTGTTCTCTAAATAGCCGAAGCTATGGGGGTTTCACTGCCCTCGAACAGGCAACAAACAGGCACCGTATGTGCAGGCAATTCGCCAACATTTGGCGAACTGCCTGCTTTCTGAATAGCCGAATGGCCAAGAAAGGTAACCGAACGCTGAGTTTCAGCGTTCGGTTACCTTTCGGCAGCCATTCAGGATCTCTTTGAATAACGCTGATTGTCACGAAAAAAAAATTGAATAACCCTTTTACGCTGCAGGGCGTACTATACTGTCCCCACGGCAGGTGGGACTCAACGCCACGGGACGGCATAGCATACCCCAGTGGTGTCTATGGGCAGTGACTGACCCACTTACCAGCTGGAGTGTGGCGTGCGTCATACGCTGCCGCGGGACAGCATGAACTCAAGCCATCCCCTGCAGCCAATGATGCGGTCGTCGTGCTAGCTGCGTAGGCAGGCCGGAGGAGGGGCCTGCCTACGCAGCAGCCGAGCAGCAATGCATATTAGCATTAAGACCCACCCACTGGGTACAGCCTTCCCTGTGATAAGGGGATAAAGACTGAACTATTTGAATATCTAGCTTTCCGACCTAAAGTCTAATGTAAAGCAGACCTTCTTTGAACTCAATGGTCACATGTCCTTTGGCTCTTTTGTTTTCCTAACATATGACTACTTATAATTTTTGGTCTTATCACTGAAATCGGCACCTTTCACACACTCTGTGAGATTTAAATAAGGGCTTACCGACATTTTGATTCACAATGAAAATTCAGTTCGAATATCTCCATTCACGACTATATTTTTGATGGAAATGATGTAATCAGCAGTGCATTTGAATAATGTCTGCATTTCAGGTGTTTTACTGGCCACCTTTGCTTTTGGAACAGCATAATTTTTAAATTTTCAGTTCTGTCAATGGAATCGGACAATGTTTTGGAAAAAATATTGTCCAAAACTCGGTAACATTTTTTCGAGAGATCTGCCGATGGAATTAAATCGAGCCCATAATGTTAATTGTGTACCTTATTCTCAATTGACTCATTTAATTAGGCTCTTTATATCGAGTATGTGTTTAGCAAACCATGTGGACTGCAATTACCAATGGTGGTTCCATTGGGATCCTAGCCTCCTCTTCATCTGTTGCTCCAATTTACATAGATTTGCTGTGGTATATCCGAAAATAAAGCGTTTTACCTTATGAACACAGGGAAATACACAATGAGGAATTCTGTTTCATTAGATGTTTTCTTGTTTTATTTTGTTTTACATTTGCTGGTTACAAAACTAGAACATCGTTGGGTTTCCCATACCATGAAAGGTTCTAGTGGCCCTTAGAGAACTTACCATGATGTTCTGGGATATGCAGTACATGGTACACCTACGTAGACAGGTTGTGTAGACATCTGGATTTCAGGAGGGTTGATGTGATACACGGTTTATGAAATATACCATATCCCATGAACTATATCCTTTATAGAAGGTATGACTGCATTGCATATCACTTTTGAGAACCTGGTTGTTCCAGCACTTACATGTGTTCTGTTCTGGAGGTCCATCAGTAGGCATTCTTAAACTCCTTCCTAAATTTTCAGTATGATTTAAACACAAAGTAAGTTTTAAAAAGGAATTTGAGACGTGACAGCTTCTTACAGAAGTGAATTTCCCCATACGGTGCCATTTCGGGGCCATTCGGCTATTCAGAGAGCAGGCAGTTTGCCAAATTTTGCTGAACTGCCAGCCAGTACGGTGCCTGTTCTACGGCAGTGAAATCCACCATAGAGAAGCAATGGTTAATCTATTCAGAGACACCGAACAGCAGAGAAAAGTTGCAGGGCAGTTCGGTGGTTTCATTCGGCAGGTTTATTCAGGAGAATCCCATAGGCTTCAATGTTAAAAATATTCCAGTTTTTAAACAATATCGAATAAACCGTTTATTATTTTAATCTGCTGTAAAAGGTCTCTTTATTTATAGATTTTTTTTAGGGATGTGCGTGTCGGGTTTTGGAATTTCGGAATTGTCACGAAATTTCCCGATTCGTGCATTCGGATTCGGCCGATTTTCCAAAAAATTTTCAGATCCGAAAACGGCAGATCCGAACAAATTTCCGAGGCGAAACGAAAACTTTTTGGAATTTTCGAATGGACTACAAATGTGTAAAATCGAAATTCGTTTTCGTTCCATTCGTGATTTCGGCTCCATTCCTGATTTCGGTTCCATTTCAGTAATTTCGGACATCGTATTTTTTGGTTATATCGCTGATTCTGTAATTTTGTATCATTCCCATCTCAATGTATCCTTCCAGGAAAACCAGAGAAATCTCAATGTATCCTTCCCAGGAAACCAGAGAAATCTCAATGTATCCTTCCCGAGAAACCAGAGAAATCTCACTGTATCCTTCTTGTAAAACATGAGAAATCTCAATGTATCCTTCTTGTAAAACCAGAGAAATCTCAATGTATCCTTCCCGGGAAACCAGAGAAATCTAAATGTATCCTTCCTGGAAAACCAGAGAAATCTCAATGTATCCTTCTTGTAAAACATGAGAAATATCAATGTATCCTTCCCGGGAAACCAGAGAAATCTCAATGTATCCTTCTTGTAAAACATGAGAAATCTCAATGTATCCTTCTTTTAAAACATGGGAAATCTCAATGTATCCTTCCCAAGTCCATTTAATGGTGAGAAAAACGGTATATAATATGTGTGGGTTGAATAAACGAGTAAGAGGACAGCACAGAAACGTAAAAACAGCAGCAGGCACTAAAGGACAGATTTGCGTAAAACCGCCCAGTTACTAAGGAGTTAAAAAAAAACACGGAAAAATATTTTTCGCGAAAAATTCCCGAAAGATGCCTAAAAGATCCTAAAAAATCTAAAAATAAAGAGACTTTTTACTGCAGAATATTATAATCAACAGTTTATTAGATATTGTATTAAAACGGGAATATTTTTAACATTGAAGCCTATGGGATTCTCCTGAATAAATCTGCCGTATGAAACCACCGAACAGCAGGGCATTTCGGTAACTTTTCACTGCTGGTTTTGTTCTCTGAATAGAGAACAGGCACTGTATGTGCAGGCAATTCGCCAACATTTGGCGAACTGCCTGCTCTCTGAATAGCCGAATGGCCAGGAAAAGTAACTGTACGCTGAATTTCAGTGTTCGGTTACCTTTTGCCAGCCATTCAGATCTCTTTGAATAACCCTGTATATATATTTTTTTTTTGGGGAATAAATTTGTCATTTCCATAATACAATATAATATTTCTTTATTTCTTTGTGAAATTCTACATGATTTAACATTAAAAATTTAATAGGTTTTCATTTTTCTTGGATATTTTATATTTATATTTTTTACATACTACATTTTGTTTATATTTTTTTTACATTCTTTTGTCTCACACTTTTATTGTGGTTAATTGGAATATAAGTTGTAAGAACCTGGTTTCCTTTTCCTCTGCAAAAAATAGACAGAACCGGAGAATTAAAAACTGGTAACAGTTGGCTCAAGTACAATTTAAAACAAGTAATAATCTTGGAGAATATAGGGCTATGGATACTTTAATGGAGCGTATTATTGCCGTTTACAAAACCTCCGTTGTCCTAATGAGACAGCTATTACTTATTAGAATCCACAACCTCGACACTATGTATCTATTACACAGACGGAGAAACAAGTCTTTTTTGTCCCTTTTTCTCATTAGTATTACAATCCTGTTGACAGTTTAACGGAGAATATGTTTGCACTTCTCTGGATCTTCTATTTTAATAATAAAGTCTTTTTTCGGAGGAATTGCCTTTAACAACTCGGGTTCTGGTGACAATGGGATAAATAGTTTTGCAAGCGGTGGCTGACAAAGACTGAGATAACGTTGTATTAACTTTTTACAACAACGCCGGAACATTTAAGACTCATTAAAATGATGGGTTATGTCAGGTAAGGGAATAGCGACATTTTTCACCAGATGTTATATTTCTTGAGCTGAGAACATTCTCAGAACGAACATCTGTAAGTCAGCCGAAGGCACAGACTCACGAGAATCGAGTCATTTTGATAAAAAAAAAAGTGTCTAAGAAGTTACGAAGCAATAGAATAGGAAATTGTTGAGAAACATTCAGGGTTATTCAAAGAGAATCGAAAAGTCACCGCACGTTCGGTGACTTTTCGTTCTCTTCAATTCGGCACGATTTGGGGATCCCATTTCGGCGACCCTGCAGTGTATTCAGCAAGCACCATAGGGCCGTTGTAATGCAGGGAAAAGTCACCGACAACTCACCGAAAAACCCAGGCGAATGCACACCGAAACCCTCAAAAACATCTGGATTAACCCCGCTGAAAACACCAGAAAAACCCGAGCAGGAGCTAATCACACGCAGCGCAGCCGCCGGAAAAACCCAACACCAGTGAATGGAGTAAAAAATAAATAAAACAGTTCGCTTGAATGTTTGAAAAGTGAAACGCTGTTTGCAAAGAAACTACTGAGCGAAAATGTCTGAAATTTACATATAAGATTCAATGAATGATAATAAAAAGGCTGTTACAGAAAAAAGAACAAACATTTAAAAAAAAAAAAAAAAATTGGAAATTTTTTTGGAAACAAAATCCCGAAAAATGCTTAAAAGATCCTAAGAAATCTATAAACAAAGAGACTTTTTACTGCAAAATATTATAATCAACAGTTTATTAGATATTGAATTAAAACGGGAATACTTTTAACATTGAAGCCTATGGGATTCGCCTGAATAAATTCACCGCATGAAGCCACCGAATGGCAGGGCTGTTCGGCAACTTTTCACTGCTGGTTTTGTTCTCTAAATAGCCGAAGCTATGGGGGTTTCACTGCCCTCGAACAGGCAACAAACAGGCACCGTATGTGCAGGCAATTCGCCAACATTTGGCGAACTGCCTGCTTTCTGAATAGCCGAATGGCCAAGAAAGGTAACCGAACGCTGAGTTTCAGCGTTCGGTTACCTTTCGGCAGCCATTCAGGATCTCTTTGAATAACGCTGATTGTCACGAAAAAAAAATTGAATAACCCTTTTACGCTGCAGGGCGTACTATACTGTCCCCACGGCGGGTGGGACTCAACGCCATGGGACGGCATAGCATACCCCAGTGGTGTCTATGGGCAGTGACTGACCCACTTACTAGCTGGAGTGTGGCGTGCGTCATACGCTGCCGCGGGACAGCTTGAACTCAAGCCATCCCCTGCAGCCAATGATGCGTTCGTCGTGCTAGCTGCGTAGGCAGGCCGGAGGAGGGGCCTGCCTACGCAGCAGCCGAGCAGCAATGCATATTAGCATTAAGACCCACCCACTGGGTACAGCCTTCCCTGTGATAAGGGGATAAAGACTGAACTATTTGAATATCTAGCTTTCCGACCTAAAGTCTAATGTAAAGCAGACCTTCTTTGAACTCAATGGTCACATGTCCTTTGGCTCTTTTGTTTTCCTAACATATGACTACTTATAATTTTTGGTCTTATCACTGAAATCGGCACCTTTCACACACTCTGTGAGATTTAAATAAGGGCTTACCGACATTTTGATTCACAATGAAAATTCAGTTCGAATATCTCCATTCACGACTATATTTTTGATGGAAATGATGTAATCAGCAGTGCATTTCAATAATGTCTGCATTTCAGGTGTTTTACTGGCCACCTTTGCTTTTGGAACAGCATAATTTTTAAATTTTCGGTTCTGTCAATGGAATCGGACAATGTTTTGGAAAAAATATTGTCCAAAACTCGGTAACATTTTTTCGAGAGATCTGCCGATGGAATTAAATCGAGCCCATAACGTTAATTGTGTACCTTATTCTCAATTGACTCATTTAATTAGGCTCTTTATATCGAGTATGTGTTTAGCAAACCATGTGGACTGCAATTACCAATGGTGGTTCCATTGGGATCCTAGCCTCCTCTTCATCTGTTGCTCCAATTTACATAGATTTGCTGTGGTATATCCGAAAATAAAGCGTTTTACCTTATGAACACAGGGAAATACACAATGAGGAATTCTGTTTTATTAGATGTTTTCTTGTTTTATTTTGTTTTACATTTGTTGGTTACAAAACTAGAACATCGTTGGGTTTCCCATACCATGAAAGGTTCTAGTGGCCCTTAGAGAACTTACCATGATGTTCTGGGATATGCAGTACATGGTACACCTACATAGACAGGTTGTGTAGACATCTGGATTTCAGGAGGGTTGATGTGATACACGGTTTATGAAATATACCATATCCCATGAACTATATCCTTTATAGAAGGTATGACTGCATTGCATATCACTTTTGAGAACCTGGTTGTTCCAGCACTTACATGTGTTCTGTTCTGGAGGTCCATCAGTAGGCATTCTTAAACTCCTTCCTAAATTTTCAGTATGATTTAAACACAAAGTAAGTTTTAAAAAGCAATTTGAGACGTGACAGCTTCTTACAGCATACCCAAATTTATGACCATTTGACAAAGGCCAAGAATTAGAAGCAACATGTCGTGGAGCTTTTCTTGTTTCAGCCCCGAAGCTCTGATTGATCAAGTCTGACTAATAAGTAAATCTCATCAAAAACTCACTTCATCAGTCAAGGATTAGCAAGTCTCGACCAAATCAGTTGTAGTACCGGGGAGCGCAAAGGAAATATGTACAAGGTTATTCAATAATCGATGTTGTTACCATACCATTGTTAAAGTCATTCAGGGGTACAGTGATAGGTCTAGAAATAGGAGAATGCTTTAATGGTATAGATTTAGGGGACGTGATATGTTTAGGAACTCAGTGGCGCATATTTAAGGAGATGGTAACAGCAAAAGGATAGGGAGACATTTACAAATGCCGGGTATCATTGAGGTTGTGGCCTTTGTTGAGTAAGGAGTAGGATCATTGGTAGCGAGTAACTGTTCACCATGGCTAGGTGGGGAATTTTGCACCCAGCTCTGAATAATATAAATATTGCGCAAAGATTTAATCCATTTTATGACGTCTTCATGTGAAATTCTGTTAACGGTCGGTATCTCTAAGATTTTCCCTCCTACTTCTTTAGAGTGGCTC
Source organism: Leptobrachium leishanense (assembly GCA_009667805.1). Taxonomy (NCBI): domain Eukaryota; kingdom Metazoa; phylum Chordata; class Amphibia; order Anura; family Megophryidae; genus Leptobrachium; species Leptobrachium leishanense. Next base: position 99,798,183 of record CM019073.1, read on the forward strand.
CCGATCTGGTCCCTTCACTCACTGATCAGGGTAACACATTTAACACATATAACATCCAGCATTCCTGCTTAGTGATGCAACTCCATCAATGTGTAGTCAAAGGATGTGGTGAGGTCAGTGGCTGAGGAGGCAATGGCAGGGGAGCAATGCCTTTGCAATCATTTCTTACCACACTGATGAAGACACATTTTGGTTACCCCTTTTCCTGTCATGACCCCAATTTCATATAACACTTTCTTTTTATGCTCCATTTTATTATATTATTCCCTATTTTATGCTTATCTTCCATTGAATCCTATTTCATATTTTGCTCCATTTCATTATGCCCCATTTTCTGCCTCATTTCATGCCTCATTTTCATTTTATGCCCCATTTCATTATGCCATAACAATACGAGATGTGTCTTGAGACACAGCGGCGAGCTGAGCCTTGCCATTGTGCATGCAACCTGGATGGATCGTGCACTCTCCAGTCAGTTTGTGCCAGGTCACAGAGGAGAAGGCTCAACTCAAGGCTACTTCAGTTCTCCGTAATGAATGAATACCAGTGCTGTGAAGCACGGACTTGCAGCCTTTATGATGACAAAGGAGGCTCTGCCACCCTTGCCTACCCTGACTGCACTTCCCGGGAGCATCCTCTCTGTGAAATGAGCTACAATATCTCCTTCCACTATATAGCACTTGTTAATTTAAATCATTCCTCACACTCTGTTACAATTTAGGGTGAAAGTATCAGATTCTGTAAAGGAAAGATAACCTACGGACCTCTATAATAAGCCTACCGCTGGAGAGCTTTCGTTGACACTATCTTAGTATCCTCCAAACACTTTCAACTTTAATCATGTTCTGTTACCTAAATCATTTTTAATCTTTAACTTTATTTCTAGAAAACTATTTTCCAAGTCACTTTTTAAGTGCATGTCTATCAGCTATTTACTCGTTGCTTGCTATTCCTCACCGCATGAATGATGAGCATTCCTCTGAGATGTTGAAAGGCTTTGGGTGTCTTAATCTTTATTCACTTTGCTTATTTGTAATTTATTACAGGGTGGTAGTAATTAGTTCGGAGCTGTAATTTCTCTTCTTTTATTCATTGGTTACTGCAGCATACAGATTAAAGAATGCTAAAGGCTCCTAGCGTTGTTCATAGATGGTGTTATACATATGCAAAGTGTGCCCAGATTGAATTTCTTATGTTGCTTTTGTTTTTGTCAGCCACTATTGTAGCAAGAATAATTAAAGCTGTAAACATCTCATTGCTGAGTTCAAATAAATTCAGAGTTCAGTGTAATAAGGGTAGGAGCCCTCTCCCTGGCAGAGTGCTGTAGGTAAAGTTGAAGACTGGTCTCAGGACATTAGGCCTAGAGAATAGAAAAAATATTATTGGAATACAATAATAGCGCACTCACAGACCCCACTAAGGGCCAAATTACATACTTGACGCTAACGTTAGCGCTCATCTGCATGAGCGTAAACGTTAGCCCAAGTATTTACCGCATATTTCAATCCAAACGCTAACAGGTTAATTAACCCGTTTGCGTTTGGTACCTTGCGCTTTTCAGCGCGAGGTTACTGTACTTTGTGCCACCTATACTTAACGTGAGGAGCGCAAAGAGTTAATCAGCGTTAGGATTACAAAGTCCTAATGCTGAATAACGTCCGGCCGCAGTTATCAAAAAGTTAACCAGAGCCAGGACTTGGTGCTAACGGATTCCGCTTCTGCAGAATCCGTTAGCACAATCCAGAAACCAGCAAAAACATCAAGATACTCACCTCCTGTCCAACAGCGAGGACCGCGGCTCTGTCCGCCTCCTCAGTCTGGCGGGAGCAGGAAAAGACCCTGGGGGAAAAAGTCCCCCCAGTCTTCCCCTGCGTATCTGGTTGGTCATGTGACCGCCGGCATCTGCTTCAATAGAGTCCTATAGACTCCATTGAGAGGATGCGTGCGGCTGCGCTTAGCACTGCCACGCGCATCCCAGAGTTTAGAGCCCACAAAGAATGCAGGCAGCTTTTTTAGCACCTGCATTGTAATCTAGTGCAGTTTTCCCTCCCTAGCGCCTGCGGTTTAGCGCTAGGATTGTAATTTGGCCCTAATACATTTATCCTGATTGCTTGATTCACAGACTGCACTAAGACATTGTATCCTGCTTACTCGATTCACAGACTGTACTAAGATATTGTATCCTGATTACTCAATTTACAGACTGCACTAAGACATTGTATCCTGCTTACTCAATTCACAGACTGCACTAAGACACTGAGGAACACAAAGAGTTAATCGGCGTTAGGATTGCAAAGTCCTAATGCTGAATAATGTCCGGCCGCAGTTAACAAAAAGTTAACCAGAGCCAGGACTTGGTCTGTATCCTGTATCCTGATTACGCAATTGACAGACTGCACTAAGACATTAGATCCTGATTACTCGATTCACAGGCCACACTAAAACATTGGATCCTGCTTACTTGATTCGCAGACTACACTAAGACATTGTATCCTGCGTACTCGATTCACAGACTGCACTAAGACATTGTATACTGCTTACTCGATTCACAGACTGCATTAACACATTGTATCCTGATTACGCAATTGACAGACTGCACTAAGACATTGTATCCTGCTTACTCGATTCACAGACTACACTAAGACATTGTATCCTGATTACTCGTTTCACAGACTACACTAAGACATTGTATCCTGATTACTCGTTTCACAGACTGCACTAAGACATTGTATCCTGTTTACTCGATTCACAGACTGCACTAAGACTTTGTATACTGATTACTCAATTCACAGATTACACTAAGACATTAGATCCTGCTTACTCTTCTTATAGACTTCACTGAGGCATTGTATCATGATAACTCAACCCTCAGACTGCAGTAAGACATTATGAACTGGCTGAAGCTCTAGAATCCTCCTCAGCACCAGGACTAACTCTACATGACACCGAGGTGTAGTTCCCGTTGTATGCAGATGACATCCTATTACTGTCACCAACAGGGAGAGGTCTACAAGACAACCTGGAAGTGCTGGAAAAATACAGTGCGGCATGGGCACTACCCATCAACCAAAAGAAAACAAAGATCATGGTTTTCCAAAGGAAGAGCACAAAAACCAAGAGTTCCTCATTCACACTTAACCACTTCAATGCTGAGGACGCGCTCAGCGCGTCCTCAGCATTACCGCTGGTATGCGGAGGACGCGCTGAGCGCGTCCTCCCATTGGGGTCAGCGTTCGGCCGGGTTCCGGCCGATCGCTGGCCCCCCCGGTGCGGGCTGACATCCTCGATGTCAGCCCGGCATCCGGGACCGCAGCCGCCGAATTAGGTGTCATCGCGGCAGCGCGATGACACCTAATTCAGACACCCCCCCCCGCATGTGCGGAGGAGGCGCCTGAAAGGGAGGGGGGGGAGGTCCTTCGGACCTCTCTCTCTCCCGATCGGCGGCTCTGCGGGGGTTAACCCAGGCATCATTTGGAAGGGCACAGCCTGCCCTTCCAAATGGTGCCTGGCATTAACCCCTGGGGAGCTGGATCGCGAATCGGCGCTGAAAAGCGCCGGTTCGCGATCCTTTCCTGGAGCTGGCCGACATCTTGGATGTCGGCCAAGCCTCCGGGAACTCCCCCTGAGGACTGGCGTCATCGTGCGTAACACGATGACGCCAGTCCTGGACTTAACCCCTAACTGCCACCAACTGTGGAGATAGGGGGTTCCAATGAACTCCCTATCTCCCGATCCGTGGCAGTTAGGGGTTAATGTTTGGTATGGTTGGATCGGCCAGATGAAAAATAAAAATAAAAAAAAATAAAAAAAAATTATAAAAAAAAATAAACACCTATTTTTTCTTTTTTTTGGTTTGTTAATGCAGCAATATTGTTCCCATTTCAATTATAATGTGAACAATGATGCTGCACTAACGATTTTTGGATGCGGTGCGTTTGTTAAAAATCGCGTCATTTTCCCCAAAAAAAAATGTAACGAGACCCCATCTCTAATTTTTTTAACAAGCGCACCCCATACAAAATATAACCGCAATTGCTCGCATGTTAAAATGTGAAAAAAAACACTTTACACATTGTAAATTATTGAAAATACATATTTTATTGCATTTTTTGTTATAATATACAGACATGACATAACGTATACATATAATAATGACATATTATGAATCTACCGAGTCTGACGGAAAGAACGATATATAATATGTCTGGGTCATATACTAAAATAAGCCTTCAAAACACGTTTAAACATGATGAGCAAAACCGGTAAAAATGACCTCAGCACAGGGGCGGGAAAAGCCTCAGCAGCGAAAGGGTTAATGACTGCACTCTTGATGAAGCCAACAGCTACACATACCTCGGCCTAGGAACACACCGATCGGGAAGTTTCAAACCAGTCATAGTGGCCCTAAGAGACAAGGCGTGTAGAACCTTCTATGCCATCAGGAGAAAACTCTACAAACTAAAACCGCGTATAAGAGTCTGGCTTAAAATCTTTGATAGCGTCATCGCTCCAATCATCTTTTATGGCAGTGAAGTATGGGGCCCTTTCACCTACCAAGACCAACCGAAATGGGACACCAGCCCAACAGAAATATTCCATTTGGAATTCTGCAAGCCCCTCCTCCAAGTCCATCGGAGCACCTCTAACAATGCTTGCTGGGCCGAGCCGGGCGGACTCCCCTTACGTATTGCAGTACAGAAGAGGGCGCTATCATACTGGGACCACCTAAACATCAGCAGCCTCAACTCATACCACCATAAAGCCATACTGGCCAACAAGGACCTCCCCAAACCATGTGCGCTGCAACAACTCATATCCACCCTGTTTATCCAAAGCCCCCATGAAGGCAACCTGACAAAATATCAAATAAAGGCCCTAATTAATGATTCCAGGGAAACCTATATCAGAGAATGGAGACACGATATAGCAAACTCCCAGAAACTCACCATTTATCAATCCTTACAGAGGGAATACAATCTGGCCCCATACCCGGAGGTACTACAAGACCCCAAGGACAGACTAATCCTGAGCTGGTACAGACTGAGCGCCCACGGCCTGGAAATCGAATCAGGGTGGCATAGACAGACCTACAAGCCCAGGGAGAGTAGACTGTTCCAGCATTGTGACCAAGGGGCCCTGGAAGATGAGGTCCACTTCCTCCTACAGTGCCCCAAGTACTAAGCACTGAGGGACACTCACTTCCAGAGACTGTCCACTCTCATCCTGGACTTTATCTCTATAGAAGAGATGAGGAAACTCCACATCATACTGGGAGGAGCCGGCGGTGAAAATATCTGCCCAATACGTCACAGAATGTCACAGACTGTGAGGAACATGAGAGATCCCGGACTTATAAATCCCCAACACGGACTCGGCCCCATCCCCCATTCACATTATCCCTTACCCCTGATAATGTCCATGGACTTGCCCATTCCCCCCCATATATATCCCACTACCCCCCATCCATCCCATATAACCTCCCCATATGCTTTGGCAATGCTAAAATGTATTTGGTCCTGCCAATAAAGCTTCTTTGAATTGAACTGAATTGACATTATATCCTGATTACTCCACTTCTTGTCTTCAGTAAGTTATTGTATCATGATAGCTCCACTTACAAACTTCACTGAGACACTGTATCCTGATAATTGCACTCACAGACTGCACTAAGCTATTGTATCTTTCCTGACAACCTCACCTACAGACTGCACTAAGACATTGTATCCTGATATCGTGACTCAAAGACTGCACTAAGACATTGTATCATGATAACTCCACTCGCAGACTGCACTAAGACATTGTATCCTTCCTGATCTCTTCACCTACAGGCACGAAGACAATGTATTCTAATTACACCACGTATAGACTTCACTAAGATATTGTATCATGATAACTCCACTTGCAGACTGCACTAAGACATTGTATCCTTCCTGATCTCTTCACCTACAGATTGCACGAAGACAATGTATTCTAATTACACAACGTATAGACTTCACTAAGATATGGTATCATGATAACTCCACTCGCAGACTGCACTAAGACATTGTATCCTTCCTGATCTCTTCACCTACAGATTGCACGAAGACAATGTATTCTAATTACACCACGGATAGACTTCACTAAGATATTGTATCATGATTACTCTACTTATAGACATCAGCAAGACATTGTATCATAATTACTCCACTCATTGACTTTACTGGGACACTGTATCCTGATAACCCGACTTGCAGACTGCACTAAGACATTGTATCCTTCCTGATATCTTCATTTACAGACTGCACTAAGGCATTGTATCCTGATTACACCACATATAGACTTCACTAAGACATTATATAATGATTTTGTCTCTCATACAGGGTTATGCAAAGAGATCCGAATGGCTGGAGAGAGGTAACCGAACGGTGATTTGCAGCATTCGGTTACCTTTCTTGACCATTCAGCTATCCAGAGAGCAGGCAATTTGCCAATTCCTGGCGAATTGCCTGCACATACAGTGCCTGTTCGGTGCCTGTTCGAGGGCAGTGAAAACCCCATGAAAAAACAATGCTTCGGGTATTCAGAGAACACAAACCAGCAGTGAAAGGTTCCCGAAATGCCCTGCCATTCGGTGGTTTAATTCGACAGGTTTATTCAGGAGAATCCCATAGGCTTCAATGTTACAAATATTCCTGTTTTAATTCAATATCTAATAAACCGTTCATTATAAAATTCTGCAGTAAAGAGTCTCTTTATTTATAGATTTTTTTAGGATATTTTAAGCACTTTTCTGTTTTTTTTTTTTTTAAAAAGTCCGATTTTTTTATTTTTATTTTTTTAACTTTACTTATTTTTTCTGTAACAGCCCTTTTTATTATCATTCCCTGGATCTCATATGTAACTTTCAGACATTTTCGATCAGTAGTTTCTTTGTAAACAGTGTTTCACTTTTCAATCATACAAGCAAACTGTTTTGCTAATTTATTCACTGCCTTCTTCTGCGGTGTCGGCTTTTTCCGGAGGCTTCGCTGCGTGTGATCGGCTCCTGCTTGGGTTTTTCAGGCGTCTTCGACGGGTTAATCCAGATGTTTTTGCGGGTTTTCGAGGTGCATTTGCCGGGTTTTCGCCAGGTTTTCGGCAGCTTTTCCCTGCACTTCGACAGCCCTGTGGTGCTTGCTGAATAAAACGCAGGGTCGCCGAAATGGGAAAGCCAATTTGCACCGAATTGAAGAGAACGAAAAGTCACCGAGCGTGCGGTGACTTTTCGAATCTCTTTGAATAACCCTGATAGATTTCAGTAAGACATTGTATCACGATAACCCACTCACAGACCCAAGGCATTGCTATCCTGGTTACTCCACTCACAATCTTAACTATAACATTGTATCCTGATGGATCCATTCATTTACTCCAATAAGACATTCTATCCTCATTACTCCCCTCACCGATTTCACTCCTGTATTAGACATCGCTAATCGGTGGAAAAACACAAGCCTTACCTTACGCATCAATTTCCCCCCCGTGGAATTAAAAACCAATTGTGTCCACTTCCTCACTGTCTATAATTTAATGGATAGTGTGAATCCTTTAATCTTTACTAGCCTGTGGGGTATCCTCCAAGAAATCCATTGCCCACGTATGACCTATTTATAGAGCTATATGAAAATGAACGCTCTAACTGCTGTATATTGCCTCGTGAAATATGTTTAATGCACCGCAAATGACAATATTTATTTTCAAGCATCTTCGACCTGCAGTATTGAACAGTCAATACCTATTAGGCTTGTGCACCGATTTTTTTTTCAGTTCGATTCGGTTCAATTTGTTCGGATGTTTAAAATTTTCGATTCGGCTCGTTTCGACCGATTTCTGTTTCGATTCGGTTCGGTTCGGCTCGTTTTTCGTGTACATTTTTTTTTCCGAATATCGACCATTTTTCGTGTTTCGGGTCACTTTGCTCGTTTTTTGTATCGACTTTTCGGAAATTTCGGAAATTTTCGCTTTTTCGGAACGTCTGTTCTCCTCGTTTCAAAGTGTCTACGATAATTCTGGCGATTCTATCGTGTTTTTTTTTATTAAATAAAGATCCTTTTTTTCTTATGAATAATTGAATATACATTTCACAACTTTATTTAATCATATTAAAATGGTATGAAAGCCAAGGAACAAAAAAAATGAACAAAACGATTTAAAAAACGCTAAACTGACCCGAATGCCACAAGAAACAAGTGATACGCATTTACAAATACAACATTTACAGAATCAGCGATATAACCGATAATAGTTAAATATACGATTTCCAGAATTACCGAAATGGAACCGAAATCACGAATGGAACCGAAATCATGAATAGAGCGAAAATAAATTTTTATTTGACACATTTCAAGTCCATTCGAAAAATACGAAAATTTTTCGTTTCGGCTCGGAAAACTTTTCAGATCTATCGGTTTTCGGGTCCGACCCGATTCGGAAATTCGGCCGAATCCGAAAACATGAATCGGGAAATTTTGTGAAAATTCCGAAATTCCGAAACCCGAAACGCACATCCCTAATACCTATGTATTTTCGACCACTAGAAAATATCCCATGAGTAAATGTTGAGTCTCCGAATCAAATGAAGTCGTCACTCATGATAGCTCTGGTCTCCTCTCCCTACTCAGTACCGATGTATAGTGAGAATAGGATGAAGCAGAGAGAGAATATCAATAGTAGTTAATATATTTTACATCTAGAGTAATTGTTTTCTCTATGGCGCTATATAAGTATTCTAGAATGGTGAAAAGTGCAATGTGAGCTTTTCTGTCTATGTGCTACACATCTCCATAACAATAAGCCAAAAATTGAATTTGGAAATTAAGGTTTGCTTTGCCAAGTTGGAAACAGAGCTGTGCAGACAAAAATAGAAAAACATCTCACTTGATTTGGTTTAAAGTCGGCAGATTTGCTTTTTTGTTTCATCACAACTTACGGTGTGTTTAACCCTTTCAATACCGAGGCTTATATAACTCGATTTTGCATTGTAATGTATTAAAAATGATTGTTAGCCTATTTGCGTGTCTTTTTTAAGTCAGGATTAGTGTGCCTCCTGTGGGGAAATGCAGTTCATTTACTAATGTCCCCCTGTAATACTGTGAAACAAGCTTGTCACGACCGTGGTAGAGGGGAAGAGGGTATGAGCAGTGAATAACGAGCTGAGTCACATGGAAAAGGTATAACGGTGGTTTATTATATACAGACAGCAGTATGGGAGGTGATGGACGGGGCAGGAATGGAGATGACTGAGGAGGTATTGCAGGGAGGAACAAGACAGAGGGAGACACTGAGGGAAACACAGTTGGAACTGCAGTCCGTGTCTCTTGGCATCGGGTGGGGAGAGCTGGAGATTTCAGGCTTATCTAGCTGCAGATCGAGATAACTCAATATCAGGCTCCAGATCGTGAATTTGAAGACTCGAGTTATCTCAGGAGTGACGGGGTTAATAAATAAATGAGGTCAGGTTGTGCAGAGTGTCCCTTTAGTGATTGTTTTCTGGTATAACTAGACATTTGATTTTTAATTGAAGAAGCAATGCGCCGCCACATGCACAGAATGGACTCATAAAGAATCGCTGCAGCAGCACATGGGTGGGGAACGAGCTGGCTGCTGTCATGCCCTCTCTCTCCCCTTTTTTACTGGTGGCTCTACCATATTAACAACTGGGCAGCAATCATTCCAGGCAGATAATATTGTAACAACTGCAGCACTGGGCAGATAGCTTAGGGGATATGCCCCAGCTATGCCTTGTTGCACAGGGTGCTATGGGGTTCATTATGATGCCCAAATGTAATTGGCCTGCCGCCACTAGTTCTTGCACCAACTGATGAAGTGGACTCCTCCACGAAACGCGTTTCGATGTATTATTTATTTTATTCTGTTTAAATGTTTCAATAAATTATTTATTTTTACATCTGGCTCCTGAGCTTCTGTATCCAACAGAGGAGGAGATCGTCATCACAGTGAGATCGAGGGGAGATCCGGTGCTCCCAGCTTAATATCACCGGCTGCCTGTCCATCTGGTGTCTGATTTGAGACACCAGAAAATGTGAGTAGTTTTCGTTCTCTCTTTGTTCCACTCTATGAATTTATTGCACTATGTGTGATTTGTTTATTTTGAGGGACACTGAGGAACATCTACTGAGACTGAACTTCTAAAGAGGGCTAGAACATGAAGAAACCTCACAGTACCAGTGATAGAAGCGCTGACTCTACCACAACACCACTCCATTAGTTCTTGCACCGCTGCCGATGATTTGCCCACTGGAAGCTATTATTGCTTGCGGGAAAATATATGTTAATTCTGTGATTTATTTTGTTGGAACTGAATTTAGTGAATGAACCAAATAGTGGTGTGAATGGAACAAAAAAATGGATAAACTGATTCGGACGAACCAAATTTTTTCACCCTTCAGCTTTGTGATACTCGACCACCATAGTATTTATTTTCCTAATTTTGCTTATGGATGAGAAAGAATGAAACGACTATACATTTTACACCTACAGTTATCCTATCACGAAAAGGAATATATTGCCGTCATATTACATTAGAAAATTCTAACTGCGATCATATCAAACACATATTATTTCCTTCTAACCAGAGCAGGTAATGCTAGTCATAAACTAATTGATGTCATGCACCTGGGTTATTATGGTGAACCTAATCAATACAGAATGCTGGTGTAGCAAGCATCTGGCAACATACTCCCAGGAACGAATCAGCCTTTTATGGATATTTATGCCGTCTGTGCGTAGCAAGAAGTCCTAGAGGGATTTAAATTTGGCTGAGCCCGTTCCTTCTGAATGAAAGGAACCAGGTGGTCGGCCCTAAATATAGTTACCGGGTCATGACCACAGTCAGAAAATCACAAGTTGCCTTCCTGTTCCAAAATTCTATTTATTTTTTAATTCTTAGTATTTGTTTAGTTTTATTTTTCAGCTTTGAAACAGAAATAATAGAAATATGAGACGGGCAGAGATGAAATGATGTGCTCATTCTTCAAATATTTATTGGTGGGAGGAAACAAGCAAATGGTAGGTTCTACCAAAATTTTACAAATTCTCCGGTTCTTCAATTCAGACCTGTATCTTATTTGTGGTGGGAAAAAAGCCAGGAGTGCAGGGGTGGATCCCACAAATCATGTCATTCAGAGGTGTGCCTGAACTTGGCAAAGTGGCAATACAGAATACAGGGGCTTACCTGGTGAGAAGTAGAAGGAAGCAGAAACGTTGAGAATCGTCTCCATCCTGAATGATGTTTCCTGTATGTCAGGGGTTATAAGGCCATTTTAAATCACTTCCATAACTTTAGGCTATGCGGTCTTACGATATATTTGCTCCAGAACACAACCCTAGAGTTTTAGAACCCTACGGATGATGCCCAAGGTACTAACACTTTTCAAAACCAACTGGTGAATGTCTCTAGTGGACCTTCCCCCAGCTGATCCTGTACAGAGTCCAAAACTGTAGTAACTCCTTTTGGCCAGCAGATGGCGATATCTAATTGCCAAATCAGGTTATTTCAGTGAGAAATACATTGGGGATATTCCCAAATATTCCTTACTGTACAGTTAATTAAAAGGGATTTTATTTCCCAAAAAACACTGGATCCTGACTTTTTTTTTTCTTTTTCAAAAATCACTTGGTAGTGAAGGGGTTGAAATTCATAGTGATTTTAATTTTAGCATTCTGCTTTTTATTGCTCAAATAAACAGAAAAGAGACCTATTGTGGATGAAAATTAGCCCACATTGCTGGCTCAAATGTTCATGTAATTGGTTCTCTTCTTCACCTAGGTGATTGTAAAACGCAAAAGAACAAATTGACTGAGAATATAGCATATGGCTTTTCTTTTCTCTGCTATCAGATCATTTATATCCCACCATATATCCATGTAACTCGGCTGGAGCCTCGATGGCCTTGCTAATACAACCCCTGAGTTGGTGCATGTGTGCATTTCACGGTTTTCGAGCAGAACGAAATAGTGATCTGTTATTGTGCTGCTACACATCTTTCATGTCATGCTCTCAGGTGGGATAATACATTTTCATGGAAAAAAAAGACTTTAGGGTAGATTCCTTCGTGTTAAGAATTTTTTTATGTCAAAAATAAAAAATAACCGATGGGTTTCTATGGCTCCTTCCCTTGAGTGTTGGTACCACAGGCATCCATCAAACTCAAGGAATCCAAACAAACATTATTCCCTTCTCTCTGCTCGATGGAATACTTGGAGACCCTTGGGATTTTCAGAGTCAGGTTAACTAGTGACCTCCTATGCTCCTTGGCGCTTCCTCTTGCGATTCCGATCTGGTTCATTTGAGGGTTTAGCACTGTCCATTTTTATATAAGTTGTAACAATCTGGAAACCCATAAAAAGACAATAACAAGTACACTTCCTGGCCAAAAATAAGTCACCGCCTGGATGTAACTAAGCAAATAGGTGTGATCCTTCCATTGGATAATTACTACAGTGATTAATATGTTTCAGCATAAAAGCAGGTCTTGTGACTCCCTGAATATACTGAATGAGCAGGTTTTTCCATCAATGGTTTTTTTTTTCCCCTGATGGCACAGTGGGCATATTCCAAGATGGCAATGCCAGGATTCATTGGGCTCAAATTGTGCGAGAGTGGTTGAGGGAGCATGAGATTTCACACATGGATTGGCCACCGCACAGTCCAGACCTTAACCCCATTGAGAATCTTTGCGATAATGTGCTTGAGAAGACTTTACGCAGCGCCGCGACTCTCCCATCGTCAATACAAGATCTTGGCCACAAATTAACCTCCATGACGGTCATCCCGAGTGTGTCTCGGGGTTAAATTTCACCGCTGAAAGCGGTAACCTCGAGCCACACTCGGGCTGCATACATCACCTGTCCCTGCACTCTCTCGCTGATCCCCGCAGTCTCCTCCGGCGATCTCAGCATTTTACTTCCTGGATTCCCTTCTTGGGAGGAGGGAACCAGGAAGTATGAGGTCACGATCGCCGGAGGAGACTGCGGGGATCAGCGAGAGAGCGCAGGGACAGGTGATGTATCCAGCGGCATCCCAAGTGTGGCTCGAGGTTACCGCTTCCAGCATAGGAATTTAACCATGAGCCACAGTCGGGAATACCGCTAGGGGGCCAAAAAAATAAATAACCACTTTTAGACGTGAAATTGTGAAAAAATCAGACCGCCAGGTAGGTTAATGCGCCTGTGGATGGAAATAAATGTTGAGACATTGCAGGAGCTTATCGAAACGATGCCATGGCGAAAGCGTGTCGCAATCAAAAGGCAATCCAGGCATGATTAAGGTCCTACAGACCAAAATGTCACCTTTTTTATTAATAAAAATCTAATTTTATCGTATCTAATCTGCCTCTCATTTTCTTAGAATACATGCTATGTTGTCAAATATGTTCAGTTTTTCACGTTGATTAAACTGATAATAAGCACAGACACTAACATATGATGATCAAGGCTTGGACACAAACCTCTTATTAACCCCTTCACTGCTGAAGACGTGTGGGACACGTCCTCATTGACGCACGTTACATGCTAAAGACGTGTCCCACACGTCATCAGCTTTGCGAGACCCCCGGCGGAGATACTCACCTCTCTGTCCGGGGTCCCGTGGTGGCTTGACTTCAGCGTCCTCAGTCGCTGAAGTTAAGACCCTCCCGACGTCAATGACATCATTGCGTCATTCGCGACGATGTCATTTCCAGGCGACCCCCCGGCAATGCCGGGAGATAGCCTGGAAGGGAGGGAGAGTCTCCTCTTATAAGCGGTGCCTGGATTTAACCCCTCAAGCACCAGGTCGCACTTCAGCGCCTTGCGGCGCCGGAGTGCGGCCCAGCTCCGGTGGGGGCTGCCATCTTGGATGGCGGCTCCACCCCGGGTCCCCCCTCACTGCCCGACGTCATCGCGCATAGCGTGATGATGTCAGATAGTCGGGGAACCCCTAGCTGCCTGGGGATTTCCCAAGGAAATCCCCTGGTGGAGATAGGGGGTTCCTTTGAACCCCGATATCTCCAGAACCGCTAGGGAATCATGGAGGGTGTCATTCGAAAGGCCTGAGCATGGCCTTTCGAATGATACCCAACATGACCAGGTACAAAGTAAAATAAAAAATACAGCAAATAAAGAAAATAATAAATAAATAAAAAAAAAAAAAAGAAAACATGTTTTTTGTGTGTCTTGTTTTTATTAATGCAGCAATATTGTTCACATTTCAATTATAATGTGAACAATGATGATGCACTAATGATTTTTTTCTATGGGGTGCGTTTGCTAAAAATCATGTAATTTCCCCCATAAAATGTAACAAGTCCCCATTTCTAATTTTTGTACAAGCGCACCCCATAGAAAACATAACAGCAAACGCTCATGTGATAAAATGTAAAAAAAAAACACTTTACACACTGCAGATGATTAAAAATTCACATTTTATTGCATTTTTTGTAATAATATACAGGCAGGACATGACGTATACATATAAAAATTATATATTATGAATCTGCCGAGTCTGCCGGAAAGAACGATATATAATATGTCTGGGCCATATAATAAAATGTGGCTTCAAATCGCGTTTAAACATGATGAGCGAAAGCGGTTAAAATGAGCTGAGCACACAGCGGTGAAATGGCTCAGCAGCGAAAGGGTTAAAGGGTTGTGCACTAAGGAATGCACTCCTTATCTCTCCTTATCTTGCACACCTTTCAGCTAATGAAGCACTCATGGAACAATGTCCGAATTCTGGTAGGTCAGGAGGATTCCACAGTGACTTCTTAATCAAAGCCTCACCAAAACTCGTAGTCTTGATGGTGGTACACTTTCCTAACATCCCTGGTTTAGGCAACATACACATATAGTCTTAAGGGGTTATTCAGAGAGCACTGAAATGTCACCGACATTTGATTCCACTTTGCGGAATCTAATTTCCCGACCCTGCGATGAATTCAGCATTCACCGCAGGGTCCCCCGAAGTGCAGGGAAAATTCACCGCAAAACCGCCGAATCTAAAAAAAAGCTGCCACAAAATCGCCAACACTATCGGATCCGATAAACTGCTAAAAATTTGCCGAAAGTGTCTGAAAAAAGCAGACAAACCGACAAACACAGCGCTGACCGGCTGCGGGAAAAATCCAACAAGCCGACAAACGGGGAGGACAAAACGATTGAAACTTTCAAAATTTTAGATGCTATTTGCAGAAAACTACTAGATGAAAATGTATAGAATTAATATATAAGGTCCTATGAATGATGAATGATAATAAAAAGGTCTGATCAAAAAATAAATAATGCGACTTTTTGCTGCAAATTAAAATAATAAACGGTTTAAGAGATATTGTATGAAAAAGGGAATATTTTTAACATTGAAACCTATGGGATTCACCTTTTTAAACCTGCAGAATGAAAACACCAAACATCAATAGGGATGTGCGTTTCGGGTTTCGGAATTTCGGAATTTTCACGAAATTTCCCGATTCGTGTTTTCGGATGCGGCCGAATTTCCGAAAATTTTTAGATCCGAAAATGGCAGATCCGAAAAGTTTTCCGAGCCGAAACTAAATATTTTCGGAATTTTCGAATGGACTTGAAATGTGTCAAATCGAAATTTATTGCTTTGAAACGAGGAGAACAGATGTTCCGAAAAAACGAAAATTTCCGAAATTACGAAAAGTCGATACAAAAAACTAGCAAAGTGACACGAAAATACGAAAAACGGTCGATATTCCGAAAACATGTACAATTCCGAAAAATGAAAATTTCCGAAATTACGAAAAGTCGATACAAAAAACGAGCAAAGTGACACGAAAATACGAAAAATGGTCAATATTCCGAAAAAAAAATGTACACGAAAAACGAATCGAGCCGAACCGAATCGAAACAGAAATCGGTCGAAACGAGCCGAATCGAAAAGTTAAAAAATCCGAAAAATCGAACCGAATCGACCGAAAAAAAAATCGGTGCACAAGCCTTAACATCAAAGCATTTCACTGACATTTCTCTGCTATTCGTTGTTGAATAGATTAACCATTGCTTCTCTATGGGGGATTTCACTGCCGTCGATCAGGTGCCATATTTTGCTAGCAAGTTGCCAATATCTGGCGAATTTCCAGGTTTTGAATAGCCTAATGGCCCTGACACTGCTCCGTATGGGGAAATTCCCAGTTCGGTGCAATTTCGGGGCCAGTTCGACTCTCTCTGAATAACCCCTATAGCCCAAAGTCATCATTCATTTTGGTAAATTACATGAGGAAGGTCTAAGGTCTTCAACTGGCCTGAAAAGCAGCAGTTCCAAATAAATTCCCTTGTTTTCATACTTACCTGGTGTGACCTGTACTTCTTTCTTTGTTTCTTTTTGCTAATGCAGGGTTATTCAGAGAGCAACGAAATGTCACTGGCAAGATTAGTGTGTCCCCTGTGGAGAAACCAAATCCTTTGTTTTATGTCTCTCCAAGCACCCTGGAGACATAAAACCAGCCACAAACAGCAGCCCTAAACCTCATTGTAACAAAAAGTTCAAATAGATTACTGCTGAATTACAGCTGCCAGGGAGAGAACAGAAAAGAGGGAGAGCTCTGGGGTCACTCACTGCTGCACAGGAATAAGATTCAGGGGATTATAACGAGGGAAAATCCCTGTACAGTACAGATACAAGGTGTTACTTTAATTTCCATACACAAGCATTATGTAGCGCATACAGATATTATTTTTATGTTCTGTTGTTATTTTTTGGAAGCTGCATTACTAATAGACTCATATGATCACTACACATTCCCCATAAGCAGGAGATCTCATCATTTTTATTATCTATCTTTATCACAGTTACTGTATCTAACACAAAGATCTTTTCTGCCTGTATGATAATAATGCAGACCCCGCTTCAAACTGTGTAAGATAAGGGACGCCATCTAGAGCTCAGAATCTTACATTTCAACAATATTTCTGTAAAGGATAAACGGATACATGAAAAAAGAAAAATTAGCAATTAACACTATTTAATTTTTTTTACTATCATCCCATGTATCCCAATAAATGTTATGATAACAATTTTTTGAACGAAAATTGCTTGGCAGTGAAGGTGATAAAGAAATTATGGGCCCTATTACAATCTTCGAGTTAAAACGCTTGGCGCAACATGTGAATTTATGCGCCAAGCGTTAAACGTTAGCATGTAAATCAACACTGGAATTACAATCCACGTGCATTTTTCCATCCGCCGAGCAATAATGCACGTAACACGGATGCGCACAAATACGTTGCGCGCAGAAATCAGTGTGCGGACTGTTTTTTTCACGCGATTCAGCCAATCAGAAATAAGAACCACAATTATCTTGCGTTAAGTTTTTGCGCCTGTCAAAGTCAATCTGAGCATATATGCTGATTCAATAAAAAATGCAAACACAACTTCTCCATTTTATTGGTTTGGGTATGTGTAGAACGTGTAACTATACGTTGCTGCGTATTTTTTTTTGGGCTGGTGTATTTGGGTTCGGCCAGGTTGATAGAATTTGCCGTTAACACCAGCTTTTAGGAGTTGCTAAAATTATGCGTAGGGATGTGCGTTTCAGGTTTCGGAATTTCGGAATTTTCACGAAATTTCCCGATTCGTGTTTTCGGATGCAGCCGATTTTCCGAAAAGTTTTAGATCTGAAAATGGCAGATCCGAAAAGTTTTCCGAGCCGAAACGAAATATTTTCGGAATTTTCGAATGGACTTGAAATGTGTCAAATCGAAATTTATTTTCGCTCTATTCATGATTTCGGTTCCATTCGTGATTTCGGTTCCATTTCGGTAATTCTGGAAATCGTATATTTAACTATTATCGGTTATATCGCTGATTCTGTAAATTTTGTATTTGGAAATGTGTATCACTTGTTTCTTGTGGCATTCGGGTCAGTTTAGCGTTTTTTAAATCGTTTTGTTCATTTTTTTTGTTCCTTGGCTTTCATACCATTTTAATATGATTAAATAAAGTTGTGAAATGTATATTCAATTATTCATAAGAAAAAAAGGATCTTTATTTAATAAAAAAAAAACACGATAGAATCGCCAGAATTATCGTAGACACTTTGAAACGAGGAGAACAGAAGTTCCGAAAAAACGAAAATTTCCGAAATTTCCGAAAAATCGATACAAAAAACGAGCAAAGTGACACGAAAATACGAAAAGTGGTCGATATTCCGAAAAAAAAATGTACACGAAAAACGAACCGAACCGAACCGAATCGAAACAGAAATCGGTCGAAACGAGCCGAATCGAAAATTTTAAACATCCGAACAAATCGAACCGAATCGAACCGAAAAAAAAATCAGTGCACAAGCCTATTTATGCGCGCAAAGGCTGTGCGTTACAAACTGCGCATAGATTGTAATACCATCCGCGTACCAGCGCACATTCGCGTTTGCGCTCACAATGTTAAGTATAGGACTTGCGCAGCATAGTACGCTCGCGCAGGTTCACCCGCGGTAGACGAATACGTGCGTTTGTTGCGCTGACATTGTAAAACGATGTTCAGTGCTAAGAGTTTTACCCTTTGCGTAAATGCATTTTTGCTCCGGCGCGTTCGTTTGTGCGAATATTGTAATAGGGCCCTATAAATTTAAAAAACTGCAATTAAAACATACCATTCATGTTTAACCCAGGTTAGAAAAACGAAAATAAATGGACATTACTTACATGTCAGCGCGCTGTGTTTTTTCCCCCCATCGCTATCTCTAGAGCTAGTTTAGCTATTGTCTGTCTTCTATGAATAAGCCTCATGATTTGGCCAAGATTGATTAGACCGGCGGAAACCGTGACATTGATTTGTTTCCTGTCTCTTTGCAGGTCATTCTTATCTACACATTCTTTACCTGTTTAAATGAAACAGGACAAGAGCAAATTCTTATCCAGTACACAGAACTGTTACAACCTGACATTCATTTAGTCAGTGTTGCCGAGTTAGAGAAATAAGCGTGCCCTGCCGGTGTAAGACGCGAGAGGCCAACGCTTTGCATGCGCGGGTCTAATTTCCTGTCGTTCGACCAAAGAAGCGAGGAACCCGCCCGCATATTGCTTTATCAGCTGTATAAACAAAATAAAAGGAGAGAAATGTAGGAAAATTTAATATGTCCTTTGCTATTCATTTCGTTTTGATGTCCTACTGACATGACATATAAACGGCAATATTAAAAACCTCTGCCTACTGTTTTTTTCCCCAAACTCACGTCTACCTCCGTGACGAGCAGTCGAGCAGTCGCAGACCCCTAGACACCTGCTAATGCGTTCTACAAAACTAAGCAAATGATTTTGCCTGATGTCGACGGCTTCTTGTTTTGTTTCCGTCCCACAGGAGGTGAGTAGTCTTACATGAGAGATAATGTCATCATGTTCTCTCGTCTGCTAAAGTTGATTATTTAAAAAAGCTGACGTTATCTCTAAACATCAACACTTATGGGTTATCCGATAAAGGGTTAATCTATTAAAAATAGAGTTCCCTTAACGCTTTCCCACCACAGGGTGTAATATGCCGTCCCTGCGATGGTGGGCCTTGAAGCTGCAGGGCATACTAGTACGCCCCCTTGACTTCAATGTGCCGCGACCACCCACTGGCGTGTCATTTGCTTCAAATCAAGCCATCCACCTGCAGCCAATGACGCACGTCAGCGGGCCAAAGGAGAGTCCTGCCGCAGTACCTGGCAGCGGGGCGTACTAATGCCCCACCGGCCCTAACCCCCTCCCGCCGGGCACCACCTGCCCGGCGTTAAGGGGTTAAATAATTGGACAGAGGCTGCTGACAACCTCTGGACAATTACTTATTTATTTTATTTGGGGTAATTATACTCACCTTTTCTCCCTCACCGCACCCAGCTCTTCCTGATCAGCTCAGGGACTCCCAAACTCAGAAGTCCCTTTGGTACTATAACAAGGAGAGCTCTGGGGTCACTCACTGCTGTACAGGGATAAGATTCAGGGGGTTATAATGGCTGGAAATCCCTCTACAGTACAGATACAAGGTGCTGCTGTAATTGCCATACACAGGCATTATGCAGCACATACAGATACAAGGTGTTGCTGTAATTGCCATACATGGGTATTATGCAGCACATACAGATATATTGCATTGCTGATAATCTCATTATGATGATCACTACAAACCCCCATAAGCAGGAGATCTGAATATTTTATTATCTACCTGCATCACATTCACTTTATTTGACACAGAGACACAATATCTGCCTGCAAGGTGATAATGAAAACCCTGTGTGAAATTGTGCGAGATAAGGGACACCATCTAGAGTTTAGAACCTTTCACCCCAGCAACATTTCTGTAAACAAATACATGAAAAATGTAAAATGAGAAAATTCACACTTTTTTGGAGTAGCAACCTCTCGCAAAATTTACCAATTTACCCTATGTTTAATTGTTAACTACACGTTCCATAGTTTGTATCAATTATATGATAATATTTTATCAACAAATGGAACTTGGTAGTGAAGGGGTTAAAACAGAAAATATGCAGCAACTACACCTGATTCAGTGATGAAAGGTAATAAAAGCGATTATTTGGCAATCCTTTTGAATGGCTTAAAGAAAACGGTGACACGGTTTGGCAGTAGATAGAGTATATGCATGGTATCATTTACATTTACAAGGACATCTCTGTGAAGTTATTGAAAATTCACCATAAAACCCAAAAAGCAGGGCCATTCATTTTAAGTGTCATCATGGCATTTTCAATCCAAAAATAATCTAAAAGTACCTTCCAGTCCTATCGATCCTCGGCAAGGAACTTTGACGATGGCAGCCTTGGCAGCTCGTTGAAACACGTCGTCGTTGCATTCCCTGCTGCCGAGAGGGATTTCCAACATTGCGTCGAGTGCGAAGCTATCGAACCGCAAGTGAAAATAAATATTATATAACACCTATGTTTGTTTATAGTCAATAAGGGAACATATACCAGGCCCGCAAAATATGTTCCAGCAACAGTGTCATTAACTTTTATAAATATTGATTAGGGCCATTTTCTTCCCCGCCATTATGTCACCATTAAATGAGTTCTATCCTTGAGTATAAATGAGATGCTTTTAGCTTTGAGGCACTGGCACTTTGATTATAATTCAACGCATTGCTGCCAGTGCAGTCTCAGAAGACGCTTTAAGAGCTAATGAAATAGTCCATATTGATGGATTGTGCACTGATCATAACACAAATTTACTTTGCAGAGGTGAAGATGTCTGCCGAAGAAAGAATACGTGTGTAATGTTTACAGATGAAGAGCGTTTTCACAAGCTTAACCCAATGTTTGCACGGGCTCATTCATCGCAGGTATCGTTTACTAAAAAATGATTGGTTTCATGGTCTATGGAGAACACACGTGTTCAACGCCAACTTGGCAGGGTCCTACAGGTTGGGGATTGTGGTATGGTAAAGGTAGTTGCGACACGGGTTAAGATTGTAAATATTGGTACGGATAAATGTAGCATAGTCAAGGGTCAGGAACTGGAAAATGGATTGCGGAAGCTCAACGTGTCCATTTCCCCTACATTCTACTAAACGTTTTACATCCTGTACTCATCCTACCACCCCACGCTAGTGATGGGCCGAACACCCACGTGTTCGGTTTGCATTCGAACTCGAACATCTGAAAAAGTTCGACCGCATTCTCAAACACAATGCAAACACCATGCAACTCAATGGGGCTCGAACGTTCGAAAATTAAGGTCCCCTCCAAGAGGGCATATATACAAGATATTGGCCATAAAAGGTGTATGGGGGTCCGGGTACTGCCCTGGGGGACAGTAAACAATGAAAAAAAAGTTTTTTTTAAAAAAAAAAGTTTTTAACCCTTTCACTGCTGAGTACTGAGCCATTTCACCGCTGTGCGTTGAGTTCCTTTTTACCGCTTTTGCTCATGTTTAAACGCGATTTGAAGCCATGGGAAATGTTTTATCACGAATGAGTGGGAAATGTTTGACCGACAATGAGTGGGAAATGTTTGACCAACAATGAATGGGAAATATTCCCATTTTAATTCAATATCTAATAAACTGTTTATTATTATATTCTGCAGTAAAGAGTCTCTTTATCTTTAGATTTTTTAGGATCTTTTAAGCATTTTTTGTAAAAAAAAAAATCAAACTATCCGTGAACGTCTTGAAAAGTTCGAAGTTCGCGATATTTCGAACAGCCAATGATCGAATCGAACTTCGAACCGATTCAAACCGGCAGCCTATCCCTACCCCACACTTCAAAATTATATATATATACATATCTTGTTGTGGACCCATGACTCCTGTAGTGTAACAGGAGTCACTTCAACTTTGTCCTCAATGTTGTAGCCGCTGCGGCACTTCTTTAGTTCTGGTGGCCGCCCTGCCAAGCACTAGACTGCCATTCCCCAGGAAGAGGGATTGTCGTCCCTATACGTTCCCATCATACTTGAAACTTGGAAACACCCTTGAAGGGATACTCTATTAAAATAATAGAGTTCCCTTTTTTATGCCCTTAAATAATTCGGCAGATGCTACTGACAAATCCCCCCAATTATTTATTTATTATTAATTTTTATTGTTTTTTACTCACCTTTTGTCCCTCGTCACGTGCAGGTTCTCCTCTTTGGCACAGGGACTCCCAAACCCGGAAATCCCTGCAGCTATTCTAAGAGATTTGCGTCCCTGCACAAATTGCATACTGTAGGAACCACAAGTTGTGCTTTGATACGGACTTGCACACTTTACATGCGTAAGTTCCATAGTGCAGGACATGGATCAGAGCTGCGCATATCCGAACCATTGGCTGCCTCTCTAAGATTGCTCGCTAATCAGACAGAGTGTCATGCCCCATCTCATCACCATCCTCTGAAGTTCCTGGCAGCACACCTTATGTTCTGTTCCACCCCTGAACCTCCATGCAGTAATAACATCCAGCAGTGAAACAGTCAAACACCCAACACGTGACATACAAAATAAAGGGCTCCGCCCCACACTGACCGGTTACTTCATTACAGCTCTTGTATGCTTAGAGAGAAGTTCTGTTTACCTGCTGCTCTGCAAAAACCTATTTGATCCTGTTTATTTTGTTTTCCTGGTTCCTGCAATTATTCCACGCTTCCCATCATCTTACAGAATCCAACCTGGTCAGTTTCCTTATGCTTTCATCCTCCTACTCCCCTACCAACCTGTTTCTTTGTGCAAACTTCCATCCTGGGTTCATATTTCCCATATCCCGGTGCCGGTCCGGTACCTGGGCATGACACAGAGTGATGGCAGCACGCTCTCTGTGTGCTGATGTCACTGGTGACGCATCTGGCGACCAGCAGGCAGGAAATTCCAAAAATTTAGCCCAAAGTCGGTAAGATTGTCTTCCATAATCAAGTGGTATACACTCTGTTATGACTTCATTTGCTTTAACCAAAATTTTAAAAAAAATTACTGTCACCTAAGCCTAGCCAAATTTTGGGTAGAGTGGTACTTAATGTGATCTTTTACAGCATTACATTTGCAGATTGAGTTGCTTGAAAGTAAACTAAAGTTCCAACAGTATATTTACCATTCATCGGCTTGTACGAAGCCTGTATACAGGTAGGGCGGCACTGCTCGGAAGGCTGCGGACCGTACTTTTTGAGCAGCAGGTCTAATTGCAAAGATATGGAATCTGAAGACGTAATGTTCTCAGATTCCTTCAGAAACGTCTTCCCCATATGTAAGATTAATAGGAATCATGATGGATTGCTTCAGGACGATGAGAACAGCCATTAATAACGTTGATTGGAACTTTCTTCAAGAGCAACAGTAGCTTATATTCCAATTTTTATTTTATTTATTTAGTTTTTATGGTATTGGTGCAAGGTATCTATGGATTCCTGTTAAACTTATTAAAGATTTTTCTTCAAAGTTAAAATTCACAGGAGCAAAAACCGGCTAATACGTTTTTATAGAATCTATGCATATTTTAATGACAACTCAGAGAAATAGTCTGGATAAAAATGACACACGGCAAGCATGGACATTGAAAACCATAAAAACATTTTGTTTTTATGTGAATAGGACAGTACTTTGTATATTAAATAAACTATCTACTAGGAATGACGTACTAAAGGGGCAAGGGGTTGCATGGCTTAGGCTAGGGTCAGACGAAAGCATTTTTCCCCGCGAACGTGAAAAAGTGCGTCCGAACGCATTGACGTATTTTTTCACGGAATGCGCAAAAACGGTAAGACGACGCGCATTTTCGGGCGTGATTTTGTACGGATCGTAAATAAAACTCTCTTTGCGTCTGGACGTTATGTAGGCTGGACATTAGCAGCGTCTGACATCTCCTAATCACGCAAACACGCCGCTATGCCGCAGCTGCGCACTCAGTACGTCAGTACTAGCGGTTCAGCGTTCTCAGAAAAATGCGTTCAAATTCCACTTGCGTTGCACGGCCGGACTTTTGTGCGGCCGTACATCGTATATTGTCCGTCATTGCCCGTCATCTGCTGCTAGTGCGGCCGTAATTATGTGCGCCAGAACGCACGATAAAAGTGCGCTGGTCTGACCCCAGCCTAAGAGGGGAAACCTCTGGGGTTCACACTTTGGATTGTTGTAGCCCAGACTGGAAATTGGTATAAAAACAGGCAAATATCCGTACAGACCAATATTCTTGGATTATGGTCCGACTAGACCGGAGGATGTCCCCAGCATGCCTGTGTAAGGCTGTAGCTATGGCTCGATGGGTTAGTGGTGAAAGCAAAGGATCTCTTCAAATGGCCCAGTGCTGCTTTCCTGGTTCCTGCAGCATTATGGATGTTGGCAGGGGGTATTCTTGCCTTGCTCCATAAAAGAAGGGTCGGATTAACATAGGATCTATTGGCGCTTTAGCTCCAGGCCCATGCCCCAAAACAGGCCCAGTAGAAATGTCACTGTTCCAGCACTGATTTCCAATTACAAAGAGATTAATAGGGATGAGGCAATGATACAATGGGGTGTGTGACAAATAGGGCAGAGGCACAGTGAGAGTTGTGAAGAACTGGGCAGAGGCACAATGGGAGGTGTGACGAATGGGGCAGAGGAATAATGTGATGTGTGATGAACTGGGCAGTGGCACAATGGGAGGTGTGATGAATGGGGCAGAGGAATAATGCGATGCGTGATGAACTGGGAAGAGGCACAATGGGAGGTGTGACGAATTGGGCAGAGGAATAATGCGATGTGTGATGAACTGGGAAGAGGCACAATGGGAGGTGTGACGAATGGGGCAGAGGAATAATGCGATGCGTGATGAACTGGGAAGAGGCACAATGGGAGGTGTGACGAATGGGGCAGAGGAATAATGTGATGTGTGATGAACTGGGAAGAGGCACAATGAGAGTTGTGACGAATGGGCAGAGGACTAATGGGAGGTGTGAAGATTTGGCTGGGGACCAATGGGAGGTGTGAAGATTTGGGTAGGGGACCAATGGGAGGTGTGAAGATTTGGGTAGGGGACCAATGGGAGGAGTGATGAATGGGGCAGAGGAATAATGCGATGCGTGATGAACTGGGAAGAGGCACAATGGGAGGTGTGACGAATGGGGCAGAGGAATAATGCGATGCGTGATGAACTGGGAAGAGGCACAATGGGAGGTGTGACGAATGGGGCAGAGGAATAATGTGATGTGTGATGAACTGGGAAGAGGCACAATGAGAGGCGTGATGAATGGGGCAGAGGCACAATGGCAGGTGTGACAAATGGGGCAGAGGCACAATGGGAGGTGTGACAATGGGGCAGAGGAACAAAGGGAGTTGTGAGGAACTGGGCAGAGGCACAATGAGAGTTGTGACGAATGGGCAGAGGACTAATGGGAGGTGTGAAGATTTGGGTAGGGGACCAATGGGAGGTGTGAAGATTTGGGTAGGGGACCAATGGGAGGTGTGATGAATGGGGCAGAGGAACAATGGGATGTGTGACGAATGGGGCAGATGAACAATGGGAGGTGTGAAGAATTGGACAGAAGCACAATGGAAGGAGTGAAGAACAGAGCAGAGAAACAATGGGAGGGAAAATAATGGGGCTAAGGAAAAATGTTAGTTGAGAAGGATGCGTCAGAGACACCCAAAACTCGAGCTGCAGGACCATAAAGTCCTTAATCCAGGACTACATAAAAGTCCAGCTGTGTTTATTTAGTCTCAACACATACAGGGGGTGGTGTTAAAGTCCCAGACTAGTAGTGAATTTTAATTATTATATGCTACATGCTGGTCAGAAAAGCCGTATGAAATTCTCTAAATCTATTATTTTTAGGGAATAAATCAATTTTATTCCTTTTTTTTTTATAACCAAATGTTCTAAGCCTACAATCCTAAGAAGCAAGTCAGGAACAGAAAATAAAAAAAATAATGAATTTCTATCTGCATACGTTGAGTGCCATTGTATATTCTGTAAATCATTTCCAAAGAAACCGAACTTATTAACAAGACAAATGAAAATAGCTTGAGTGCTCTTATGATGAAGCAAGCTATCAGAACACTATGTGCGGGGAGACATGTCGCATTTAAATGGATCTATTATATCTATAGCGATTACCCTATTTTGCTCATTTTTTAGGTGTCGGAATTATGTGATGATTTGCTTGCCTGGTGATTTTCAATGCACCAAAATATATATCATCACACACGGAATTTTCACTGAGAAACAAATAACATGGTCTGGTAAATTTGATAATGCATTAGCTGAACTAAATAGGCTTTTTTTTCCTCTATAATAAATATTTATTTTGTATGCATTGCTTCCTTTCTGACTGCTCTGATCAGCCACAACATTAAAACCACTTGCCTGATATGGTGTAGGTCCCCCTCGTGCTGCCAGAACAGCTCTGATACATCCAGGTTAGGGATGTGCGTTTCGGGTTTCAGAATTTCGGAATTTTCACGAAATTTCCCAATTCGTGTTTTCGGATGCGGCCGATTTTCCGAAAATTTTTAGGTCCGAAAATGGCAGATCCGAAAAGTTTTCCGAGCCGAAACGAAATATTTTCGGAATTTTCGAATGGACTTGAAATGTGTCAAATCGAAATTTATTTTCACTCTATTCATGATTTCGGTTCCATAAAAATACGAAAATTTCCGAAATCTCGAAAAGTTGATACAAAAAATTAGCTAAGTGACCCGAAAATACGAAAAATGGCCGAAATCTCGAAAAGTCGATACAAAAAACGAGCTAGGTGACCCGAAAATACGAAAAATGGTCGATATTCCGAAAAAAAATGTACACGAAAAACGAGTCGAACCGAACCGAATCGAAACAGAAATCGGTCGAAACGAGCCGAATCGAAAAGTTTAAACATCCGAACGAGCCGAACCAAATCGAACCGAAAAAAAAATCGGTGCACAAGCCTAATCCAGGTATGGTCTCCGCAAGACCTCTGAACGCGTCCTGTGGTATCTGGCACCAAGACGTTAGCAGCAGATCCTTAAAGTCCTCTGAGGAGATGCCTCTATGGATTGGATTTGTTGTTCCAGCACATCCCACAGATGCTCAATCGGATTGAGATCTGGGGAATTTGTAGGCCATAGTAACACCTTGAAATCTTCGTCATGTTCCTCAAACCATTCCTGAACAATTTTTACAATGCATCAGGTTGCATTATCCTGCTGAAAGAGGCGGCTGCCATCAGGGATCTCCATGGCCAGGAACGGGTGTACGTGGTCTGCATTATAGAGATGTGCATTCGTTTCAGAAAAATTCGGAATTTGGAACAAAATTTGATAATTCGTATTCGGAAGTACTTTCGAATTACGAAGCGATATGATATGAATTTGAAACGAAACAAAACGGTATATAACGAATTTATTTCATTTACACTGTGTCATCATCGTAAAAGAAAAATTTGAATAACTGATATCAACTATTGAATATGAAATGAACTATCAAATTGATCTTAACTTACAATACAAGTAATAGTCAGCAAAGGACTTTATGAAACAAATTCATTTTGTTTCACTGTTTAATTTGACTCAAATACTAACAGGGTTATTCAAAGAGATTCGAAAAGTCACCGCACGTTCGGTGACTTTTCGTTCTCTTCAATTCGGTTACTTTTGCCGATCCCATTTCGGTGACCCTGCGGTGTATTCAGCAAATGCCACAGGGTCCCCGAATTGTAGGGAAAAGCTGCCGCAAACCCGACGAAAGCTCACCGCAAAACCCAGCGAATGCTCGCAGAAAACCCGCAAAAACATCTGGATTAGGCTAGGGTCAGACGAACGCATTTTTATGTTGTCTGTGAAAAAGTGCGTTCGAACGAATGGACGCATTTTTTCACAGAATACGTGATAGCGGTCATACGATGCGCATTTTCGTCCGTGATTTTGTACGGATCATCAATAAAACACTTTTTGTGTCTGGACGTTATGTTGGCCGGACATTAGCAGCGTCTGACGTCTCCTAATCACGCACAGACGCTGCTAGCGGACGCAGCGCACTCTGTACGTCAGTACCTGCGGTTTCACGTTCTCGAAAAAATGCGTTCATTTTCCACTTGCGTTGCGCAGCCGGACTTTTGTGCGACCGTACTTCGTATATTGGCCGTCATTGCCCGGCATCTGCTGCTAGTGCGGCCGTGATTATGTGCGGCTGCACGCGCGTTCGCACTGCCTCAGTCTGACCCTAGCCTAAACCTGCCGAAAACCACGGAAAAACCCAAGCAGGAGCCGATCACACGCAGCTCAGCCTCCGGAGAAAGCCGACACCGCAGACAAAGCGAAGTGAATAAATTAGGAAAACAGTTTGTATGAATGTGTGAAAGTGAAACGCTGTTTGCAAAGAAACTACTGAGCGAAAATGTCTGAAATTTACATATGAGGTCCAGGGAATGATAATAAAAAGGGCTGTTACAGAAAAAATAAACTTTAAAAAAAAAAAAAAAACGGACTTTAAAAAAAAATAATTCAGAAAAATGCTTAAAATATCCTAAAAAATCTATAAATAAAGAGACTCTTTACTGCAGAATTTTATAATGAACGGTTTATTAGATATTGAATTAAAACGGGAATATTTTTAACATTGAAACCTATGGGATTTGCCTGAATAAACCTGTCGAATTAAACCACCGAATGGCAGGGCATTTCGGGAACCTTTCACTGCTGGTTTGTGTTCTCTGAATAGACGAAGCAGTGCTTTTTCATGGGGTTTTCACTGCCCTCGAACAGGCACCGAACAGGCACCGTATGTTCAGGCAATTCGCCAGGATTTGGCGAATTGCCTGCTCTCTGGATAGCCGAATGGCCAAGAAAGGTAACCGAACGCTGTCGGTTACCTTTCTCAAGCAATTCGGATCTCTTTGAATTACCCTGTTAATCTGTGACACAGTTTAAAATTTAACCCTAGCTTTTCTTTTAACAGCAAAATGTTATTAATTGGGGCTTTATTTAGTGACCCAAAATTCAAATTGATATCAACTATCGAATTGATATATGAAATTCGAATCGATTCGAAATTTCAAATCAATTCGAAATTTCTAATCGAAACGGAACAAAACGAAATACGAAACAAAATTAGTTACGAAATTCCGAAAACGAAATGATTTAAAAACAAAACGAAGCGAAACTAAACAAAACAAATTTTTCAGCCATGCACATCCCTAGTCTGCAACAATCTCTAGGTAGGTGGTATGTGGCATATGTGGTCTGACCTCTTTCTATCATGTTAGACAAATGCAAGCATAGCAAAAAGAACGGCAAAGCAGACACATGGCCAATAAATTTAAATGGGGTGGTGGAATGTTTCAATAACATGTATGATTAAGGCTTTCAGTGGCCGAAACGTCACATCATTTTATTGGGGTAGCTCTGTCTCCCTTATTAAAAAAGCACATTATAGCAGCCTGAGTCCTGCTTTGCCGTTCTTTTTGCTCGTTTGGAGGGGGTTTTGGTGCCCCCATTGGCGGAGACTCGGCACTTGGTGCAGTGGGCTCCCGGTTTCGGAGGATCACTGCGTTTGTGGATGACGAAATACAAGCATACTTAGCTTATTAAATCGGATCTGCTCTCCCTTGAGGTATTCCACATCTCCATAAAATCTCAAGAAATTAACAGGGTTATTCAAAGAGCTCCGAATTGGGGCCGAAAGGTAACCGAACGCTGAAATTACCTTTCCTGGCCATTCGGCTATTCAGAGAGCAGGCGTGCCGGCTGGGTGGAGTAGAGGTAATGTCACTGCTCTGCTTGGAGAGAGCCTGTGGAGCCATGGGCTCAATCCCAACAAGCAACCCCCCCAGTAAGTGTCCTTGGGCAAGACACCCAACGGTACATACTCGCCACCCAGGACATACTTGAAAACAAGAGAAATCTTAATGTATCCTTCCTGGTAAAATCCTTTCTCAAAAAAAAAAAAAAAAAGTTTGCCAAATGTTGGCAAATTCATCTATTCAGAGAACAAAAACCAGCGTTGCCGAAATGCTCTGCTGTTTGGTGGTTTCATTTGACAGGTTTATTCAGGAGAATCCCATTGGCTTCAATGTTAAAAATATTCCTGTCTTAATTTAATATCTAATAAACTGTTTATTATAATATTATGCAGTAAAAAGTCTCTTTATTTTTTAGATTTTTTAGAATGTTTTGGGATTTTTTCGCATACTTTTTTTCCATTTTTTTAAAAATAATTTTTTATTTTTTCTGTATCAGACCTTTTTATTATCATTCGTTGGATCTTATATGCAAATTTCAGACATTTTCACTCAGCAGTTTCTTTGCAAACAGCGTTTTACTTTTCAAACATTCAAGCGTACTGGTTTTTTTTTCCGCTCATTCGTCTGCTGTGTCGGCTTTTTCCAGCGGCTGCTCTGCGCTGTGATCGGCTCCTGCTCGGGTTTCTCTGGCGTGTTTTCGGCTGGGTTAATCCAGATGTTTTTGCGGGTTTCTGTGTGCCTTTGCCCTGGTTTTGCGGTGAGTGTTCGTCGGGTTTGCGGTGGCTTTTCCCTGCACTATGACGGCCCTGTGGTGCTTGCTGAATACACCGCAGGGTCGCCAAAATAGGATCGCCAAATCGCACCGAATTGAAGAGAACGAAATGTCACCGAACGTGCGGTGACTTTTCGATTCTCTTTGAATAACCCTGATAGTTCACAGAGGGGAGCCACGATGAACCTAAAACAAGGGAACACGCAGCCATAGCGTAACTTTGAAAATCATACAGGGTTATTCAGAGAGCGGTGAATAGCGGGAGAATGACTGGAGAATGGAAAATTCTAGGCCAAAATAGCCAAAGCAGAAAAATTCTCCCATCCATCTCACTTTCCAAATCGACTATTTTGACCTAGAATTTTCCATTCTCCAGTCATTCTCCTGCTTTTCACCGCTCTCTGAATAACCCTGTTAAATCAACCCGTGCAATTACAGATAACTCACAGGACGAAATTAAAATTCAGGTATACTCTCAGCCGCTCCCATCTGTACATGTGGAAAGCTTCAATATCGCCGGTGAAGAGGGCACAAATGGCTAGGTTACAATCAGGATCGATTAAAAAAAAGCATTTATTTGACAAAATATAAAAACGCCAAATGCGTTTTCAGATCGGCGAATTTTCAGCGACTTTTCGGCGGATTTTCGGAATCCGTTCCCTGCACTTCAGGGACCCTGCGGTGAATGCTGAATTCACCGCAAATCAGGGAATTTGATTCCCCAAAGTGTGGGGAACAAGAGAGCACCGAAATGTCACCGACATTCTCTTAATAACCCCTTCACTGATTTGCCTGTGTTTCCTTTTCCAAATGCGTAACCTTTCATTTATCTGCATTGCATTAATTTCATCACCATGTTCATGTTCAAGTCCATAAAAACTTAAAACTTTAAAAATTGAATCCACTAAAAAGTTATAAATAAATATGTATAATATGCCTCAGACTTTGCAAGAGCGTTTTCATTTCCTTCTTTTTAATTTCACTTATTTCTACCTTAAATTTCGTATAGTTTCTTCTCTTACAGTTTGACCGTTTAGTGAATAATCCTCAATGTTTTATTGTACCGCCGGTTGTATCTCTACTTTGGGTTTAATGCGACCAGATACTCACATAATCAGAGCTCCGTGGGTTCCCCTGGGAGGTCACACAATTATATATTTTATGTTTTTTTAGCTGTTATCTGGCGTTTTATAAATAACGACAGCAATTACGTGGAAGGTTAAAGAAAGGGTTGAGAAATGATTGTGCGTTTTCTACCGTAGTGACTAGTGGATTTTTTTTGCCTATAGTTGTTTATAGCTATATAAATATATTGTCATTCGTGGCCTGCATTTATGAATGTGGCATTTAATGATGGAGGTTGCTGGATGAGCACCTTGATGGCAAATAACCTGCTGCTATGAGAATGCCGAGATGCTGCTTCAACTGTCACACAATGGGAAGTGACCCACTGTGAATATGGTATTTAATAGGGAATGCTTTTGCCTCCATCACAGGAAAGTAATTGGTCTGCCACTGAGCCGAGTAGTTACTGGATGCTGTTGCCTTTGTTATATGATTGTAAATGATCCAACATGATTACATAAAGCTACAAGCTCTTTTATAACGTGTATGTTATTTATGGACGCGATAGCTTCATCTATATCTCTTTGAAATCTAAAACCATGCTTACAATGTTTACCATCTGTTCAAAGACAGCGAAAAGACTAAAAAACATAACAGTGCTTTCCAATAAAAAAGACAGAATCCATTAGGCTCAGATGGGACCTGTTGGATGATATGTCTATGGTCTCTTCTCCACCAAACCCTACCAAGGTCCTCCTTCATATGTTATTCTATTGTAACATATTTGTTATTTTTGGCCGAGATAACCTTGCCTAACACACAAAATTGGCTTCATGACCTAGTGGTAATGTCTTTGCTCTTCCTCTGTTGGAGGAGCAGGTTCACATCCCAATCAGAATGTCTGACCAGCACGTCTTTCCTTTACAACTGTGGAGACGCAAGTCTCTAACTTGTAACCATGAAGAAGAGTTTAAACCTCATCAACGCTTATGTATGTCGCTACTTTGCAATCATGGAACCCAGACTCAGATCCCAGCTGGAAGACTTCACCAGCGAGTGTCCTCCAGCAAATCACCCGATGGTACAGACTTTCCCACCATGTAATATCAGAAGCATAGCCTAGTGGTAATGCCTCTGCTCTTCAACCATGGAGAAGCAGGTTCACATCCGGATCAGAACGTCTAACTTACCAACCTCATTCTTTTTCCACAGCACACTCTCACAGACTGACCTCCATCCCTCTCTCCCTCTGCTGTCCCAACTCACCCTCCCCATCCACTTGCCCACCCAGGGCTGGTCCCTAATTTCAGCTCTCCTTTCCAGTTGTCTCCACTTCTCTCTCTAACTACTCTTACTAAGCCCAAACTTCTGGTCCTTCCCATGCAATCCCTGCAATATTTCTTCTGGCCACCAGTTTCACCTTCCCTCTGCTCCCATTTGTTTCAGATACCCCTGTCCCTTAGATTGTAAGCTGTTGGGATGTCTGCCTGAGCACTTGGTTTAAATGCTGTATTACCTGGACAGTTATCCTACGGGCAGGGTTGCCTTTCCTCTTGTATCATGTGCGTCTTCTGTTTGTGCTTCTCCATTGTAAAACGCTATAGAATCTGTTGGCACTGTATACGTATTTGTAACTGTAACATGTCCCCCTCCTCTACAACTGTGAAGAAGCAAGTCTCTACTTTACAACCATGGAGAAGTGGGTTCATCCTCAGCACCTCTCATACTGCTGCTTTACAATCATGGAAAGCAGACTCAGATCCCATCCAGAAGACCTCAACAGCAAGTGTCTGTTCACAAGACAACTAACAATATGGATGCACTTACCTCTGGCACTATATAGATAAACTATAATAATAATAATAGTAACTTTCCAGCCTCGACGAGAAAAATTCAAATTTCAGGCCACAGTGGAAGAGTTGAAAACAATTCTAGATTGAAGTTTTGGACTTTTGGATGACCAATAGTAATTAAAAAACAAGTGGCAATGCTCTCATTTTACCAAAAACATGTTCGACTGGTAGAAGGGTGCTCAGAGACTCCAAAATTGCCACCTCCGAACTGTATTGGAGCCAGGGCCTCCATTCCCAATGTGGCACTTAAGTTGAAATTCACATGGCAAGCAACGGTTCAGCTGAGACACAAGACTTTATCAAGTATAAACAAGGTGGTGATACTAAACAAATATAATATGCATACAATAAAAAGCAATATATTTAATTACTTACACAGGCCTCAATTAATTAAACCCCTCACTACCAAGTAATTTAAAAAAATTACTGTCAGGAACCATTGTTTTTTTGGAAAATAATTGTTAGTTAATTATACTGGAAAACTTAGAAAACTTAGAAAAATGTCGTCAGATAAGAACCTTTCGGCCCATCTAGTCTGCCCAATTACATGGATACTTTACCTGGATTTATCTTTTGTTTAGGATAGCCTTATGCCTATCCCATGCTTGCTTAAATTCAATTACTGTTTTGGCCTCTACCACTTCTACTGGAAGGCTGTTCCATGTATCCACCACCCTCTCAGTAAAATAATGCTCCCTGATGTTACTTTTAAACCTTTGCCCCTCTAATCTAAGACTATGTCCTCTTGTTTTGCTACTTTGTTTCCTTTTAAATATACTCCCTTCCTCTACCTTGTGGATTCCCTTTACGTATTTAAATGTTTCTATCATATCTCCTCTGTCTCGTCTTTTTTCCAAGCTGTACATGTTAAGATCATTAAGCCTTTCCTGGTAACTTTTCTCCTTCAAGCCGTACACCATTTTAGTAGCCCTTCTCTGAACTCTCTCTAAGATGTCTATATCCTTCTGGAGATACGGTCTCCAGTACTGCACACAGTACTCCAAGTGAGGTCTCACCAGTGCTCTGTACAGTCGCATGAGCACTTCCCTTTTCCTACTGCTAATACCTCTCCCTACACAACCAAGCATTCTGCTAGCATTTCCTGCTGCTCTATTACATTGACTACTTACCCTTAGATCCTCTGAAATAATAACCCCTAAATCCCTTTCCTCAGATGTATCAAATATTCTATATTCAGCCCTTGGGTTTTTACATCCCAGGTGTATTATCTTGCACTTATCCACATTAAAACTCAATTGCCACAGCTCCCACCATTTTTTTAGTTTACCTAAATCATTTGTCATTTGGCTGATCCCTCCAGGAACGTCAACCCTGTTGCAAATCTTTGTGTCATCAGCAAAAAGACATACTTTTCCATTAATACCTTCTGCAATATCAGATATATATACTAGAAACAATATCAAATATACTATATTCCTGCCTATTTGGCGGACAGGTGCCATCTGCTGGCCAAAAGGTGTTACTGCAGCTCAGAGCTCTGTGCAGCATCAGCTATGGTAAAGTATGTTAGAGACAGTCCCCAGCGGATTTAAAAAAGTGTTGGCACCTTAGGTATCATGCAAGGGGGCTAAAACTTTAGGTTGGGCATTTTCTGGCACCCAAATTAAAAAGGAATTTAATTTGTAATGATACAGCACAGCTCCAGATCGTTATAACACACTCAGGCTGTTATATCTTCTTCTGCTGATCACATATCCACGATCATGGTGGTGACTGGGTTAAACAACAAACCAATCGAACCAATGGGGTCCATGTGGCATAAAGCAAATACAAAAATATTATCCATCAATAAAAAAATAATAACAAAACAAAATAATCCTCATAATAAGTAGAACTTCAATCATGGCTGTTGAGGCAAGAAAATTAAAGCTCTTTCTTTAATAACATAAATGGGCTTAAAGTCAACGCCACCAAACCCCACCAAGGTCCATCATATGCCGCTGTCTTTTTCCAGAATCAACAAGACAGTAGCACATACTAAGCTACAGTGGAAGAGTTGTAAAACATTTTGAGATTGAAATTTTGATCTACAAACATTTAGATGGACATTAGTTAAATTAGACCTACATTCTGTTCTTCTCTACACCTGCTCTCTCGATTCCAAGCACAGTCTCTATGATGTTGATGTTCCACAAAGGTCCACATGCACATCTTGCAGCATGCTGGAGGTATATTTATTCTGCTACATGATGACATAGAATGTGGTTCTTCCTTGGCTGTGTTTTGCTTGCAGTTTGGAACTACCCAGAACTACAAGAGAGCAGCAAGCCAAGCAGTGAGGATTTATTGAATTCTTTCGACCATTCATCATCCTTATTTTTAATCACTCCATCATTCATCTCCCTGGTTCTGGCTTTGTTGGGACATTTTATTAGTCTGTATATTTTACCTTTTATATTTGGTTGTTCGTCTTTTTAGATTGGCTGATTTATGTGTATTTGGACAGTTTCGAAGCCATCTCAGCACTTTGTTATTGTGTTAAAGGAACAGTAATGTCTAAGTGAGCTCTTCATTACTTTGGATGACATTCCAGGCTTTGTCCGTACCAGTATAAACTCACCCTTTGGAAAAATGGTATGAGATTCTCTTGTAAGAAAACATGTGAGCTACAACTAAAGCTGTTATCAATGGTCATGATCAATGGTCCTCTACACATTTTGTCATAAATATAGCGCTTGTGAGCCGTCACATCCATTCATATGTTGACCCCTTGTTCTCGAGAAGGATATAGACTCAACACTGAAGCCCAGTAAGATCGAAACAATTGTTTGAGCTTACTGTGGCTGAGGTTTAGGGGGAACATGTGTTGCTCTTTGGATATGGGTTGGCGTTAAGGCTGCAATCAGTCAAGTACGCACATGGTGTAGCGGCCCTAGCAAGCTAAAATATGCTTGAGGCTGGAAAAAGCTACTGCGCTATTTTCCCCATTTACATGTTTGCTTTTTGGCTTTGTTTTTGGCTAATTAAAAATAAAAAGCTACATCCTGTAAAAATGTGATAACGGTTTACTCCATTTGTTATAGAGTGGGCCAAGTACGGTAGACTGCTTCTGTACGGTAGACTGAGTCCAAGCTAGA
This sequence comes from Leptobrachium leishanense, assembly GCA_009667805.1. Lineage (NCBI taxonomy): Eukaryota > Metazoa > Chordata > Amphibia > Anura > Megophryidae > Leptobrachium > Leptobrachium leishanense. The sequence continues at coordinate 99,835,105 of CM019073.1, forward strand.
CAAGTCCAAATGTATTTCATACACTTTGTATGGTTCTAGGCTTATCTTCCTTGTGCAAGCAGTCAACAGTAATGTCTGAGACAGCAATTGCTTTCTCTAAACATTTAGATTTTTGGCCATCATGACTGGCTCCATAGGAGGCAAGGCCATAGCTTCCATGGACTAAACTAAGCGTAGACTTAGTTGTTCCTTTGAAGTGAGAAGCAAACATAAGCACAGGCATTCAGTTTGTCATTTTTTTTGCTTGTCCAAAATTACGATTGATGATTTGGTTTGGCCAAATATTGATGGACCTTTGTTTCGGTCTGTTCAAAATTTGGACGAAATAATTTGTTTTGCTATAATCAATTACTTGGAATTAATTAATTATGTAATTAAACTATCGCCAATTAGCTGATGGTGAGGAGCTAATTGGAAAAAAATCGTTGACCGCTGGGAAGACGTTTCACCTCCGAAGTTCGAACCTTATGACCCACAAATATAAGTGGACACCCGTCCAGTTGATACTCCCCCAAACAGTGATGAAGGGGTTAAATCAGAGAGGAGAGGCTGTATAAAACAATACACATGCAAATTGTACTTGCCGGTGGACCAACACGAACCAAAACAGACAAATACTTTCTGTGTGATTCGTTTCATTCATCGCGGTCTACTTTCATTGAGTCGTGGCTTGTGTGAATCGGCCAAAACTCAGACACGACGCAACTCATATGAAAAGCAATGTGTATGTCAAGTGAGATAATGAAATAATTGCACATCATTCAGTAGAATATCTGGAATAAGAAAGAAATGTAACTTCAATTAGAATCTCTCCTGAAGTAATCTTTGCTTATTTGACCCCTATCCTCCACTGTAGAGTCCATCACCTTCAGTCGACTATTTTGGCTTCTTTGATGGAATCCACCCATTTATCACAAGAACAAACAATGTGGAGTCAAATAAATGATCACAAACATTCCCTTCTGATATATTACATTTTATAACCGGTGACCTATACAATATAGGTATGCATTTCATGTTTTAATATATCTACATTTTGAAGCACAGTGCTCCCGATTACTGCTGTCCTTGATTTCTATGTGACGCCCTGAAGGAAGACAAACTCGTGACAGATAAAAAAAAGACAGGAGATGAAACATCTGTCCTTCGCTGTAGATGGTATACTAGAGGAAAAGAATCTGAATGCAGCTTCATGTGCATAGTTCCGGAAAGAGCACTAAGTGAAACAGATTGCAAGTAACTGTCTTGTCATGTACCGCATCCTTAAAACACACATCAGGTTTAATGTTATGGATACAGGGGACCCTGCAATGCACTGTAATAATATTTCTCCTCCAACCATCCAATTTTGGTTAACAACTTTGAATCTCGATCATCATTACATTGTTTTTTCTCCTGGGGCAGCTGTCTCATCCTCAGATGTGTTTTGTTTCAGCTACAAACAACATTATAAAACGCCATGAAAGGAATGAAGTAAAATCAAGAGTTGACACATTTGGTTTTGTTGATGATCATCCAATATGTTGATTCACTGATCTTTGTGTGTGAACGGATGTCACGTTATTGAACACAGTGGAGTCTTCTAGGGTGACAAGAAGTTGACATGTGTAATTCGGTTTGGACCTTCAGTAATTTGGATCGATTCAAACTCCAAATTGCCAGTGCTCAAACCAAATTAGCTTCCAAATTAAAAATTTCAAATCCATCCATATTTTTCCCATTATTAATCAGCCAGGTCGGAATATAATAGGGAAAATGCAGATTTAATTGGAATAATAAAAGAAATGGTATCAAAAACCTTACCCTTAACCTAACCCTACACCAAACCCTAGCGCTAATCATATGACAGACAGAAACTGTAGCCATAACCCTAGTCCTAATTCAAACCTAGCCCTGACCCTTATTATATCCCACACAGAAACTCTAAAGCTAATCCTAGCCCTAACCTAACCCTATCCATAACCCTAGTCTTAACCCATGCCCTAACCCTAGCCCCCCCCCCAACCATTGTTTCTGTATTAATCATAAAGGTTCCGAAAGTTGGAAACGGGGTAATATATCGTCTTATATTTCAAATCAGACCAATACCGAAATATCAGAAGCTTCCAATATTCCGTACTGGCTAATTCCAATTTTTTTCATATCCGATATTTTCGGATTCCGAAACAATCAGAGCCAAACCGAGTCGACTTTTTCAGCGCTGCACATGTCTAGTTGACCGTCATTTCAGACTGCCGTAACAGTATGTAGAGTCTCCAGTGTCAGACCTGGAAGAAAAATCACTATATAGTGACATGCTTAACCCAGCTTTTAACATCCATTTTTGTATTCATGAATGAATATATTTTTTGCACTGAGATATATTTGCACAGATTTTGACCCTAAACTGTTTTAACTCTTTTACCACCAAGCGACTTTTGCTAATTTTTTTTTTATCATAATGATTATTTGAAAATGTGATGTGTAAATAACACTTCAGTAGATAGATTGAGGTAGATAAATTATAGATAAATGTATACATGATAGATATGTTAAAAACAAAAAAGTGATCCATAGTGGAATGGTAGGTAAAATAGGCATTTGTTATTCAAAAATAGTATATACTGTACGATAGATTTGTGTGATTTGCTTCAGACCGAATACAAGTTTATCTAAATATCGGTTGTCAAAACACCAGAAACAACTGAAATTCCGAATTGCCGAGATGCCAAACTGAATCACATCCAAAATGAATTTACCAAATCAATCTGAATAGAATTAGAATACTATTGGTTCAATTTGTTTTGGCTTGGATTGGTGAAAAAATTCCACTCATTGTGCAAGGTGACATTCCGAACCATAATCGTAAAACAAGCAGAAATTGTAACCCTAACTCGAACTCTAAAAATAACTCTAACTCTAAATGCCACCTTAACCCTAATCCTAAAATTAAATCTAAAAGTAACCCTAACCCTAATCGTAACTCTAAATACAACCCTAAACCTAACTCAAAAAGTTACACTAACCCTAATCCTACCCCTAACCATAAATTTAACCCTAATGCTAACACTAATCTAACTCTAAACTCTAAATATAACCCTAACTTTAAAAGTAACTCTATCCCGAATCCTAACTTTTTCTCTAAAAGTAACCCTAACCATAAAAGTAACTAATTCTAAGTAACCCTAACCCAAAACCTAAACTTAAATCTAAAAGTAATCCTAAATCTAAAAGTAACCCTAACACTAATCCTTACCATAGTTCTTATAATAACACTGATCCTAATCCTAACTCAAAAAGCATTGCTAACTCTAAAAGTAACCCTAATCCTAAAAGTAACCATAGCCCTAATACTTACTCTAGTTTCTTGTATGGGGTTAAAGAGGGTGTAATGGTGGGCCCCTGCTTGGGCCATCATGGTAGTTAGAAACAAGGAGTGAAGCCCTTAAGGCAGATGAGCTACTGACTGGACAGATAAATAAAACAGGCTAGTTTCTCCAAAACCAAGGAGCACCAAAAAACAGAACTGAATTGCCACTAAGCTTTGAAGGTTTCAAGACCGACAAAAAATTTAGGACACGCTCAGAAAAAACCAATGTACGACAGTATATGAATTGTTCAGGCTGCTGGGCAGTCAACAAACTGATAGACTAGGCAATACAGGAACTAAACTCCACGTCAGGGCTACTCAGGAACCAGACAGACACAAGGGACAGGAGGACCAGAAGAACTAAAGGAATGTTAAGCTGGGGTAGGTCCTTTAGTTGGCCTCTAACTAGGGAGAAAACCTCACAAAGTAATAACAGAGCAGTGGAACAAGAAGAGCGAGGGTAAACACAATATATACAGACAGACTGACTAAAGAGGTCCTTATATGTGGCCTCTGAGTATACTAAACTAAGACAGACAAGGTACATGAAACATAAAACATACAAGAATGGTCATACAGGCAGAGGTTGGCAACAGATCAGCATATACAGTATGAGGAGTGGGCAGAAGGGATAGTCAGAAATACAGCCGAGGTCAAAACCAGAATACCATGAGACATGAATGCTTTGCAGCAACACAGGAAACATGAACCAAACAGAACCACCATGAAACTCCACAAACCGTCAATGAGGCTCTGTGCTGTTGGGAATATATAGGGAGTGGGACCGTGTGATTGGTCCATGTCACCCCAGACATAACAGAACCCCAGATCAGCCCTAGACAGCACAGCCAGACACACCACAGGGAAAAAAACAGACATGAACTCTTCACCACCAGGGGGCAAGGCCGAGACGTGACAGAGGGGAGTAGAATGTAATTTATAGGGGGTATAGAGGAAGTATAGAGTGGGGTATAGAAGGGTAGAGGTCTAGAGGTTAATATAGAGGGGGTAGAGAGGAAGTATAGAGAAGGGTAGAGGCATATAGGTTAATATAGAGGGGTAGAGAGAAAGTATAGAGTGGGATCTCCAAGGGTAGAGGCATAGAGGTTAATATAGAGGGGGTAGAGAAGAAGTATAGAGTGGGGTATAGAAGGGTAGAGGCATAGAGGTTAATTTAGAGGGGGTAGAGAGGGTAAAAATATCTGAACCTCAAAAATTTCCAAATTGATCTAAAATGCTGTCGGAGCGGTTCAATCTTTTCAGGTCGGTCTCACCTGGCAATTTCAAAATGCTTCTCAATCTGAAATTGAATTTCCAAATTTACCAATATGAACCAAGCAGAAATATTTGGCCGTGCGCACATGCTTACTGCACATATCAAGGTCAATGATCACATCTATATATAAAATGTCACAGATGGTTCCGTTGCCTCACTAACGTTATATCATGCGTAGAGGTCGGCAAGGCTGGGTCCTGGATGGGTGATATGTTTCACCCCTATTTGGGTTGTGGTCCCTTTAAGGGCAACCACGGGGTTAATCTTCCTGTCCAGGAAGAGGTTTAAAAGCCAGCAACTCCCAGACAGGATTGTGGGAGTTAAGGAGAGAATAATCAGTTGAAGCAGTGTGTTCCAAAGCAGGAGACTTGCTGCGCCTTGATGGAGAGGCTTCTACACTTCTGGGAAAGGATTACCCAGGTTTTGGACTTTGTACAAGTTGGTGAGCCACCGTTATTTTATTACATTGTGCTGAAGATCAGGACTGTTTAATTTCACTGAAGACAAGCATGTATTGTGTTGCCATTTTGACTGCCCTGAAAAGGAGAAATAAAAGTGATTTGTAGCATCCAAGATGTCGTGCAAGTGCTCTGTGGGCTCCCCAACCTCACAACTGGTGTAGGATGCGGGCACTGCAACACCGCTCTGACCTTTCTGCTTCAGTCCAGCTTCAGCTGACAAGGCATGGCCTTCAGCCTCCACAGCTGACAGCTTTTCCTCAACTCCCACAATCCTCTCTGGCAGTTGCCACCCTTTAAATCCCTTTCTGGATAGGAAGATTAACCCTGTGCTTGCCCTTAAAGGGACCACAACCCGAGTAGGGGTGAAACATATCGCCCATCCAGGACCCAGCCTTGCCGTCCTCTACACATGTTATAACAACAGACAGCTAAGGCTGGTGTCAGACAAGCGCACTAGGTGCACCCGTACAGACATGCCTACCGCTGTCTGATGCAGCGTTGTGACGCTGCAACTGGGCCAGTTACACGCTGTAGTGTGCGGACAAAAATGCGTGTGCTAGAAGCATCCGTGCACAAAGCCTCCCTGTTGAAGCGCTATGACGCGTGTTGATGGGGCTCCAAAACGCGATCCTCTGTAGGAGGATCAAGCCTTGCAGCGCTGAGCGCACTTACTGCGCTCAGCAAGGCGGTGAGACAGGCGTCGCGTGGAAGGAACATCCAATCTCACGGACCTTCCTTCCGCTCTCCAAAGACGTTCGTCTGACCCTGGCCTAAACAGACAATTATGAGGAGGTCAGCAACTAAGAGTGATCTTATCTAGTATTGAAATAATGTGGATTAAGAACCAGGCAACAATGAGGGATCAGATTTACAACAATAATGTATTTTCTTAATAGATATAAGAAATAAAGAGATTTCAAAACAATCTTTAAGTTCCTCTCTAAAAACTGAAAACCAGCAAAAGGGGAAATTAATAATTAACTAAACAATGAATTGAGAAGGTCTGGGGCAAGAAGTGTGGGAAGACCAGCTCCTGTGCAAAAGCAGTGAGACGGAATCATCAACATCCTCAGCATCTGCTCTGTCTTCCCTTGTAAATTTTCTGATGGGAAGATAGACAAAAAGGCGGCTTGGTGCGTCCTGTTATCATTTCAGATTATTATTCGGTAATTTTTTGAGCAGTTTTGTTCTGTAAGGAATATGTTTCCTGAACATAAAACACGTGCTTCAGTCATGTATCGGAATACAAGCAGATGGGCATATGAAATGTTTCCATACAACACGTAAAGTTGTTTATGGTTATTGAAGACGTAGCGCCATTGCGGCCTGCTGAGGTCCCTGAAGCCTCGTCATGCTGTCATGAGCTTGATATTTGAGATATCTCTCGGAAAGTGATCCTTAACAAGACAAGGCAAGTTGATGAGAGCCGAGAGACTCTCTTGCTGCAACACGCACAGAATTACACCGGTCGGAAGAGATCTGATGGATTCTGGCATTGTTAGCTTAGAGCAGGGCCTGCAGAGCCTAAACATTTGGCCTGCAGCGAGGCCAGTCCACTCTAGCATTAGGCCTCCATGGCACTTGTATTCGATTTCAACACATCATACAGGTTCAGAACTTGGTTTCAGACTCTGAGTTTGAAACCGCGTCTTCAGCGTAGCTGATAGAGGATGCGGTTAAATACAGAAGGGAGGTGTTGGGATAGAATTGCCCTAGATGTGGAGTGTTAAAAGTACAGGAAGGCATGAGGGGTTAAATGTGACAAGCTGTGGAGGATAAAAATTTATATGCATTTGGCCTGATGGTGGTGGTGAGATTAAAAGCAACAAGTGGAGATTAAGAATGATCGGGTGGTTAAATTATGCAATTATGTTATACAAGGGAGTATAAACAGTGAATATGCTATAGAGTTGTGGCAACACAACAGTGATGTGTGGTGTGTATGAGTACATCACAGAGCTCCATAGCAATATGTGAAATATGTGCAATATGTGAGGTGCTTATGATAGCATTACAGGGTTTCACGGCAATAAACCTCCCAGTAATGTGAGGTGTGTATGATAGTATTACAGGGCTTCACAGTAATAAAACTCACAGTAATGTGCGGTGTGTATGAGCGTATCACAGAGCTTCACAGAAATATAACTCACAGTAATGTGCAGTGTAAATGAGAGAATCACAGAGCTCCACAGCAATAAAACTCACAGTAATGTGCAGTGTGTTTGAGTCTATCACAGAGCTCCACAGCAATAAAACTCACAGTAATTAGCAATATTTATTTATTTATTTATTTATAAAGGATTTTACCAGGAAGGATACATTGAGATTTCTCTCGTTTTCAAGTATGTCCTGGGTTCAAGAACATATGTATAAGAGTATCAAAGAGCTTCAAAGCTATAGAACTCACAGTGATACAGTGTGTATGAGAGCATCACATGACTTCACAGCAATAAAACTCAGAGTGAAGTGTTTGGATGTGTGAGCGCATCACAGAATTCCACAGGAATAAAACTCACAGTAATGTTTGCTGTTTATAAGAATATCACAGGGCTTCACAGCAGTAAACCATTAGTGTGCAGTGTTTATGTGTGTATCACAGGGCTTCACAGCAGTAAACCATTAGTGTGCAGTGTTTATGTGTGTATCACAGGGCTTCACAGCAGTAAACCATTAGTGTGCAGTGTTTATGTGTGTATCACAGAGCTTCACAGCAATAAAACTCAGTAATGTGCACTGTGTATGAGCGTATCACAGAACTCCACAGCAAAAAAAACCTCAAAGTAATGTGCAGTGTGAATGAGTGTATCATAGATTTCCACAGCAATAAAACTCACAGTAATGTGCAATGTGTATATGAGATATCTACATACACAAGGTTTTATTTTCAATACTGAGACTTATGGTGAACTAACAAAGTAGTATAACATATAAAAAATGTATCATATAACATATTTAAGACCAAAATAGATGATTAAAAATGTATTAGTGTCCCATTGTTACAGATTCAGTGAATAGCTTGTGTGTGTGTGTGTGCTTATGACATAGCCCACAGACTTTATTTATTGCATTATGTTGTTTTTTCCTACCTTTCGTTGCTCTTGTGTATATATAAATGTTATACATTCTGCCCTCAACTTGAACTTCACTGTACAGTTCGGTCCTCCATAACAAATGAGTTAGACACCCTTGGGTTAGAGGTATATGTTTACCAGATGAGATATTGTGAGAGAGTCTGGCGCTTGCTTCTTTATCAAGCTCACCCTCGGCTGTGTTTGATTACAGGATACTGTAAACAAATTACGGTTTCCTCTGCAGCATTTTATTTTTTTATATTTTTTATTATACAAGAGCATATATATGTATAAAACGTCTGACCTATATTATAGCCTATTTAATAAAGTCTTTTTGTTTTTAAGTAGGTTCTCGAGTGTGTCTATTATCTCTAGCTATAGAAGGAAAAAAAAGAATGAAAGATTTTTTAAAATATATTTTCTAAGAGGAAAAACTCTTGGAAAATGTTATATTATAAAAGACGTTGAGATAACGCTGAGGTACCCGCAGCCAGCCTAGGGTGACACAGAGGCTTATAAATTAGATTTCAAACTCTGGTCTGAAATTAGCTTTTTTTATCAGTCTTACCAGCAACAGCACTTGATTATATCCCATTGTACATAAATTACTGATTCTACTGTTGTATTTTATTTCATTTTATGTATTTATTAATAACATCTGCATTTTAGTTTTTTTATATATATATTTGCATGTTATTCTATCAGGGTAATTCAAAGAGAATTGAAAAGTCACCGCACGTTCGGTGACTTTTCGTTCTCTTCAATTCGGTTCGTTTTGCCGATCCCATTTCGGCGACCCTGCGGTGTATTCAGCAAGCACCACAGGGTCCCCGAATTGCAGGGAAAGGCTGCCGCAAACCAGACGAAAACTAACCGGGAAACCCGGCGAATGCACACCGAAAACCCGCAAAAACATCTGGATTAACCCGCCGAAAACCACAGAAAAACCCGAGCAGGAGCCGAATCCGATCACACGCAGCAAAGCCGCCGGAAAAAGCCGACACCGTAGACTAGTGAAGTGAATAAATTAGGAAAACAGTACGCTTGAATGTTTGAAAAGTGAAACTCTGTTTGCAAAGAAACTACTGAGTGAAAATGTCTGAAATTTACATATGAGGTCCAGGGAATGATAATAAAAAGGGCTGTTACAGAAAAAAGAAGTAAAGTTAAAAAAAAACAAAAAAAACCAAATCTGACGTTTTAAAAAAAAAAATAATCCAGAAAAATGCTTAAAATATCATAAAAAATTTATGCATAAAGAGACTCTTTACTGTAGAATTTTATAATGAATGGTTTATTAGATATTGAATTAAAACTGGAATATTTTTAACATTGAAGCCTATGGGATTCTCCTGAATAAACCTGTCGAGTGAAACCACCGAATGACAGGGCATTTTAGGAACTTTTCACTGATGTTTTTTGTTCTCTGAATAGATGAAGCATTGCTTCTCTATGGAGATTTCACTGCCCTCAAACAGGCACCGAACAGGCACCGTATGTGCAGGCAATTAGCAAGGATTTGGCGAATTGCCTGCTCTCTGGATTAGGGATGAGCTGTTATGTTCGATCAGTTCGGAGTTCGACTCGAACATCGGCAGTTCGAAAGTTCGCGAACTTCGAACTTTTTGGCGTGTTCGGTTCGAGTTCGAAAAAAAATAAATTTAAAAAAAGTATAAAAATGATTAAAAAATACAAAAAAAATCTAGAAATAAAGAGACTCTTTACTGCAGAATATTATAAGCAACGTTTTTTTAGATATATTCTCACCTCTAAATGACCTGTGCTTACAGCAGGGCCCTCAAACAGCGTAAACAACAGGTGTTAATTAGTGTTTGGAAATAACATCTGCTTCTAATTAGTCTGGTCTCATGAATTTGATACATTGCCTGCAGACTGAGTGTGGCTCCTGCACATGTATGAACTCTGTATGCTTCTGAATTCACAACGCAACGTGAAAATGTCTAACATAAAGCGTACAAGCTGAGTCCCTAGAGTCTCTGACAATCCATTGTCATATATACCTTGCTTTATACAAATAATACATTCCCTCATCTAACAGGATAGTAGCCAGTCCCTGTGCATTTTAACCCCTTAACCCTTTCGCTGCTGAGGCATTTCACGCCTCTGTGCTGAGCTCATTTTTACTGGTTTTGCTCATCTTGTTTAAACGTGTTTTGAAGGCTTATTTTAGTATATGACCCAGACATATTATATATCGTTCTTTCCAACAGGCTTGGCAAATTCATAATATGTCATTATTATATGTATACGTCATGTCCTGTCTGTATATTATAACAAAATATGCAATAAAATATGAATTTTCAATAATTTACAACGTGTAAAGTGTTTTTTTCACATTTTAACATGCGAGCAATTGCGGTTATATTTTGTATGGGGTGCGCTTGTTAAAAAAATTAGAAATGGGCTCTCATTACATTTTTTTTGGGGGGGAAATTATGCGATTTTTAACAAACGCACCGCATACAAAAATCGTTAGTGCAGCATCATTGTTCCCATTATAATTGAAATGGGAACAATATTGCTGCATTAACATAACAACACAAAGCAAAAAAAACTTTCCTTTTTTTTTCTATATTTTTTTTTAAAAATATTTTTTTATTTTTAATTTTAATTTTTTTTAAAAACTTTTTACATGGTCATGTTTGGTATCGTTGGAAAGGCCATGCTCTGGCCGATCCAACAGCACCAAACATTAACCCCTAGCTGCCACGGATCGGGAGACAGGGGGTTCATTGGAACCCCTATCTCCACCATTGGTGGCAGTTAGGGGTTAACTCCAGGACTGGCGTCATCGTGCTATACATGATGACGCCAGTCGTCAGGGGGCATTCCCAGAAGCTTGGCTGACATCCAAGATGTCGGCCAGCTCCGGGAGAGGATCACGATTCAGCGCTTTTCGGCGCCGAATCGTGATCTGGCACCCAAGGGGTTAAAGGCAGGCTTGTTTTGGAAGGGCAGGCTGTGCCCTTCCAAACTGTGCCTGCCTTCAGCCACAGGACCCTGGCGATCGGGAGGGAGAGAGGTCCTAAGGACCTCACCCCCTCCCTTTCAGGCACCTCCTCCGCACACACGGGAGGGGCGCCTGAATTAGATGTCACCGTGCCGCCGCAAAAAGGATCAACGTTTCAGTCCTACGTTGACTTTTTCCTCAACATGCCTTGTGGATGACTACATTTATTTCTAATATTTTTATTTTATTCTATGTATTTATTTATAACATATGCATTTCATTTTATGGATTTATTTATAATACTTGCATTTTATTCTATGTATTTATTTATATAACATATGCATTTCATTTTATAGATTTATTTATAATATTTGCATTTTATTCTATGTATTTATTTATAATATATGCATTTCATTTTGTGTATTTATCTGTATTTTTTTATGTATTTATTTAGAATATCTGTATTTTATTCAGATTTTTTTAATATATTCTAGGATAAAAACTCATTTGAAAAAAAAAACAAGCCACTTGGGACCTCAAGATAAAGGTACTGGAAGCCAGCAGAGGGTCACACATAATATGCTAAGTTGGGTTTCAGAATCAGGTAAAATTGGAGCTGAGGCGAGTATAAGCTGACATAGGTTCATGACAAGATTCATAAATCAGGGTTCCTACTTTCATATATTTTTTTTTGCGGCGATCTTAAAACCTTTCTGAATAAATAAGCAAGCACTTCCACTCGAATCGGAAGAATGAATACACGATGAGTTGTTGCCTGGGATAGGTATTACAGTGCACGGTGGGTAAGTAATATCAATTAAATAAAATATGGTAAGCAAAACAGGAACAGATATGCCAGCATGTGTGTACGGTAAAATCATGGAGGCAAGTGAACATTGTATATAAAAATACTACAGTGAGGCTGAAATAAAAGAAATCTAAAATAAACTTTAACTAAAGGGGTTATTCACAGGGGCTTCACAAGGGAGGGTGGGGGTGCGGCCCGCACCGGGTGACACCACCCCCTAGGGTGACACCCTAAAAAAAAATATTATTTTTTACATAAAAATATTTTACCAGGAAGGATACATTGAGAATTCTCTCATTTTCAAGTATGTCCTGGGTAGGCAAGGCCTAGGCTGGCACTTTCCAAGGGGGTGGGAAAAAAAACACCACATAGAGAATATTCACAGAGCACTGAAATGACGCAGACATTTCAGTGTTCTGTTGTTCCCCGCACTTTAGGGAATCAAATTTCCCCGGTGAATTCACCACAGGGTCCCTGAAGTACAGAGAATCAGCCACCGAATGCTGCCGCAAACCCGTCGCCTGCTGATTTAAAAAGAACTACTGAACGAAAAATGTCTGGAATTAACATATAAATTCCTATGAATGATAATAAAAAGGGCTGTTACAGAAAAAAAAAGAAAAACCGGTAATAGAAAAAAAAATAGATTTTTTTTTAAAAATGCCTAAAAGATACTAAAAATAAAATAAAATCAATAAATAAAGAGATTTTTTACTATGGATTAAAGGAATAAACGGTTTATTAGATATTGGATAAAAACAGGAATATTTTTAACATTGAAACCTATGGTGTTCGTTCGCCTGAATAAACCTGCCATATCAAAACACCGGACATCAGGACATTTCTTTGCTGTTCGGTGTCTCTGAACAGATTAACCATTACTTCTCTATGGGGACTTTCACTGCCTTCGAACAGGCACCGTACTTGCTGTCAGTTTGCCAAAATTTGTGTATGAGCATATCACAGAGCTCCACAGCAATAAACCTCACAGTAATGTGCGCCGTGTATTATGAGCATTCAGTGTTATATGGGAAACTGACTTATGAGTAAAAGTAGTTAAAAAAAAACCTGTAAACCTCGGGGGGGGGGAACACCATAAGTTACTGCACCGGGTGACACCAACCCTAGTGACGCCACTGGTTATTCACAGAGCACCGAAATAATATCACCGACATTTCAGTGCTCTCTTGTTCAGCATTCACCGGAAGGTCTTCGAAGTTCAGGGAAAAGCCACCGAACGGATCTGAAAAATCTCAGAAACTTCTCCGAAATCCACTGATGACTCACCGATGCGAACTGAAAAAAATCGAATCGATACGAAACGCCGCAGAAAACCTGCTGAACGTACCCGTTGATCTGCCGCAAACCCGCCAAACTCACCCAGAAAAAGCCAACGATCGTCGGAACACAGTGCCGACCAGCCGCCGGAAGAAGCAGCCAAGCCGACGAACGGGGTAAAGAAAACAAAAACAAAGCGATTGAAACTTAAAAAATTTTAAAGGGTGTTTGCGAAAAAACTACTTCATGAAAATGTCTGGAATTTACATCTAAGATCCTATGAATAAAAATAATAAAGGTCTAGTACAGAAAAAAAATCGAGTTAAAAAAATGTAAAAAAAAGCTTTTGCTGAAAAAATCCTGAAAAATTACTAAAAAATCCTAAGGCAGCAATAAAGAGTATTTTTGCTGAAAATTAAAAGAATAAACGGTTTAATAGATATTGAATAAAAATGGGACTATTTTTAACATTAAAACCTATGGGATTCGCCTTATTACACCTGTTGAATGAAACTACCGAACATCAGGGCATTTCACTGACATTTCGCTGCTGTTCGTTGTTCTCTGAATAGATTAACCATTTCTTCTCTATGGGGAGTTCACTGCTGTCGAACAGGCACCGTATTTCGCTGGCAGTTCGCCAATATTTGTCAGATTGCCAGGTTTTGAATAGTTGAATTACACCGTAGAGGCAAATTCACCTTTTGGTGCAATATTGGGGCCAGTTCGGCTCTCTGAATAACCCTGTAAATGTATAGGAAGTGTTAACGTGCCGCCACAACAGCCGAGGTGCGAGGCACGCTTAAGGCCCAGCTGAAATAAGACGTGAGCCGTTATTATTAATGAGTGGGGTCGTTATAATTAACTTCTTCACTTCCAAGTAGTTTTTCATAAAATCGCTAATCGCTCACGCAGAGTTGAGTTCCTGAGTCCAGATGTAGCGGCCCACCGGGGAATTTCTTGGTATCCCGGTGGGGTAGTCCTTGGTGGCGTAGAAGCAGTGGCGTAGCGTGGGGGGCCTCGGGGGCCATCTCCCCGAGCGCAATTTTCTTAGGGGTGCAAAATTTCAAAAGAAGTTTGAACCACTAATATTTTCCAGTAGGGATCAGCAAGGTGTCTGTTCACGGACCCTGGTGTCTGTGAGAGGCCCTTGCATGGGTAGCCACCTGTTTTGCGGCACCGGCGGTGACTTAGCACTCAGCGTCCAGAAGGGAGGAACAGGACAGAAAATTCTGGTCCTGTCCAGACTCCTCCTTAACACTGACATGAGTCATATGAAGCAGCGCAGCATTATTTGACGGAACACCCTGTACCATGTTTGTTAGCCCCCCTTGAAGCCCTGTGACAGCCCCTGCCGCTTGCAGCCCTGCAGCCGCTGAACAGGAAGGAAGGAGGGAGGAGCCTGCCCTGCAGCACATTTAAAATCCAGCACCCACTAAGCCCCCTGGACAGCTCCCCCCTGGCAACCAGCAACTCTACACAGGTAGGCAACACTGTGTGACACCAGAGCAGCGTGACCAACACACAGTGAGGGGGTGCTGGGGGTATGGGGAGAGGGTGACTGGAGGTTCGGGAGAGAATGACTCTGAATACTGGGAGAGAGTGACTGAGGGTACTTGGATAGATAGAGAGAGAGAGTGACTGGGGGTGCTGGGAGAGAGTGGCTGGAGGTTTGAGGAGAGAATGACTGGGGTACTGGGAAAAAGTGGGAGTACTTGGAGAGAGAAAGAGTGACTGAGGATACAGGGAGAAAGTGGGAGTACTTGGAGAGAGAAAGAGTGACTGAGGGTACAGGGAGAAAGTGGGAGTACTTGGAGAGAGAAAGAGCGACTGGGGTACTGGGACAGAGTGTCTGGGAGTACTTGAAGAGAGTGACTGGGGTACTGGTGCTTGTGGGGTAAGGGGGTCAATAATCTACTGGTAGAAGGCAATCAGGGTGTGTTACCGTGTCCACAGATAGGGGGTGCACAATTCTTGCCTTGCCCCGGGCGCCGACAACTCACGCTACGCCACTGCATAGAAGAACCCTTACATCAGTGGCACTAAGACAAGCTGCACAGGATTTGGCAAGAACCAGGGCCCTTTGGTGCAATAGGGCCCTGAACATATTCATGGGCTGTCACCCCCTCCTGATGGCGGCCCTGTTTACAGCTATAACTACTAATATGGTGAGATGTCTTCCTGGGGCTACTGCTCGTAGAGACAAGAGACGTATTCTCAATATTGTCAAACAAGCAAAGCAACAAGGGGAAGTGGATGTTCTAGTCCATCTAGGGACAAATGACTTGGCTAGCAATGAGGTTTCTGAGATTAAGGAAGATTTTTGTGTTCTTGGAGGTGAAATACAGCAGATTGCGTCCACTGTGTCATTCTCTGAAGTTTTGCCTGTGCATAACATTCAAGATAGGCAGATGTGCAATAGGGAATTCAATTTGTGGCTTCGGGAATGGTGTCGGGAGCAAGGATTTGGCTTTGTGTCCCATGATAGCTCTAATTGGAGCAGAAAGGAACTGTATAAAAAAGATGGTTTGCATCTTACTCATAGGGGAACATATGTTCTCAGTGAGAAGTTCAAAGGTTTCGCAAAGAAATATTTAAACTAGGAGGGGGGGACAAAAAAAGGGTAAAAAACAATCTGCCCGATTGTCCCCCAAAACTAAATCGGAGGGTGCAAGCAACATGCGAGGTAAAAAATGACAAGCTCAGAGTCGTGTCTACAAATGCTCGCAGTTTAGTCAATAAAATCAATGAACTAGAGGCAATGATGGCAGCTGAAAAAGTAGATTTAGTGGCGGTTACTGAGACATGGTTCAGTGAGAAAAATAACTGGGACATAACAATACCGGGGTACTCTTTATATAGAAAAGACAGAGAAGGTAGGAAAGGAGGAGGAGTGGCCCTGTATGTGAAAAACAACATAAAAACGAACCAAATAAAAGTGAGCGAGGTGAACATAGAGTCAGTTTGGGTTACACTAACATTTGGCAATCATACAGTAGCTCGTGTAGGTGTGATCTATAGACCCCCTGGACAAGCAGAAGAACTAGATAATCTGCTGGTTGACGAAATAGCCAAAATGGCAATGAAGGGGGAAGTTATTATCATGGGGGACTTTAATCTTCCTGATGTGAACTGGAAAACCAAAACAGCTGGGTGCACCAGGAGTACAAATATTCTAAACTCCCTACTGGGATTATCTCTAACACAAGTAGTTGATGAGCCGACCCGTAAAGAGGCCATATTGGATTTAATACTCACAAATGGAGGTTTGGTATCGGACGTTGTTGTAGGTGAAAATTTGGGATCTAGTGATCACCAGTCAGTATGGTTTAATATAACAACAGGGATGGAGCCGCACCACACAAGAACGAAAGTTTTAGACTTTAAAAAAACAGATTTTTCTAAAATGAGATTTTGTGTGAAGGAGTCATTATCGGACTGGAGGAGTTTAAAGGGAGTCCAGGAGAAATGGGATTATTTAAAGGAAGCATTATTGAAGGCCACAGGAAATTGCATTCGGCTTGTTAGCAAAAACAAAAAAGGGAAGAAACCACTGTGGTACTCTGCAGAAGTGGCCAAAATAGTGAAGAACAAAAAGACAGCATTCAATAATTATAAAACAACTCAGAGTGAAGAAGATAGGCAAACCTATAAGATTAGGCAGAAAGAGGCAAAGCAATTTATAAGAGCTTCCAAAGCACACGCAGAAGAGAAAATAGCTCAGTCAGTAAAAAAGGGGGACAAAACATTTTTTAGATACATAAACGAGAAAAGAAAAGTAAAACAAGGATTAGTTAGATTAAAAACAAAGGAAGGAAGGTATGTAGAAGAGGATAAAAGTCTCGCTGACTGCCTCAATGAATATTTTTGTTCAGTCTTTGCAGAAGAAAAGGAAGGAAAGGGACCTCAGTTAGGAGAGAACACTAAGAGACATTTACATATCAGTTTACAGAGGAGGAGGTTCTACAGCAGCTGTCTAAAGTAAAGACAAATAAGTCAATGGGGCCTGATGGGATCCACCCTAAATTATTAAAAGAGCTCAGTGATGTAATAGCAAAACCGTTAACAGATTTATTTAACCAATCCTTGTTAACGGGAGTCGTCCCAGAAGACTGGAAATTAGCAAATGTTGTGCCCATTTACAAGAAGGGTAGTAGGGAGGAATCGGGGAACTATAGGCCAGTTAGTCTTACGTCAGTAGTGGGGAAATTAATGGAAACCATGTTAAAGGAAAGGATTGTTGAACATCTAAAAACACATAGATTACAGGATCAGAAACAACATGGGTTTACCTCAGGGAGATCATGCCAAACTAATCTTATTGATTTTTTTGATTGGGTAACAAAAATAATAGACACAGGTGGTGCAGTAGACATTGCTTATTTAGATTTCAGTAAGGCTTTTGATACTGTTCCGCATAGAAGGCTTATCAATAAATTGCAATCTTTGAGTTTAGATTCCAATATTGTTGACTGGATTAGGCAGTGGCTGAGTGACAGACAACAGAGGGTTGTGGTAAATGGAGTTTATTCGGCACAAGGTCTTGTTACCAGTGGGGTACCTCAGGGGTCAGTACTTGGACCCATTCTCTTTAATATTTTTATTAGTGATATTGCAGAAGGTATTAATGGAAAAGTATGTCTTTTTGCTGATGACACAAAGATTTGCAACAGGGTTGACGTTCCTGGAGGGATCAGCCAAATGACAAATGATTTAGGTAAACTAAAAAAATGGTCGGAGTTGTGGCAATTGAGTTTTAATGTGGATAAGTGCAAGATAATGCACCTGGGACGTAAAAACCCAAGGGCTGAATATAGAATATTTGATACAGTCCTAACCTCAACATCTGAGGAAAGGGATTTAGGGGTCATTATTTCAGAGGATCTAAGGGTAAGTAGTCAATGTAATAGAGCAGCAGGAAATGCTAGCAGAATGCTTGGTTGTGTAGGGAGAGGTATTAGCAGTAGGAAAAGGGAAGTGCTCATGCCACTGTACAGAGCACTGGTGAGACCTCACTTGGAGTACTGTGTGCAGTACTGGAGACCGTATCTCCAGAAGGATATAGACCTCTTAGAGAGAGTTCAGAGAAGGGCTACTAAAATGGTGTACGGCTTGAAGGAGAAAAGTTACCAGGAAAGGCTTAATGATCTTAACATGTACAGCTTGGAAAAAAGACGAGACAGAGGAGATATGATAGAAACATTTAAATACGTAAAGGGAATCCACAAGGTAGAGGAAGGGGGTATATTTAAAAGGAAACAAAATAGCAAAACAAGAGGACATAGTCTTAGATTAGAGGGGCAAAGGTTTAAAAGTAACATCAGGAAGCATTATTTTACTGAGAGGGTGGTGGATACATGGAACAGTCTTCCAGTAGAAGTGGTAGAGGCCAAAACAGTAATTGAATTTAAGCAAGCATGGGATAGGCATAAGGCTATCCTAAACAAAAGATAAATCCAGGTAAAGTATCCATGTAATTGGGCAGACTAGATGGGCCGAAAGGTTCTTATCTGCCGACATTTTTCTATGTTTCTATGTTTCTATATTAAAGTAGCAGTATAAGTACTGCAAGTGTGCTGGATCCCTTTTTTTCACAAAACTTTATTGGTTTGACGTTTTCTTTATTGCTCTAGATCTGGACTCCTGAATAACGAGACAGAAGGGTCTATTCACAAAGTTGCGTGCAATTTTGGTGCTTTGATTTTTGCCGTACTCCAGCGCACTTTGCTGATTCCATTTCGCCGAAAATACAGTGAATTCCCTATTTAGTGAACGGTCACCGTATTTTGCCGAAACTGGAGTCGCCGAAGCAGTTATCGGATGCCTCGAAAACCGATGAACTGCGCTGATAACGGCCGAACCGCACTGCATTGGCATCGGCGAACTGCACAGAACTCAAAAAGAATAATAATAATAAGGAACCCTCCTCTTCTCCTAATAGTTGTTTAAACCAATAAAAAATATATAAACATGTGTCTAAATTATAAAAAAGGTCCTTTAACAAAATAATAAAAAAGGTCTGTTACAGAATTTTAAAAAAAACAGCTTTTTTAAACAAATGTTGTCAAAAAATACAAAAAGGTGTTCTAAAAATAAAAAAATAAAGAGTGTTCTTGCTGAAAATAAAAAAATACACATTATTTAAAAAAAATATTAAAAATGATATTATGTTTTTATATTGACTCCTTTGGGAGTCTCCTGTTTAAACCTGTCGAACTGATATGCCGAAAATCAGGGCATTTCAACGGCATTTCGGTGCAGTTCGGCGTTCTGTGAATAGACTAACCATTACTACTGCGGCAAACTGCGCCGTATTTCGCTGTCAATTTGCCAGTATTTGGCAAATTGACAGCTTAGTGAATAGACGAACTTCCATGAAATTACGCCGAATGATGAAATTCACCGTTCGGTGCAATTTGGTGGCAACTTCAATGGTTAGTGAATAACCCTTAAAGGTTCTCTTACCAATATATTTTGTTTTCTATCATGACAAAAAAATATCAGGGTTATTTAAAGAGCTCTGAATTGCTGGCGAAAGGTAACTGAACGCTGAAATTCAGCGTTCGGTTACCTTTCCTGGCCATTCAACTATCCAGAGAGCAGGCAGTTCGCCAAATGTTGGCAAATTGCCTGCACATATGGTGCCTGTTCGAGGGCAGTGAAATCCCCATAGAGAAGCAATGCTTCGTCCATTCAGAGAACAAAAAACAGCAGTGAAAAGTTGCCGGATTACCCTGCCATTCGTTGGCTTCATATGACAGGTTTATTCAGTAGAATCCCATAGGCTTCAATGTTAAATATATTCCCGTTTTAATTCAATATCTAATAAACCGTTTATTATAATATTCTGCAGTAAAAAGTCGCTTTATTTATAGATTTTTTTTGGATGTTTTAGGCATTTTTGGGGAATTTTTTGCAAACATTTTTTTAAGAATCATTTATTCTTTTTTCTGTAACAGCCCTTTTTATTATCATTGATTGGATCTTATATGTAAATTTCAGACATTTTCGTTCTGTAGTCTCTTTGCAAAAAACATTTTACTTTTCAAACATTCAAGCGTACTTTTTTTTTTTCTCTGCATTCGTCTGCGGTGTCGGCTTTTTCCGGTGGCTGCTCTGAGCTGTGATCGTCTCCTGCTCGGGTTTCTCCGGCGTCTTCGGCCGGGTTAATCCAAATGTTTTTGCGGGTTTCGGTGAGCATTCGCCCTGGTTTTGCGGTGAGTTTTTGGTGGGTTTGCGGCAACTTTTCCGTGCATTTTGGCAGCCCTGTGGTGCTTGCTGAATACACCGCAGGGTCGCCGAAATGGGATGGCCAAATCGCACCGAATTGAAGAGAACGAAATGTCACCGAACGTGCGGTGACTTTTCGATTCTCTTTGAATAACCCTGTATATTTTTTCCTAATAAATAACACATGCATGCAGACATTAGTGCAATCAATGTAATAATAATAATAGCAAAAACACTAAATAAAGTATAATGAGCAAATAGATTTGGATTTGAAGAAGAAAAAAAGAAATCACAATTATTCTCATAGAGCTGAGCCGGCTCCTGGGAATAAAGAATATCTTAGTTCCATTTGAATCAAATAAACGAATTATTTAAATAGGTAAAAAAAATAAAAAAATTTAAAAAATGGAGACAAATCCACAGACAACGAAAGACAACATTCTCCTTGAACTGATGCTGGTTCTCCGTGGAAACAGAAACATCTTCGGCGGCAAATTCATTTTCCAGCAGAAAAGAAGATCAGCAACCACTTGACTCACATGGGAATCCCCATCAATGAAAATTATTCAAGCAGAAAATGAACAACAAGAAAAGAAGATAACAAAAGCAACCTATGAAGAAGAAAAATCAACAAAGCTTATCGTGTCTCTGTCCAGATGTCCTTACTCATAAACCTACGGAACCTCACAAGCAGCATGGACATCTGCTCTGAAAACCCATTATGCTTTGCTTATTTTTCTCTCCTGAATTCTCTTTCTTTTTTTTATTGTTGGAAAAAAAATAACTAAGAGTAAATTTTCTCGTCAAACGTATCTTAACCCCTTTACTTCCATGATCGTGAAAATATGATCAGTTGTAGCAGACACAGCAGTCTGAGATCGTGTTAACGCGGTCTGAGGCTCTGCTGTATCATTGCAAATTAAATTAATTTGTTGCAAATTATTTTTTTTTGCATTTGGGCTCCAGAAGGTGCTCCCCGACGTTTTAGCACTATATCCATGATTTATTTATTTATAAAGGATTTTACCAGGAAGGATACATTGAGATTTCTCTCGTTTTCAAGTATGTCCTGGGTAGGGATGAGCCGAACACCCCCGTAGAGTGCCCTCCAAGTGGGCATATATGCTAGATATTCGCCATAAAAGGTGTATGGGGGTCCGGGTAGTGCCCTGGGGGACAGGAAACAAGGACAAAAAGTTAAAAAACAAAACGTTTTTAAAGGAACAGTGAGTTTTCCATGAAATAAAGGTTAAGAATAAAAACGAAAAATTCCTTCAAATATCGTGCCTAGGAGGTCCCCATAACCTGCCTGTGAAGTGGCGGATTTGTAGGATGTATAGAAGCATTTAAAAACAAAAAAATGACATTTCAAATGACGGTAAATGGTTTTCCTTTAATCTAGTCATAAACAACTGCTTGGGGCGGCAGCCTGTATGAAAAGAGGAGACTTTTAGGACACGCAGAACAAGTTTAGTGATTTTTTGGCTAAATTATGGTGAAACTTATGCAGGCTTTGGATGAAAGTAACAATAGGTGCTTTAAAATTGGGCCTTTAGTGTCGGCAACAGTGCCATCACACCATAACCCCTCTTTATTGTGGAAGAGTGCAGGGTTGGACCCTGCGGTCAAATATTAAAATGATATGAATCTGGTACAGGCATCAGTGCACCCAAATATTTTGCCTTTGGTGTCAGCAAGTGCCTTCACACTGTAACCCCTCTGTGGTATTGTGGAAGAGTGCAGTGGTGGACCCTGCGGTCCAATATTAAAATGATATGAATCTGGTATAGGCGTCAGTGGCAGTGCACCCAAATATTAGGCCTTTGGTGCCAGCTAGTGCCTTCACAACGTAACCCCTCTGAGGTATTGTGGAAGAGTGCAGGGGTGGAGGTTTTGGCAATGCAGAAGAGATCCCCGATCTATTCAGTTACGTCAGCATCAGGGGATTGATAGCTGAAGATCCAGGACTGATTCATTTTTATAAATGTCAGCCGGTCTACAGAGTCGGTGGACAGACACACTCTTTTGTCTGTGACAAAACCTCCAGCGGCACTGAATGTCCTTTCAGAAAGCACGCTGGATGAAGGGCAACCTAGTAGCTGCATAGCATATTATACATAAATACAGAAAAAATGGCGTCGCGCCCATACTCACCGGAGCGGCAGCAACTGCCAGGAGTAACAGCCCAGCCAATGTATAAAACATAACAAGGAAAAAAGGTGTCATCTGCGCTCGTTTCTATGTGTTCCATGTACAACAAAACTGAGGTTTTTGTTTGTTTCAATGGCCATTGCAACGTAAGCTCACTCGCCACTTCACGGCACCTCTTTACAGAGTGAGTACCTAACAATTGTACCAAAAGGCCGCTCTACCGAGCAGCTCCAAGCCCCTCCTGCCGCTTTTTATCCTTGTTATGTTTTATACATTGGCTGGGCTGTTAATCCTGGCAGTTGCTGCCGCTCCGGTGAGTATGGGCGCAACGCCATTTTTTCTGTATTTATGTATATCATGCTTGTAACACCAGTCCGTCGTTCTGCAGCTGTTCCTCTTTCCATGTTTTTGTGTTTAATCCCAAATGGGAAGTGTTTGGTGCGTGTATAAATAAAATCCACCATATCTCTGCCTCTCCTTGGCTGAAAAGCGGCAGGAGGGGCTTGGAGCTGCTTTTTTCCTTGTTATGTTTTATGCATAGCATATTAGCTAAGTTCTGGCCAGTGATCCAATCTCAACACCCAGTAAGCCAGTAGATCATCTGCTGTAGAGGTATCCAGGTCTGCCCTTGCCCCTAGGTAGTCCTTCACCATATGGTGAAGACGCTGGCAATGGGTGCCTACATTTGATGTCCCTGGGCGTCGTGGACTAAAACATTTTAAAAAGGCATCAGTCAAGCGGCCCTGGCCTTTACCTCTATTCCTCTGATCATCCGCAGCCTCAGAAGCACCTGTGTCATCACTTGGTAACCTACCAGTGCCTGGAAAGGTGTTACACAAGTGTCGCTTTAGAGCGTACTCAAGTTGTTTCATCCTGTCCTCCCTCTGTGCGGGCAGGATGAGCTCTGCAACTTTCCCCTTGTATCGTGGATCAAGAAGGCTTGCCAACCAGTAATGATCCCTCTCCTTGATAGCACGAATCCTGGGGTCCTTTACCAGGCTTTGCAGGATAAAGGAGCCCATGCAGTGTAGGTTGGAGGTGGCATTAGCTTCCGAGTCTTCCTGGTCAATGAGGATGACCTCATCGTGCACTTCCTCCTCCCAGCCACGTACTAGTCCTTGGGTTTCTGGGCACACAAAACCCTCCCTTGAGGAATCCCCACCTTCAATGCCCCCACTACTTAAATATTCATCCTCCTCCTCATCCTCCTCCTGTCTGATCTGAGTAGGACCCGCAGGAATGCTGTATGCGTAAAGACTGAGGCCTTGAGAGCTAGGGAAGGCCTCCTCTTCCTCCAGCTGCTCTGCCTCTAGTGCCACATCTATAATTCCCCGCAGAGTGCGCTCCAGCAGGAACACTAAAGGAATTGTGTCACTGATGCATGCACTGTCCCTGCTCACCATCCTCGTTGCCTCCTCAAATGGTGACAGTACAGTGCATGCATCCTTTATCATCAGCCACTGCAGGGGGGACTAGAGTTGACCTGAACCTGTCCTTGTGCCATACTCACACAGGTACTCATTGATGGCCCTCTGCTGCTTGTGCAGACGCTGCAGCATTGCCAATGTCGAGTACCACCTGGTGGACATGTCACAGATCAGACGGTTTGTGAGAAGGTGGAATTCTCTTTGAATTTCTGCCAGGCGAACGCTTGCTGGTAATGACCATCTGAAGTGGCTGCAGACTTTTCTGGCCTGGCTGAGAAGCTGTGCCAGCCCTGGGTACCTGGTTAGGAAATGCTGTAATACCAGATTTAGAACGTGTGCTAGGCATGGTACATGCGTCAACTTACCCTGGCGTAGGGCGGAAAGAAGGTTGCTGCCATTATCACAGGCGACCATTCCCAGCTGAAGCTGGCGTGGTGTTAACCATCTCTGCACCTGCCCCTGCAGAGCTGACAGCATTTCTGGCCCGGTGTGGCCCCAGCCCCCTAAACAAACCAGCTCAAGCACAGTATGGCATCTTTTTGCTTGAGCCATTGCATAGCCCCTGCCACGCGTCAGTTTAACTACCACTTCACCAGAGACAGAGAAGGAGGAGGAGGAAGAGGTGGTGGAGCAGACAGACCTCATACAAGCAGCTTTCTGGAGGCGTGGTGGATGAACAAGCTCCAGCACAGAGCCCCATCCTGGATCCCTCCCAGCTGCAAGCAGAGTTAACCAGTGTGCTGTGAAGGAAATGTAACGGCCCTGTCCATGCTTGCTGGACCACGTGTCTAAAGTCATGTGCACCTTGCTGCTGACTGCCTTTCCCAGTGACTCCATGACATTGTCTTCCACGTGCTGGAATAGTGCTGGAATGGCCTTCTGTGAAAAGAAATGGCGTTTTGGAACCTGCCACTGTGGTACAGCACATTCAGCAAATTCACAGAAGGAAGCAGAGTACACCAGCTGGAAAGGCAGCAGTTGTAATGCGAATAATTTTGCTAAGCTGGCATTTAGACGCTGTGCTTGGGGATGGTTGGGACTATATTTTTTCTTACGCTGCAGCAGCTGGGGCAACGTAATCTGACTGCGTAAATCTTCAGCTGATGGGATGCTGTCACATTCAGAGGAAGGACATGGTACACCCATTACTGTAGCATCATCCTTGTCAGTGGTTGTAGGCAATGACATGGCAGGACATATAGTGGGGGTAGAGACAGATGAGGAGGAGGAGGAACTATGCAAAAGTGTTGTGCCAACGGGATGTGTGGTAGGTGGTCATATGTTACCTCAAGCACATGGTACCCAAGCGTGGGATGTCTTTCCCATGCTTGACCCTCATCTGACATAGATTACAAATAGCAACGGTGCGGTCTGCTGCACATTTCTTAAAGAACTCCAAGACAGCAGACTTCCTGTACATGTGCTTTGTAGACATGTGCACAGCACAAAATTTCGTTTTGAACTAATGGATTAGTCCTAAAATGCAATTTATTTAGTTGCTAAAGAAATTCATTTTCAGTTCTTTAGTATGAAAACTAATTTCATTCATCCGAAAACCGAAAAATACAATTACTATTGTAGTGGCTCCTCAGAGGGCTGAGATCGCTGCTTGTTACAGTATCTCTCACTCTCAGCACAATGTGTCAGGCATAGCTTTTACAGTAACTGACTGCTGCTCATCACAGCGCTCAGAGTTTCAGTAAAACTAGTAAATAATATTTTTATATAGGTTAGAACAATATTATTTCCTTGTTTTACTGAAACTCTGAGCGCTGTTACAGTCAGTTACTGTAACAGCTGAGCCTGATACATTGTACTGAGAGATAATATAACAAGCAGCTGATCTCAGCACTCACAGCCACTGGATTTAAAGGGCTAAAAAAAAAGGCTCCTCTCTGTATAATGTATAGAAAATCCTCCTGCATTAATTAATACCCCTCTCTGTATAATGTAGATAACATCCTCCTGAATTAATGTCCCTCTCTGTATAGAACATCCTCCTCAATTTATATCTTTCTCTGTATAATGTATATAACATCCTCCTGCATTAATACTCCTCTCTGTATAATGTATAGAACATCCTCCTGCATTAATTAATGCCCCTCTCTGTATAGAACATCCTACTGCATTGGCATGTGGAGGGTGCAGAACTTCGGAATGCATTGCTTATCCAGCACAGGAGAGGGAACTTTTACTTAAACTTTGTATCTCTGTTGGGGAGACAGACAGGAATATAAAGCAGGGGGAGAGGGAAAATATTAACATAAATCGGTCTGAAAGCTCAGAGAAGAGATGACTGGTGCAAATTTATTTTTAAAATAAAATAACACACTTTAAATCCAGGGAAAACATTCAAATAAATCACACTGAAGGCTCATAATGACAGAGTAACTGAGAGCTGGATACTAAATGTATCAGACGTAAAAAAACCTTTATAACAAGCAGCACTGGGAGAGGAGAGGGACTTTATATAAAATGTGTATTATAGATGAGGAAAGGGGGATAGTGGTCCTGGATAATATAAAATGTATCAGACCTAAGCCCATATTATGCAGAGCGGGAGGGAAGATAACACATGTTTTATAAAGTCCCTCTCTTCTCCCAGCGCTTCTTGTTATAAAGGGGTTTCTACTATCCAGCCCTCCTCTGTCATTAGCTTTCAGTGTGATTTATTTGAATGTTTTCCTTCTCCAGCTGCTCTTATCATCTTGTCTGCCTCATAGACATGCAAGGGTTAAGTAAAGGTTTCCTCTCCTGTGCTGGCTGTCTGTGCTGCGAGTGAGTATTCTGGAGCTCTATCACTGTCAGATTTTCGGGTAGGGGGTCGGGAAGGACTACACATACAAAACTTTTCTGTAGCTTTGCTTCATTGCAGGTCTCCTTCACTCATAAATGTAATATCACGAAAAGGACTGAAACTAAAATGTAGTGCATTTTATTTTAGTTTCCTTCGTTTTTTGAACTGAGCAGTTTCGTATCTCTTGAGTCATACGAAAAGTAAATTATCCCAAAATTCGGACTAAATTGTTTTAATACTAAAACGAATGCACATGTCTAGTGCTTTGAGACATCAGCGCTATGCACCTGAGCAGCTGTGACTTCTGATGCCTTGGACTGGCTACGGTTGCTCATAGAGGAAGTTGTGCCTCATGTTTGTTGTGCCTCCTCCTCACTTGACTCCTCTGTTCGATCAGGCACCCAGGTGGAGTCAGTGACCTCATCATCATCATCACCCCCTATCTCCTCATCACTGGAGCCAACTTGGCAGTATGCTGCAGCTGCTGGGGCAACATGAGTGCCAGTTATTTGTGTGTCACTGGCACCCCCTTCCGCTAGGTTGATTATACTCCATTCCTTAACCTCAGAGATTGAATCAGAGCACTGTAGTTGCTGTCCATGCTCAAGCAGCATGTCACTGTCATTGTAGTCAAACAATTCAGCTGACTCCTCCATGTATGTTGGTGAGGCTACGGCAGGAGTAGCTGTGGACATGGAGGCTGCAATAGATGCTTTGGCAGCTGAGGTGGACAGTAAACCACTACAAGCCTGGCTGGCAGAGGACTCGGAGGATGAGGATGGCCTGGTTAGCCAATCCACCAAATCCTCTGTATGTTGCTGCTGCTTAAGACGGCCAGCACCAGTTAGAAAGGACAAGTGTGCCCCTGCAGAGGATGCACCACGTCCACAATGACCAGAAGCACAGCCTCCCGACACAGAGGCTGCTTGCCCTCTTATCTGTGTCTGGGAGCGTCTGCCTGTCCTTTTTGGTCTTTCTGACATGGTGAGTGATTTATAGATTAAAGATATACAGAACTCTGATTCCACTCTGTTATAAAAATTGGAGATATGCAGAACTCTGATTCAATTGTGTTATCTAGATTAAAGATTTCCAGAACTCTGGTATAACTCAGTGAGACACCCTGATAGCTGGCAGCCAGTGACAAGACACAGATTAAAATTTGCAGAAATCTGCTACAAGTCTGTGAGACCCCCTGATAGGACCCCCTGATAGCTGGCAACAGTGACAAGACACAGATTACAATTCCCAGATATTTGCTACAAGTCTGCGAGACCCCCTGATGGCTGGCAGTGACAAGACACAAATTACAATTCCCAGAAACCTCCTATAAATCAGTGAGACCTCCTGATGGGTGGCAGTGACAAGACACAGATTACAATTCCCAGATATCTGATACAAGTCTGTGAGACCCCCTGATGGGTGGCAGTGACAAGACACAGATTAAAATTCCCAGACACTGCCTATAAATCAGTGAGACCCCTGATAGGTGGCAGTGACAAGACACAAATTACAATTCCCAGAAACCTCCTATAAATCATTGAGACCCTGTGATGGGGTGTATATAAGGTTCCCTGAGGAAAGTGTTAACTTGGCAGGGTTGATCAGCCCAGCAACACACACAATGGCTTGATGTTGTGATTGCTGGGGCTTTAAAAGAGACATGCCTATACAGGCACAGGAGATTCATTTTTCTAAGAAACAGAAACACAATCCTAGTGCAGACTGCCTGTACTTTGCGCACACCCAGGTAATGTCACAAATGAGGTACTCTTACCAACTGCCAATGTGAATCAGGCACATCTCCACTCCACGTTTTATATCGATCCCACCGCTGCCACCATAATGTAATGGAGTGGACCGTGTCACATGAACACCACAGCAGGGAAAGTGTTTCATCAAGCAGTCTTTATTCCTTGTAGCATAGGTGTATACAGGCACAGCTGCTTGGTTCAACCAAATAAACAAAATAAGAAAAACTTTCTCTTCTATCCAGCAATCAATGTAACAATAACAAAAGATTGTGTCTTCAAATCACAGGCCTTTAGGAGCTGTCTCTGTCTGAGGGGAGATCCACCCAAATGAACCTCCTGTGCCTGTATAGGTGTGTCTCTTTTAAAGCCCCAGCAATCACAACATCAAGCCATTGTGTGTGTTGCTGGGCTGATCAACCCTGCCAAGTTAACCCTTTCCTCAGGGAACCTTATATACACCCCATCACAGACCTCCTGATGGGTGGCAGTGACAAGACACAGATTAGAATTTGCAGAAACCTGCTACAAGTCTGTGAGACCCCCTGATAGGACCCCCTGATAGCTGGCAACAGTGACAAGACACAGATTACAATTCCCAGATATCTGCTAGAAGTGAGACCCCCCAATAGCTGCTGGCACTGAGAAGACACAGATTACAACAATTCCCAGATATCTGCTAGAAGTGAGACCCCCCAATAGCTGCTGGCACTGAGAAGACACAGATTACAACAATTCCCAGATATCTGCTAGAAGTGAGACCCCCCAATAGCTGCTGGCACTGACAAGACACAGATTACAACAATTCCCAGATATCTGCTAGAAGTGAGACCCCCCAATAGCTGCTGGCAATGGCACACTAACAGAACAATCTAATCTCAAAAAACATGTGCTGGGGCTACGAGGGACGCCTTATATAGTGTGCTACGGGACTTAGCTCTGTGAGCCCATGATTGGGAAAAATTTGCCCAATCAGGACTTTGAGCTGTGATTGGCATAGTCTTGCACCTGTCTTGCACCTGACCTGTGGTCAGGTGCAAGGCTGTAGCCAAATACAAGCTTCAAGCCAGTGGAAAAGTGCAATGTGGGCGAACATGCGGCGAACACGCGAAAATGTTCTTAGTTCGACGAACAGCCGAACGGGCGATGTTCGAATCGAACACCAACCAGATCGAACCGAACAGCTCATCCCTAGTCCTGGGTTCAAGAACATTGAATTGTTACAGATGTTACAGAAATACAAAGTTACAGTTACAAGTACTTACACAGCGCCAACAGATTCCATAGCGCTTTACAATGGGGAAGCACAAACAGCAGACTTACTGTACATGATACAAGAGGAAATACAACCCTGGTCGTAGGATAACTGTCCAGGTTATACATCACGTTAAACCAAAAGCTCAGGCAGACATTCCATGAGTTTACACTCTAAGGGACTAGGGTAACTGAAACAAATGGGAGCAGAGGGAATGTGAAACTGGAGGCCAGTAGAATATCATAGGGATTGCATGAAATGGACCAGATTTTTAGGCTTAGTAAGGGTAATTAGTGAGAGAAGTGGAGACAGCTGGATGATGCCCGAGGGGCTTACACGTTTTAAACCCAGCTGGGAATGTGTCTGTTAGGCTGTTTCCCAGCTGATCCTGCACGTAGCTCATCTGCACTAATTCCTTTTGGCCAACAGATGGCGACATCAGCCTGCCTCATATGTTACACTGGGAATATTACAAAATATTTTTTTACCTGTAACTGTACCCTATAAATAATTAAAAAATGATTTTCCAAAGAGCCACTGGTCGCTGACAGTGATTATTTTGGGGAAATTTCTTGCTAGTGAAAGGGTTAAATGTTAGATGGCGCAGGGTTTATTTTCCATTGGCTGTAATCATCACCTGTTGACTACTATTGTCTTACTGTTTATTAATCTAAAAATGAATCAACTCATCCTGAGGTTTTGTCACGCCCAGCACCCAGGACCTGACCCAGTGCCCTGCAACACCATCCTCGCTGCTCGTGGCCGGGTACTGAGTGATATGCACGCTTGCAGCAGTCACATGGGTGGTCAGGGGGTGGGGCGCAGCATGATGACCCAGTGCCACCGAGGTTAAAGTCAGTCTGCTCAGGCAGACTCATTGCCCTGACATGGTTCACATTCCCTCAGTGCTTTCTGCTATCTTGATTTACATGTATGACTCTGGCTATCCTTAAAGAACCCTCTCTGTGTATGACCCGACTATTCATAACAAACCCAGTTTGTGTACCACACTGGCTATTCCTGATAGCCCTGCTCTGAGTATCACTCTTGGCATATGGCTGACCATCTCTCCAGGTGATAAGATCTGATTCTCTGCTACTAAGTGTGTCCTCCTATTTTGGTGTCTGTTAACCCTTGCTGAGTGTTTCACGATCTGTTCCCTGAAGATAACAACAAAAAGCCCCCAAGTGCATCTCTTAAGAAGCAGGAGAAAGGATTTTACCAGGAAGGATACATTGAGATTTCTCTCATTTTCAAATATGTCCTGGGTGGCGAGTATGTACCGTTAGGTGTCTTGCCCAAGGACACTTACTGGAGAGGTGCTCTTGCCGGAATTCGAAGTCATGACTCCATAGGCTCTCTCCATGCAGAGCAGTGATGTTACCTCTACTCCACCCAGCCAGTATTGGATTGAACACCAGGGCATTTGGATTCAGATTTGCTTTTGAACGACTGAGTATTCACTTTTTGGATTATTTATGTAAAACACATACTAATAATCTGGAACAAAGATAAACAGGGTTATCCAAAGAGATTCGAAAAGTCACCGCACGTTCGGTTACTTTTCGTTCTCTTCAATTCGGTTCCTTTTGCCGATTGCATTTCGGTGACCCTGCGGTGTATTCAGCAAACACCACAGGGTCCCCGAATTGCAGGGAAAGGCTGCCGCAAACCTGACGAAAACTAACCGAATGCACGCTGAAAACAAGCAAAAACATCTGGATTAACCTTCGAAAAAGCCGAATATGAGCCGAACAGGAGCCGAACATGAGCCGAATCACACAGAGCCGAAGCAGCTGTGACGTAGAGGAGGCAGTGAATAAATTAGAAAAACCATTTGTATGAATCTGGGAAAAGAAACGCTGTTTGCAAAGAAACTACTGAGCGAAAATGTCTGAAATTTTCACAGGAGGCCAGGGAATGATAATAAAGAGAGCTGTTACAAAATAAATAAGTAAACTGAAAAAAAAAATCAAAAAAAAATCGGACTTTTAAAAAAAAAAAAAAAAAATCAGAAAAATGCTTAAAGTATCCTAAAAAATCTATAAATAAAGAGACTTTTTGCTGCAGAGATTTTATAATGAACGGTTTATTAGATATTGAATTAAAACGGGAATATTTTTAACATTGAAGTCTATGGGATTCTCCTGAATAAACTTGCCGAATTAAACCACCGAATGGCAGGGCATTAGGGGAACCTTTCACTGCTGGTTTGTGTTCTCTGAATAGCCGAAGCAGTGCTTTTTCATGGGGATTACTGCCATCGAACAGGCACCGAACAGGCACCGTATGTGCAGGCAATTCGCCAGGATTTGGCGAATTGCCTGCTCTCTGGATAGCCGAATGGCCAGGAAAGGTAACCGAACACTGATTTTCAGCGTTCGGTTACCTTTCTCAAGCAATTCGGATCTCTTTGAATAACCCTGATAGTGTTTTTTAAAATGTGTTTTGATTTTCTAGTTTAAGCCTTAAACACATGAAATCATCACAGTGAGAAATGCTGCCCTGCACTCAAAAACGAAGCTAATGATGGGAAAATGCGCACAGGCCTTAGCAATTGAAGAAAAAAGCACAATAAATTGTATTGCATTAATAACATTACCTCTATAAATGCGCTAAAATAGTGGTTAGAAAAAGCCAAAATAATGACATTATAAAAATATTGTGTAATTGCATGTTTGTGCTATTACACATTTTGCTAAGTCATTATATAATCAGTTAATTACTACTAGTTCTCCACACAGAAAATGTGAATCATTATTTGTTACATTTAGTGTTATAGATGTTTTTAGGCTCGTTTACATTTAAATGTATCCTTTGTGTAATTTTTTAACACCATGTTTTATTTTTGATTAACGTGTTAGGAAAACAGGCAGATACATTTTACAAACATAAACAGAAAGATAGATAGATATGGATAGATAGATAGATATGGATAGATAGACGGATAGATAGATAGATAGATAGAGAGATGGATAGATAGATAGATAGATAGATAGATAGATAGATAGAGAGATGAATAGATAGATAGATAGAGAGATAGATATGGGATAGATAGATAGATAGATAGATAGATAGATAGATAGATAGATAGATAGATAGATATGGGATAGATAGATAGATAGATAGATAGATAGATAGATAGATAGATAGATAGATATGGGATAGATAGATATGGGATAGATAGATATGGGATAGATAGATAGATAGATAGATATGGGATAGATAGATAGATAGATAGATATGGGATAGATAGATATATAGATAGATATGGATAGATAGATAGATACTGTAGATAGATAGATAGACGGATATATAGATAGACAGACAGATAGATAGATAGACATGGATAGATAAATAGAATATTTAGCTAGACACACATAGAATAACAGATAATTAAAAAAAAGTTTCTAAGAGGACTGAAACGTTGATCTATGGAATAAACACAACTTTATTTTTATACCAAGTCTTTGTTTGCGTCTGGATCATTTTCACTACATGGACATGCAGCTGGACAAGCACCGAAACAAACATAATCAGGGTTATTCAGAGAGCGGTGAAAAGCAGGAGAATGTCTGGAGAATGGAAAATTCTAGGTTATAATAGCCAATTTGGAAAGTGAGATTAATAGGAGAATTTTTCTAGTTTGGCTATTTTGACCTAGAATTTTCCATTCTCCAGCCATTCTCCTGCTTTTCACATCTCTCTGAATAACCCTGTATATGTTATTGGTGAATGCAGGATACCTTGGATTTATTATATACTGTATATAGAGAGTAGTAGATAGTGGTTTGCTACTTACACTGAGAGATTAACAGATAAAGATAGTTTGAAAGATAGATAAATAGATAGATATGGATATATAGATAGATAGAGATAGATAGATATGGATAGATAGATATGGATAGATAGATATGGATAGATAGATAGATAGATAGATAGATAGATAGATAGATAGATAGATAGATAGATAGATAGATAGATATGGATAGATAGATATGGATAGATAGATAGATAGATAGATATGGATAGATAGATAGATAGATAGATAGATAGATAGATAGATAGATAGATAGATAGATAGATAGATAGATAGATAGATAGATAGATAGATAGATAGATAGATAGATAGATAGATAGATATAGATAGATAGATAGATAGATAGATAGATAGATAGATAGATAGATAGATATGGATAGATAGATAGATAGATAGATAGATAGATAGATAGATAGATAGATAGAATAGATAGATAGATGATAGATAGATAGATAGATAGATAGATAGAGGATAGATAGATATATGGATAGATAGATAGATAGATATAGATATAGATATAGATATAGGTAGATAGATAGATATATAGATATGGGATAGATAGATAGATATGGGATAGATAGATAGATAGATAGATAGATAGATAGATAGATAGATAGATAGACAGATATAATGATGTAGATAGAAAGATAGATATCAATGATTGTATTATTAACGTTTGTATATTATATTAATGATTGAAGAATTTTGATAGATAGATGATGCTTAGATGGATTGGTAGAGGGATAGATAGAAAGATATATTGATAGATAATTAGATATAGATTTATTTTTTATTTATTTATAAAGTATTGTACCAGGAAGGATACAGTGAGATTTCTCTCGTTTTCAAGTATGTCCTGGGTTCAAGAACATTGAATTGTTATGTTACAGTAGGTACAGAAATACAAAGTAATACAATGCAAGATATTAAAAACACAAATATACAGATTAATACAGAAACATCAGCTAATATTTAGGATCACATCTATCTTCCAGAATTCCAGGTTTTGATCATGGTATAGATTGCTTGGGGCTCCTGCTTCAATATGCCCTATAACTGCAGTCATTTAACCAAAACAAATGCAATTCTAAGCTTGGCATCTGATATCAAGGGAAGGTAATGTGTGTTCTCATTTGCCCAATTGGAGGCCCAAATCCAACCCGTGTGTATGTAACAACTCAGGAAGCTATTCCGATGGTTGTTGTGGCAGGATACTGTATATTAATGGCACGTATACATTGTACACCATACACCAGCAAGAACAAGTTATTCCAATATAAATCGTTCTTCATGGTTTAAAATAGTATGCAGAAAAGAAGTCTGGGTCTTAAACGCTGGTTTTAAGTGATTTTGCTTTTGCTAAGTGCATTCGGGGTCAGGAGGATTAACGAAACATGTAAAGGGTTGTGAACTCACAGGTTTAACTATTTCATGGTTAGATGGGTCCTCCAGGAACCATGGAGACACCAAACAAAACGCCACATGACATTCAATAAAAGATGAAAAAAAGCCTGGCACTCTAATCTGTAAAAATACCAATTTGTGGGGCTCGAAGCAATGCTTTAAATGATGCAAAAGACTTTCCCATGCTCAAGTTCAGTGGTACTGAGCTTGTGATAGGCTGATGCATCAGCTGAAATGTTGCTGCTTGCCCAATAAACTGGTCTTTTTACAGATAGAAGTCTGGGGTTCCTTCCTACATCGTTTCTGAATGTCATGAGACGGACTGAAGGAAAAACAACAACAAAGAGGAGACTATTTTGGCACTGTGATCAAATAAGCAAGCATAGGTGGTCTTGGTGGCTAGTGTCCCTCTGTATTTAGGGATTACTTATAATAATAGAAGTATTAAGGTTCTTTTGTTAATATATATACACTATTTAACCATTTCTCATTTTTACCGTTTTGTGCTCATCATGTTTAAAGCGATTTGAAGTCAGGTTTTATTGTAGGACCCAGACAAATTATATATCCTTTTTTAAGGCAGACTCGGCAGATTCATAATATGTCATTAATATATGTATACGTCATGTCCTTCCAGAATGCTATAAAAAATGTAAAAAAAAATGTGAATTTCCATTAACATTTCAGTCACCTACAGCACGTAAAGTTATTTTTTTACATTTTATCATCCAAGACTTTGTGGTTATATATTCTATGGAGTAGATTTGTTAAAGATTTTTAGAAATGGGAACCCAGTACTGTATTTTTCAGAGAAAATATACGATTTTAGCTAAAAGTGAAAAAAATACTTTTTTCATTAGTGCAGCATCATTGTTCACAAATAATTGAAAAGTGAACAATAGTGCTGCATTAATAATATTAAAAAAGAAAAACAAAATCATTTGTATTTTTTTATTTTTATTTATTTATTAATTCAATTCAAATTTATTTTTTTACATGGTCATGTTTGGTATCTTTGGAAAGGCCATGCTCTTGCTGCCACCAATCAACCAATATGGGGGTCCAAGGGATTCCATAGGAAATCCTTGGGCAGTTAGGGGTTAATTCCCCAGGACATACTTGAAAACGAGAGAAATCTCAATGTATCCTTCCTGGTAAAATCCTTTCTAAAAAAAAATTAAAAAATTCACTTTCTGACGTCATCGTGTCAGTGGGTGGGGGAGGCCCCGTAAGCTTAGCTGACATCCAATATGTCAGCCACCTCCAGGAAAAGTCAGTGATCTGGAATTTATTGCCACCAAATCGTGGACCGGCATCTAGGGAGTTAAAAAGATGCGTCACTGGAAAGGTCAGACTGTGACCTTTCCAGTGATGCCTCTCTTTTTGCTGTATCTTCTTCCAATCAGGAGGGAGAGGGGTCCAAAGGCGTTCTTCTAGTACTACTGTGGGTTCGCCTAAAACTGGCGTCATCGCACCTGACGCGATTACGTCAGTGTGCCGGGAGGGGGTATATAAGCGAGGCCTCATTTCAAGGAAGTCAGACCACCACAGGACCGCGGACAGAGAGGTAAGTATTTGGGGGAAAACCCCACTGGCCAGAAGACGTGTGGGGGACATCCTCCGCATACAGCCGGGACACTACATAACGTTTGCCACTTGTCATCTGCATTGCAAGGGTTAAGGTTATTGTGTTGTGTCCATATTTGCACCATGATTAAGGTTCTTGTGTCAGTATACACAATATATTGCTGGTTGTTTGTGTTACCAAAGCTAGGTAAAGAAGCTGAAAGTCTGTTTGCTAGTTAATACCTTTACTTAATCTTAAGTAATAGTGGACAAAGATGAAGAAAGCTCCTATTTCCACGCTTCCATGGTTACAGAGTAAGATAACATCTTTCAAACTGATGCATTTTCAAGGGGAATTACAAAAAAATAAGCAATTCATATGCAAGATGAAAGTGTATGAAGGTTGGGTTGTGTTGTCATTATTTTCATGATAAACAGAGTGGAATTCCATCCGGGAACCTTCATAGCCTCGGGCGCCTGACTCTCTGCATATATTTAATAACAGTCAATTATTTAACAAATGAAAACAATAAACAAAAATAAACAGAATGTTTCTAGAGTAGGTCTTACGTTGGACGGGGATAATATTGTGGAAATTTAGAGAAGGAGGATGTACTACAGCAATGCTGGCTCTTACATCGTATCCTTCAACGATGATGCTTTAGGCAAGTGGCAGGACCTGCAAGATTGAGCGCGCCTCCCTATGGAGGGTAGGTTGTGGTATTCCTTCAAATTCCAAGTCATCCCAGATGCAGTGACCAGTGGCGTCATTTCTACAGGGAGATAATTACAGATAGACACAAAAAGATAGATAGCTTGATTGATCACTGGTAGATCCAAGGAGTGGGCATAAGAGTCATTTGATCTACCAACCTACACGGTCAGGTGAGGTGTCATGGGAAGGCCAGAGTCTGCTCTTTTCCAACTGTACCAATCATGCTCACATAAAATGTACAAAAAAAGAAGCAAATTAGAAAAAAATATCTTCAAGTGAAAATTTTTATTTCATTTTGGTAAAAATTGCATTTTGGATACGCTCAAAATCTATACACTTCTATACTGTGTATTCTGTATGTCCAAGCACACGTGTGTGTGTGTGTGTGTGTGTATTAGAAACATAGAAACATAGAAAAATGTCGGCAGATAAGAACCTTTCGGCCCATCTAGTCTGCCCAATTACATGGATACTTTACCTGGATTTATCTTTTGTTTAGGATAGCCTTATGCCTATCCCATGCTTGCTTAAATTCAATTACTGTTTTAGCCTCTACCACTTCAACTGGAAGACTGTTCCATGTATCCACCACCCTCTCAGTAAAATAATGCTTTCTGATGTTACTTTTAAACCTTTGCCCCTCTAATCTAAGACTATGTCCTCTTGTTTTGCTACTTTGTTTCCTTTTAAATATACTCCCTCCCTCTACCTTGTGGATTCCCTTTACGTATTTAAATGTTTCTATCATATCTCCTCTGTCTCGTCTTTTTTCCAAGCTGTACATGTTAAGATCATTAAGCCTTTCCTGGTAACTTTTCTCCTTCAAGCCGTACACCATTTTAGTAGCCCTTCTCTGAACTCTCTCTAAGATGTCTATATCCTTCTGGAGATACGGTCTCCAGTACTGCACACAGTACTCCAAGTGAGGTCTCACCAGTGCTCTGTACAGTGGCATGAGCACTTCCCTTTTCCTACTGCTAATACCTCTCCCTACACAACCAAGCATTCTGACAGCATTTCCAAGCATTCTGCCAGCATTTCCTGCTGCTCTATTACATTGACTACTTACCCTTAGATCCTCTGAAATAATAACCCCTAAATCCCAACCCTCAGATGTTGAGGTTAGGACTGTATCAAATATTCTATATTCAGCCCTTGGGTTTTTACGTCCCAGGTGCATTATCTTGCACTTATCCACATTAAAACTCAATTGCCACAGCTCCGACCATTTTTTTAGTTTACCTAAATCATTTGTCATTTGGCTGATCCCTCCAGGAACGTCAACCCTGTTGCAAATCTTTGTGTCATCAGCAAAAAGACATACTTTTCCATTAATACCTTCTGCAATATCTATACTATAAAAGGATAAGCTAAAAACTGTCCGTCGCCAAAACCCTACTGCGCATGCGCGACGGACATTTGAAAGCGGCCGTTAGAACACACAGGGAGCTGCGCGTGCCGGTCGCCGGAATGACGTCACGAAAGCCTTTGACCCCGGGGGTCAAAGGCTTTCGTGACGTCATCCCGGCGACCAACGGAGCGAGAGAGGACGCTGGAAGCGGGACGCGGGACCGCCATCGCTGGAGGGCCGATGTAGGTGAGTATATCCACGAGCGGGGGGGCCATATCCACGAGCGGGGGGGCCATATCCACGAGCGGGGGGGGGCCATATCCACGAGCGGGGGGGGGGGCCATATCCACGAGCGGGGGGGCCATATCCACGTGCTGGGGCGATATCCACGTGCTGGGGCAGTATCCACGTGCTGGGGCGATATCCACGTGCTGGGGCAGTATCCACGTGCTGGGTCAATATCCACGTGCTGGGTCAATATCCACGTGCTGGGGCAGTATCCACGAGCTGGGGCAGTATCCACGTGCTGGGGCAGTATCCACGTGCTGGGGCAGTATCCACGAGCTTGGGCAGTATCCACGAGCTGGGGCAGTATCCACGTGCTGGGGCAGTATCCACGTGCTGGGGCAGTATCCACGAGCTGGGGCAATATCCACGTGCTGGGGCAGTATCCACGTGCTGGGGCAATATCCACGTTCTGGGTCAATATCCACGTGCTGGGGCAATATCCACGTGCTGGGCAGTATCCACGTGCTGGGGCAGTATCCACGAGCTGGGGCAGTATCCACGTGCTGGGTCAATATCCACGTGCTGGGGCAATATCCACGTGCTGGGCAGTATCCACGTGCTGGGGCAGTATCCACGAGCTGGGGCAGTATCCACGTGCTGGGGCAGTATCCACGTGCTGGGCAGTATCCACGTGCTGGGGCAGTATCCACGAGCTGGGGCAATATCCACGTGCTGGGGCAGTATCCACGTGCTGGGGCAGTATCCACGAGCTGGGGCAATATCCACGTGCTGGGGCAGTATCCACGTGCTGGGGCAATATCCACGTGCTGGGGCAATATCCACGTGCTGGGTCAATATCCACATGCTGGGGCAATATCCACGTGCTGGGCAGTATCCACGTGCTGGGGCAGTATCCACGAGCTGGGGCAGTATCCACGTGCTGGGCAGTATCCACGTGCTGGGGCAATATCCACGTGCTGGGGCAATATCCACGTGCTGGGTCAATATCCACGTGCTGGGGCAATATCCACGTGCTGGGCAGTATCCACGTGCTGGGGCAGTATCCACGAGCTGGGGCAATATCCACGTGCTGGGGCAGTATCCACGTGCTGGGGCAGTATCCACGTGCTGGGGCAGTATCCACCCACGTGCTGGGGCAGTATCCACGTGCTGGGGCAGTATCCACGTGCTGGGGCAGTATCAATCCACGTGCTGGGGCAATATCCATGTGCTGGGCAGTATCCACGTGCTGGGGCAGTATCCACGAGCTGGGGCAATATCCACGTGCTGGGGCAGTATCCACGTGCTGGGGCAGTATCCACGTGCTGGGGCAATATCCACGTGCTGGGTCAATATCCACGTGCTGGGGCAGTATCCACGTGCTGGGGCAATATCCAGGAGCTGGGGCAGTATCCACGAGCTGGGGCAATATCCATGTGCTGGGGCAGTATCCATCCACGTGCTGGGGCAATATCCACGTGCTGGGGCAGTATCCACGAGCTGGGGCAGTATCCACGTGCTGGGGCAATATCCACGTGCTGGGGCAATATCCACGTGCTGGGTCAATATCCACGTGCTGGGGCAATATCCACGTGCTGGGGCAGTATCCACGAGCTGGGGCAATATCCACGTGCTGGGGCAGTATCCACGTGCTGGGGCAATATCCACGTGCTGGGGCAATATCCACGTGCTGGGTCAATATCCACGTGCTGGGTCAATATCCACGTGCTGGGCAGTATCCACGTGCTGGGGCAGTATCCACGAGCTGGGGCAATATCCACGTGCTGGGGCAGTATCCACGTGCTGGGGCAGTATCCATCCACGTGCTGGGGCAGTATCCATCCACGTGCTGGGGCAGTATCCACGTGCTGGGGCAGTATCCACGTGCTGGGGCAGTATCAATCCACGTGCTGGGGCAATATCCATGTGCTGGGCAGTATCCACGTGCTGGGGCAGTATCCACGAGCTGGGGCAATATCCACGTGCTGGGGCAGTATCCACGTGCTGGGGCAGTATCCACGTGCTGGGGCAGTATCCACGTGCTGGGGCAATATCCACGTGCTGGGGCAATATCCACGTGCTGGGTCAATATCCACGTGCTGGGGCAGTATCCACGTGCTGGGGCAATATCCAGGAGCTGGGGCAGTATCCACGAGCTGGGGCAATATCCACGTGCTGGGGCAGTATCCATCCACGTGCTGGGGCAATATCCACGTGCTAGGGCAGTATCCACGAGCTGGGGCAGTATCCACGAGCTGGGGCAATATCCACGTGCTGGGGCAATATCCACGTGCTAGGGCAGTATCCACGAGCTGGGGCAGTATCCACGTGCTGCGGCAATATCCACGTGCTGGGGCAATATCCACGTGCTGGGGCAATATCCACGTGCTGGGGCAGTATCCACGTGCTGGGGCAGTATCCACGTTCTGGGGCAGTATCCACGTGCTGGGGCAGTATCCACGTGCTGGGGCAATATCCACGAGCTGGGGCAATATCCACGTGCTGGGGCAATATTCACGTGCTGGGGCAGTATCCACGTGCTGGGGCAATATCCACGAGCTGGGGCAATATCCACGTGCTGGGGCAATATCCACGTGCTGGGGCAATATCCACGTGCTGGGGCAGTATCCACGTGCTGGGGCAATATCCACGAGCTGGGGCAGTATCCACGAGCTGGGGCAGTATACATGAGCAGGGGCAGTATATCCACAATAGACTGCCCTCTGGGCAGGCTTTACAACTAGTCATTAATAAAAATATTAAAGAGAATGGGTCCAAGTACTGACCCCTGAGGTACCCCACTGGTAACATGACCTTGCGCCAAATAAACTCCATTTACCACAACCCTCTGTTGTCTGTCACTCAGCCACTGCCTAATCCATTCAACAATATTGGAATCCAAGCTCAAAGATTGCAATTTATTGATAAACCTTCTATGCGGAACAGTATCAAAAGCCTTACTGAAATCTAAATAAGCAATGTCTACTGCACCACCTTTGTCTATTATTTTTGTTACCCAATCAAAAAAATCAATAAGATTAGTTTGGCATGATCTCCCTGAGGTAAACCCATGTTGTTTCTGATCCTGTAATCTATGTGTTTTTAGATGTTCATTTTGGATACGCTCAAAATCTATACACTTCTATACTGTGTATTCTGTATGTCCAAGCACACGTGTGTGTGTGTATTATCTGAGTATGTGTAGATATCTGTTGTGTATATGGGTGTGTATATAGTTATATATGTGTCTTTTTTTGTTTGTGTATGAGTGTGTATCTGGGTGTTTGCTAACAGCAGTATATTTCAATAAGTGTGTATCTGGGTGGTTGTTTAAGCTGTGTTTATCAATGAGTGTGTGCCTGGGTGTTTGTATACAGCAGTGTATGAGTGTGTACCTGGATACATATCTCCCAAATGTCCCTGTTTTCAGGAACAGTCCCGATGGCACACATGGGTATTCACATAAAAGTACAATCTTTATTTCAAATCAATCATCATTTATTCTCATTTGAGCCTTTATCAAGACAAAGAAAACAAGAAAAAAAAAAACACCAGCCAGAATTCGGAATGTTATGATAATGGGTTAAAAAGCCAGAGTCCACATTGAGTCCTTAATGGTGTTAAAAGAAGGGCTCAATGT
The DNA here is from genome assembly GCA_009667805.1 of Leptobrachium leishanense. NCBI lineage: Eukaryota > Metazoa > Chordata > Amphibia > Anura > Megophryidae > Leptobrachium > Leptobrachium leishanense. Next base: position 99,877,654 of record CM019073.1, read on the forward strand.
GGCTTCTTACTATACTCGTGATTTTGGCATCTGGACTAACACGGCCATATATATATATATATATATCAATGCATGCACCACTCCATCAAGCTTCATCTTATTAGGAATCACAGCATTTAAAACGTTGGCTTGTATATTGTGCTCCCTTTGGCACATCAATTAAATAAAAACAGATACGTGACTGAAAACTGGTGGTTTGCTTATTTTATCTACAGAGACCAATAAAAACTGGCTAGCCATTTACATGGCCGTCTATTCATTAGCATTTCCTAAGTGCTTTTGTAGCGTTCCCAAACCTCTCCTATTTGAGAAGAATTCATCCACTTACACTGCGCATTGATCAGCCAATTTATTAAATTCACCATTTTCTGAAGCTTGTAACATTTTACTGGAAAATTAAATTGGGTTTATAAGCATTCATTTGGGTCTGTGAAATGCAAAATATACACTATCAGGGTAATTCAAAGAGATTCGAAAAGTCACCGCACGTTCGGTGACTTTTCGTTCTCTTCAATTCGGTTCCTTTTGCCGATCCCATTTCGGTGACCCTGCGGTGTATTCACCAAGCGCCACAGGGTCCCCGAATTGCAGGGAAAAGCTGCCGCAAACCTGCCGAAAACTAACCGCAAAACCCCGCGAATGCACGCCGAAAACCCGCAAAAACATCTGGATTAACCTGCCGAAAACCACCGAAAAACCCGAGCAGGAGCCGATCGCAGCCTCCGGAAAAAGCCGAGACCGCAGAAGAGGCAGTGAATAAATTAGAAAAA
>CM019073.1:99885923-99943423 GCA_009667805.1 Leptobrachium leishanense
TCTCAGGGGGGCTTATCTCTTATTTCAAGAAAAAGGATGTTCTACTGAATTCAAGCCATGGGACCAAATAAGATAAACGCTAAAGGGGGTCATTGTGTAATCAACGGATTGATGGAGGATTCCAAGGGAATGGCAGATTTTAGGCTAAAATAACGCTAAACCTTTTTAATTTTCTTTAGCAGTACCAGTTAAAAGGCCCCTAGCTCAAAAAAATTGAAATGTCCTTATTGTGTTTATTTGATGTTGCTGATATCTTACATGTGTTTTGTTTTTCTCTTGTATGTTTAGTTAAGAAAATATTTTCCTCTATATGTGTCACCGGGTGCATCCATTGTGTGATATTTTCCTCTATATGTGTCACTGGGTGCATCCATTGTGTGATATTTTCCTCTATACGTGTCACTGGGTGCATCCATTGTGTGATATTTTCCTCTATACGTGTCACTGGGTACATCCATTGTGTGATATTTTCCTCTATACGTGTCACTGGGCGCATCCATTGTGTGATATTTTCCTCTATATGTGTCACTGGGTGCATCCATTGTGTGATATTTTCCTCTATATGTGTCACTGGGTGCATCCATTGTGTGATATTTTCCTCTATATGTGTCACTGGGCGCATCCATTGTGTGATATTTTCCTCTATATGTGTCACTGGGCGCCTCCATTGTGTGATATTTTCCTCTATACGTGTCACTGGGCACATCCATTGTGTGATATTTTCCTCTATATGTGTCACTGGGCGCATCCATTGTGTGATATTTTCCTCTATATGTGTCACTGGGCGCCTCCATTGTGTGATATTTCCCTCTATATGTGTCACTGGGCACATCCATTGTGTGATATTTTCCTCTATATGTGTCACTGGATGCATCCATTGTGTGATATTTTGTGCTGTACCCCGCCCCCCACACACACACAGAGTAGGGTTATTCATAGAGAGTCGATCTGGCCTCGAAATATCACTGAACAGGGAATTTCCCCATATGGTGACATTTCGGAGCCATTCGGCTATTCAGAGAGCAGGCAGTTCGCCAAATTTTGGCGAATTGCCTGCAAGTACAGTGACTGTTCGAAGGCAGTGAAATCCCCCATAGAGAAGCAATGCTTAATCTATTCACAGACACTGAACAGCAGAGAAAAGTTGTCGAAATGCCCTGCTGTTCAATGGTTTCATTCGGCAGGTTTAATCAGGTGAATCCCATAGGTTTCAATGTTAAAAATGTTCCCATTTTTATTCAATCTATATAATAAAAGAGTAAGGCTTTGGCTGTCCGTCGCCAAAGCCTTACTGCGCATGCGCGCGCAACCAGCGGCGGTTGGTTGCGCGCGCATGCAACCGCCGCGGCACGAGCCGGCTGCCGGCTCGCCGCTGCGGTTACACATGCACACAGCAGCCGGGTAGAGGCTGCGCTCGCAGCCTCTACCCGGCTGCCGCGCGCATCCAACCCCAGAGCGGCGAACGGAAAGTTTCCTCCGCCGCTCGGGGGTTGGATGCGCGCGGCAGCCGGGTAGAGGCTGCGAGCGCAGCCTCTACCCGGCTGCTGTGTGCATCTAATGGGTCCCCGAGCGGCGAAGGGAAAGTTCCCTCGCTTCCGCTTTGAAGGACCCAAGCCCCGGTCACGTGACCGCGGCTTGGGTCCTTCAAAGACCGGAAGCGGGGAACTCTTCACTTCCCTGGCGGCGCTCGACAGGTAAGTATGAGCGCTGGGGGGGGTCAATATCCACAAGCTGGGGGGGTCAATATCCACGAGCTGGGGGGTCCATATCCACGAGCTGGGGGACCATATCCACGACCTGGGGGCAAATCCACGAGCTGGGCAAATCTACGTGCTGGGCAAATCCACGAGCTGGGGCAAATCCATGAGCTGGGCAACTCCATGAGCTGGGGCAAATCCATGAGCTGGGGGCAAATCCACGAGCTGGGCAAATCTACGTGCTGGGCAAATCCACGAGCTGGGGCAAATCCATGTGCTGGGCAAATCCATGAGCTGGGCAACTCCATGAGCTGGGGCAAATCCATGAGCTGGGGGCAAATCCATGAGCTGGGGCAAATCCATGAGCTGGGCAACTCCATGAGCTGGGCAACTCCATGAGCTGGGGCAAATCCATGTGCTGGGCAAATCCATGAGCTGGGCAACTCCATGAGCTGGGCAACTCCATGAGCTGGGGCAAATCCATGAGCTGGGCAACTCCATGAGCTGGGGGCAAATCCATGTGCTGGGCAAATCCATGAGCTGGGGCAAATCCATGTGCTGGGCAAATCCATGAGCTGGGCAACTCCATGAGCTGGGCAACTCCATGAGCTGGGGCAAATCCATGTGCTGGGCAAATCCATGAGCTGGGGCAAATCCATGTGCTGGGCAAATCCATGAGCTGGGGCAAATCCATGTGCTGGGCAAATCCAAGTGCTGGGCAAATCCATGAACTGGGGCAAATCCATGAGCTGGGGGCAAATCCATGTGCTGGGGGCAAATATCCATGTGCTGGGGGCAAATATCCATGTGCTGGGGCAGTATCCACATGCTGGGGCAGTATCCACATGCTGGGGCAATATCCACGTGCTGGGGCAGTATCCACGAGCTGGGGCAGTATACCCACAATAGTCTGCCCTCTGGGCAGGCTGGGGCAGTATCCACGTGCGGGGGCAGTATCCACGTGCTGGGGCAGTATCCACGTGCTGGGGCAGTATATCCATGAGCAGGGGCAGTATATCCACAATAGACTGCCCTCTGGGCAGGCTTTACAACTAGTATCTAATAAACTGTTTATTATTTTAATCTGCAGTAAAAATTCTCTTTATTTATTGATTTTTTAGAATCTTTTAGGCATTTTTGGGATTTTTTCCGTCAAAATTATTTTTCCTTTTTTGTTTTTAAAGCATTTTTGTCTTTTTTACTTAACAGATGTTTTATTTATCATTCATAGGATCTTATATGTAAATTCCAGGCATTTTCATTCGGTCATTCTTTTGCAAACATCGTTTCAATTTTGATGCTTTCCATCGTATTGTTCTGTTTTTTTTTACCCCGTTAGTCAGCTTGTCGGCCTTTTCCGACGGCTGCTCTGCGCTATGCTCGTCGGCTCTTTCCGACGTGTTCGACGTGTCTTTTGCAGCGGTTCTGGCGGGTTTTTCGGCTGATGTTTGGCAGGATTGCGGCGGGTTTGCGGCGGGTTTTCCCTGCACTCCGGGGACCCTGCGGTGAATACTGAATTCTTCACAGGGTGGGGAACGTTGATTGAAATGCAGGGAAGTACGACGAATGAGAGAGCACCAAAATGTCTGCGACATTTCGGTGCTCTCTGAATAACCCCCAGTATCTTTACATCACTTGTTCCTCACTGAGAGCCGTTTTAGAGATGATCTGACCCAGTCGTCTCGCTGTCACTTTTTGGCCCCTGTCACAGTCACTCAGATCTTTTCGCCCATTTTTCCTGTTTCCAAGACAGGAAATTCTAGAACTGACTGTTCACTTGCTCCTAATGTATCCCACCCCTTGACAATGTATCCCACCCTATGATGGTATAACCCACCCCTTGACAATGTATCCCACCCTTTGACAATGTATCCCACCCTGTGACGGTATATCCCACCCCAAGACAGGTGCCATTGTAACCATATTATCAATGAGTCTCACTGCACCTGTCAGAGGTTTTAATGTTGTGGCTGATCTGTATATATAAATTTCTTCTTGATTGTAAGATTTCTTTGGGAACAGGATCTCCCCATGTCCCGTGTCATCCTCGTTAAGCTATTTCCACTGTTCTATTGTAGCACCCCTTCAGCGGCGTAGCGTGGGTTGTCACCGCCCGGGGCAAGGCAAGAATTGTGCGTCCCCCCAACCTGTGGACACGGTAACACACCATGATTCCCTGACACCATTAGAGTATTGACCCCCGTTACCCCACAAGCACATGTATTGTATATTATTAACAAAATACTGATATAATAAAAAAATAAAGCACACATGCCCCCCTCGCTACACCACTGCTACCAGTCACCCTGTCAAAGTATACCCTATCATAGTTCCACTCTCATACTATACCCAGTCACTCTCTCCCAGTACTCCCAGTCACCCTCTCCCTCCAAGTACCCCTGTCACTCTCAGTACCCCCACTTTCTCTCAATACCCCAGTCACTCTCGAAGTACCCCCACTTTTTCCCAGTACCCCCAGTCTCTTTCTCTCAAAGTACCCGTCACTCTCTCTCTCTCCCAGTACCCCCAGTTACTCCCCCCCAGTACCCCCAGTCACTCACTCTCTCCCAGTACCCCCAGTCACTCTCTCCAAGTACCCCCAGTTTTTCCCAGTACCCCAGTCTCTCTCTCTCTCCAAGTACCCCGTCACACTCTCCCAGTAACCCAAGTCACTCTCCCAGTACCTTCAGTCACTCACACTCTCCCAGTACCCCCAGTCACTCTCTCTTTTTCTCTCCAAGTACCCCCTCTTTCTCACAGTACCCCCAGTCACTCTCACTCTCTAATGAATATCCCCATTCACTCTCTCCCAGTATGACCCAGTCATTCTCTCTCTGAACCTCCAGTCACCCTCTCCCTGTACCCCCCACTGTGTGTTGGTCACGCTGCTTTGGTGTCATACAGTGTCGCCTACCTGCATGAAGTTGTTGGTGGCCCGGGGGAGCTGTCCAGGGGGCTTAGTGGAGACCCGGATTTTAAATGTGCTGCAGGGCAGGCGCCTCCCTCCCTCCTTCCTGTTCAATGGCTGCAGGGCTGCCAGAGGTGGGGGGGCTGGCACTGGGCTTCAAAGGGGGCTGACAAGCATGGTACAGGGTGTTCCGGTGAATAATGCTGCGCTGCTTCATGTGACTCATGTCAGCGTTAAGGAGGAGTCAGAACAGGACCAGAATTCGGAGTGCTAGGTCACCGCCGGTGTAGCAAAACTGGCCAACACCTTGCTGATTCCTGCTGGAAAATATTAGTGGTTCAAATTTCTTTTGAAATTTTGCGCCCCCAAGAAAATTGCGCCTGGGGCGACCGCCCCTGAGGCACCCCCCACGCTATACCACTGCACCCCTTTTTAGGATATCTTGTACAGTGCTGCAGTATACGGTGGCTCTATATAATATCAAACTATTATTATTTTTAATTTCTACTATTTTTATTGCATTGTCTTGGTGCGGTGCTATCAAACTGTGCGCACAAAGTTTAGCATGAAATCACGCAGGGACCCCCACAAATATCCAGCTCAAGACTTTAACGATGATTTCAACCATTCAGAGACATTAAAACCTTCAAAGAGCTGGAAGCTGTTCTTACGTCATGAGATCATGGTTTAACCTTTTCTCTAAATATTTATTCTTATTATTATTACCAATCATTTATTTATAGAGTCTGTTTTTTCCTGTTGTTCTCCGTGTGTCAATATTGTGTCTCCATTTGTTTTTGTTTTTAATATCTTGCATTTTATTACTTTGTATTTCTGTACTACTGTAAAAAAAAAAATCAATGTTCCTTAACTCAGGACATACTTGAAAACGAAAGAAATCTCAATGTAACCCTCCTGGTAAAATACTTTATAAATAAATAAATAAATAAAATTGAATGTTTTTTTTTTTTCCCAACCTTTGTGCTGCGCAGCAGAACACGTTGGCGCTTTATAAATAATTGTAAAGTCCCAGATTTGTGCACAGCCACAGGGACAGGGATTAAATAAATATATCTGAGCAGGACATAACGTGGCAAGATTATTACTGCAGAAATGGAAGACTCTGTTCCCAAGGGAGCTTTTAATATAGAACAATTTTTCCTTAATTTAATCACCTCGTTGTGCGCAGTTCAGAGACTGCACGTTTTTTTTTTTAATCTGTTTTGTGTTTGTCATTGAACACAATGTCGACTTGTGAGATGGGATGTTCCAGTTCGACAATCCACCCAGTTCAGTTTCATTACCCGTTTTTTGCAGAATTATTTATTTCTGTGAACATTTTGTGAAATTCATTTCCTCCGAACATTCCGCCGGATTTTGTGAGGATGAAAGGTGACACTTTCTGCCTTATTTTAACTTGATTTTTTCTTTGTACTCGACACGCAGACCAGAGCAAAGAGATACCTGGTATTGCGATATCCTGCCTGAAACAAATAAAATTATTGTTTGATGCAATCCACTTATTCTCCATTTAGTAAGCGATGCTGTTCGGGAGAGCGTTCCCAGACATTTGTCATGTTTAATGTCAGACCCTGATGTTCCCTGACATTATTTCTTTGATCTGCAACAAATAAAAGGGAAAAAAAATACAAGAGACGGATCATTTCAAAATGGAAGTATCACTCACAGATGTCTTTTCCTTCCTTTTAATCATGTGCTCAGCAACAAAGAGACATGGAGAGGTTAGGTCTGTAAAACCCGAATTATCCTCGGAATGCAGGAACCGATGGATGAATAGATAGGACAGACAGGCCATCAATTTATAAATCTATACAGTTAGATATAGATACAAACAAAGATCAATAGAAAGAGATAGATAGATATGGATAGATATGGATAGATAATAGAGACAGATAGATAGATAGATAATAGAGACAGACAGATCGATAGTTAATAGATAGATAGATAGATAGATAATAGAGACAGATAGATCGATAGTTAATAGAGACAGACAGATAGATAATAGAGACAGACAGATCGATAGATAGATAGATAGATAGATAATAGAGACAGATAGATAGATAGCTAGATAGATAATAGAGACAGATAGATAGATAATAGAGACACACAGATTGATAGTTAATAGAGACAGATAGATAGATAGATAGATAGATAATAGAGACAGATAGATCGATAGTTAATAGAGACAGACAGATAGTTAATAGAGACAGACAGATCGATAGTTAATAGAGACAGATAGATAGATAGATAATAGAGAGACAGATCGATAGTTAATAGAGACAGATAGATAGGTAGATAATAGAGACAGATAGATAGATAGAGACAGAGAGACAGACAGATAGAGACAGATAGAGACAGATAGATAGATAGATAGATAATAGAGACAGATAGATCGATAGTTAATAGAGACAGACAGATAGTTAATAGAGACAGACAGATCGATAGTTAATAGAGACAGATAGATAGATAGATAATAGAGAGACAGATCGATAGTTAATAGAGACAGATAGATAGGTAGATAATAGAGACAGATAGATAGATAGAGACAGAGAGACAGACAGATAGAGACAGATAGAGACAGATAGATAGATAGATAGATAATAGAGACAGACATAGATAGATAGATAATAGAGACAGACAGATCGATAGTTAATAGAGACAGATAGATAGAAACAGACAGATAGATAGATAATAGAGACAGATAGATAGATAGATAGATTGATAGAAAATATAGATAGATAGAGACAGAGAGACAGACAGATAGATAGATAGATAATAGAGACAGACAGACAGACAGATAGATAGATAGATAGAAAATAGAGACAGATAGATAGATGGATAGATAGATAGATAATAGAGACAGATAGATAGATGATAGTGAAAGATAGATACATAGATATTGAAAAATAGATATACAGTCTATATAGATAGTTGTAGATCAGCAGATAGATGAACAGACACATAGATATATCACATATATGTCTGTGATATACCCGTCCTGGGTATTAGGTCCTTAATAAAGCACGGTCCTCTAGGGTTGCATAAACAAGTCCTGTAACTTTATTGTATTGACTGCTTCAGTAGGCAGCGGTATCAGCATACGAAAGAAACAAAAAACATCCCCACAATCAAAATCCTGGCTCCTCTTGAGCTCTTACTAACCAAGAGATCCCTTACTATCAGGGTTTTGAACTAAACAAAACACAGGCTTCACCAACCTTAGAAGACGAGACGTTAGACTTTCAGCATTCAAGTTTCTGCTTCCTCTCCACTAGTGATGAGCCAAACACCCCCGTGTTCGGTTCGCATTCGAACTCAAACAATTTCAAAAGTTCGAGTTCGAACGAGAACACGAACTGAACGCAATGCAAGTCAATGGGACTCGAAAGTTCGAATTTTAGAGTGCCCTCCAAGAGGACATATATGCAAGATATTTGCCATAAAAGGTGTATGGGGGTCCGGGTAGTGCCCTGGGGGACAGGAAACAAGGACAAACAGTTAAAAAAATAAAAACGAAAAATTCCTTCAAATATCGTGCAGGGAGGTCCCCATAACCTGCGCGTGAAGTGGCGGCTTTGTAGGATGTATAGAAACCTTTAAAAACAAAAAATGACATTTCAAATGACGGTAAACGGTTTTCCTTTTAATCTATTCATAAACAACTGCTTGGGGCAGCAGTCTGTATAAAAAGAGGAGACATTTTAGGACACGCAGAACAAGTTTAGTGATTTTTTGGCTAAATTATGGTGGCTTTGGATGGAAGTAACAATAGGTGCTTTAAAATTGGGCCTTTAGTGTCGGCCTTTAGTTGCCGTCACAACGTAACCCCTCTATGGTATTGTGGAAGAGTGCAGGGTTGGACCCTGCAGTCAAAAATTAAAATTATATGAATCTGGTATAGGCGTCAGTGACAGTGCACCCAAATATTGTGCCTTTGGTGGCAGCAAGTGCCTTCACACCGTAAGTAACCCCTCTGTGGTATTGTGGAAGAGTGCAGTGGTGGAGGTTTTGGTAATGCAGAAGAGATCCCAGATCTATTCAGTTACATCAACAGCTATAACAAAACCGGGTCAGCAATGTTTAGGCACTTGTACTGCGCTACTGTATATGGTGAGAATCGGTGCACACCAGTAGCAACAGGAAGCAAACAGAACAGGCAGGGAATACACAGAGAGATTAGTCAAATGGCAGGCAAAGTCAGCAACAGATCGGGTCCTCAGAACAAGCAGGGTCAGTAACAAGTATACAAACTGATTCGGTAAGCTGGCGATGCAGGAATAAAGGCTGAGACACACTGAGCGTGTAGTGACGCACAGCATAGCGAAGCGAAGAGAAGCAATCATTTTGCAGGCTTGACTTCACTCCGCTCCGCCTCGCAGCGTGTCTACACTGCATTATGTTTGCTTCTCACCGTACTGGACAGGAATCCACTGACTAAATTAAAATGTACACACAAAACCGTTTTATTTTCACAAAGCACATGTTATATAGGCAAAAAAAGTTTCTACTGAATAAAATACATCAAAAATTACTGTTAATTTAATAGGAATAGTAATGAAGGAGAATCAGGCTGGAAGATGGTTGCTACTATGAGCCAGGCAGCCATCTTGTCCAGAATATTGGTTCACCAGTAAATAGAATAGATTTTATTTAGATGAGAAGAGCAGAGTTTACATAGAATTTAAGGAATGTGTGGTAGATTAGAAAAGCTAACAAGAAAATCAGGCAGAATCCGGCCGGCTCTTGGCACGGAGAGACAGGAAGATTTATGAATGGGGCAAGGTCATTGAGATGTGCAGAGGAACAAAGAAAACATAGAAAACAGACCAGGCCCCAGGCTATCTGAATAAACATAGCCTATAGGGAGGGAGGCACTGCCCTGAGAAAGACAGCACAACAAATCACAGACTGTCAAACTAACGTGAAGTGTATCAATTTATAGTTAAATGTGGAATGTTTTTTGTGTTTGTACTGATGATGGGAGGTATTAACCCACGTGGGGTGGAATAAAGTGTCATTGGGAGGTGGGCTAATTGGGATGTACCTAATTACGTATTTTTGGGTATAAGATCCCTTGCACGGGTGAAAGGGGGGGCTCACTCTTTGCGATTCAATCCTGTGTGAGCACTTGTGTGACGACACAATAAACGTTTGCCTTTCCTGAAGAGACTCGTGTTTGGACAATCCTTGCTTGTGTCTGGTCCGGCGCCGTTTTAGGAGTGAACCTGTCTGACTCCGGTTACAGTATAACAATCTAAAAAAAGAAGGTAACCCCTGATCATATACAGTCAGGTCCAGAAATATTGGGACATCGACACAATTCTAACATCTTTGGTCTATACACCACCACAATGGAGTTGGAATGAAACAAACACAATGTGCTTTAACTGCAGACTGTCAGCTTTAATTTGAGGGTATGTACATCCAACTCAGGTGAACGGTGTAGGACTTACAGCAGTTTGCAGATGTGCCCCCACTTGTTAAGGGACCAAAAGTAATGGGACAGAATAATAATCATAAATCAAACTTTCCCTTCTTAATACTTGGTTGCAAATCCTTTGCAGTCAATCACAGAATGAAGTCTGGAATGCATAGACATCACCAGACACTGGGTTTCATCCCTGGGGTTGCTCTGCCAGGCCTCTACTGCAACTGTCTTCAGTTCCTGCTTGTTCTTGGGGCATTTTCCCTTCAGTTTTGTCTTCAGCAAGTGAAATGCATGCTCAATAGGATTCATATCAGGTGATTGACTTGGCCATTGCATAACATTCCACTTCTGTCCCTTCAAAAACTCTTTGGTTGCTTTTGCAGTATGCTTTGGGTCATTGTCCATCTGCACTGTGAAGCGCCGTCCAATGAGTTCTGCAGCATTTGGCTGAATGTGAGCAGATAATATTGCCCGAAACACTTCAGAATTCATCCTGCTGCTTTTGTCAGCAGTCACATCATCAATAAATACAAGAGAACCAGTTCCATTGGCAGCCATACATGCCCACGCCATGACACTACCACCACCATGCTTTACTGATGAGGTGGTATGCTTAGGATCATGAGCAGTTCCTTTCCTTCTCCTTACTCTTCTCTTCCCATCACTCTGGTACAAGTTGATCTTGGTCTCATCTGTCCATAGGATCTTGTTCCAGAACTGTGAAGGCTTTGTTAGGTGTTGTTTGGCAAACTCTAATCTGGCCTTCCTGTTTTTGTGGCTCACCAATGGTTTACATCTTGTGGTGAACCCTCTGTATCCACTCTGGTGAAGTCTTCTCTTGATTGTTGACTTTGACACACATACACCTACCTCCTGGAGAGTGTTCTTGATCTGGGCAACTGTTGTAAAGGGTGTTTTCTTCACCAGGGAAAGAATTCTTTGGTCATCCACCATAGTTGTTTTCCGTGGTCTCCCGGGTCTTTTGGTGTTGCTGAGCTCACCAGTGTGTTCCTTCTTTTTTACAATGTTCCAAACAGTTGTTTTGGCCATGCGTAATGTTCTTGCTATCTCTCTGATGGGTTTGTTTTGTTTCTTCAGCCTAATGATGGCTTGCTTCACTGATAGTGAAGGCTCTTTGGATCTCATCTTGAGAGTTGACAGCAACAGATTCCAAATGCAAATAGCACACTTGAAATGAACTCTGGGCCTTTTATCTGCACATTGTAATTGGGGTAATGCGGAATATCACACAACTGGCCATGGAACAGCTGAGAAGCCAATTGTCCCATTACTTTTGGTCCCTTAACAAGTGTGGGGCACATCTGCAAACTGCTGTAAGTCCTACACCGTTCACCTGATTTGGATGTACATACCCTCAAATTAAAGCTGACAGTCTGCAGTTAAAGCACATTGTGTTTGTTTCATTCCAACTCCATTGTGGTGGTGTATAGAGTCAAAGATGTTAGAATTGTGTCAATGTCCCAATATTTCTGGACCTGACTGTATATTATAGGGACATGGAGCACCATATATAGAGTAGGGATGCATTGATACCACACACAGACATATACGTATATATCAACACGCAGACCTATATATACATATATATCAACACGCAGATATATATATACACCCACCCACAGACCTCAGACCATATATACACATATGCACATGGGGGGGTGGCATGTGGACAATCTCAACTAAATGCACCCCCCCATTTGGCTGATCCCTCCAGAAGAAATGTTGAACCCGACAGAGCAGAGAATATATATATTATTCTCTGCTCTATCGGGTTCAACATTTCTTATGGAGGGATCAGCCAAATGGGGGGGGCAATTAGTTGCCAAAATGTGTGTGTAATACAAGTCTGGATATATATTTATAAGAATATAGATATATATTTATCTATATATATATATATCATACCTGCCCTTACCTTCCCCTATAAATTTGCTAAATATATATATATACACACAAAAAAACAAACCACTGCCTGAGACCACGCGCAGACCACATGCCACACCCCTCTACCTGGCTGAATGTATCTAATATATATAATTAAATACATTCAGCCAGGTAGAGAAAGAAAAAAAAAGTTTTATTTTATGCTCCCGGACACATTTAAAAATGTCCTCGGATTTTATTTTTTTTAGAAATATATCGCCTTACCTTAGCCTGGTGGTCAGTGGGGGCTCGATGGATCCTGGTTGTAGGGGGGGTCTGCCGTGGACGCAGGTGCAGTGGCTCCCTCCCTGCGCTGCCTGTCTCTGCCACATGCACCGGGGCAGCTAGCCCGCACAGTCGCAGCTCTGTCATCCGGCTGCCGAATGCTCCTCAATGCTCCTCAAGGGGATCCTTGGGAGGCCCCTGCAGGCTGCCCTCTACAGAGCCTGATTAGAGAGCTGTGTCTGCCTGATGTTTTAGTAACAAGAATGTTTTATCCCATAGGCTTCAATGTTAAAAATACTCCCGTTTTAATTCAATATCTAATAAGCCGTTGCTTATAATAATCTGCAGTAAAGAGACTCTTTATTTCTAGATTTTTTTAGTATTTTTTAAGCATTTTTTATACTTTTTTCAATTATTTTTTTTTAACTTTTGGCGACGTCCCAAAAAGTTCGAAGTTTGCGAACTGTCGAACGGCCAATGTTCGATGCGAACTCCGAACAGATCGAACCGAACAGCTCATCCCTACTCTCCACACAGGCACCTCTCTCTCACTGAAGAGCAGGCAGTGATTGCTTTTACTGCTGCTAATGATTTACAGCTGACCGGTGTGTTGGAGTTTACCTAAAAAACTCTTGGACTTCATTAAGCTGTACAAAACACTCCTCTGGGAGCTAAACATCATATCCCTCTTTAAAAAGGTTAAAGGGGATATACGCGTCATCACAGATGACCGCAGCACTTTATCACAATAGGCATATATACCGATACCTAAGGGATATGGAAATGTAGACAAATAGCGAAAGATAGAATTATATAAACATGGATGGATAGATTGATAGCTAGATAGATAGATGGATGGAGAGATAGATACTGTAGATAGATAGATAGATAGATAGACAACATACACAACCTAGCAGATCTACTTACAGCTGATCATAGGTGCCATATGATGCCTCTTAACACTTTCAGCTCAGAGACAACACACTGGGGTTTTTTACACTTTGCACCAAGCGATCCCCCTTTGAGTCAAAAAGAAAACATGGAGCGGACAACAGCAAATATGACCTGGCTGCACAATACAAAATGTGTTTAAAAACACATACAATCTGCCGTGCGTGCTGTCCTATCTCAGGATTTGCATGCCTTCCTGTCTGGTTGACTAATATAACCTGCTATGGTCCTTGACTCTGCGCAAACCAGCCAACTGTTATTTTGATTGACAGCTGCCACTGTCAATCAACTGGGCTTGACAGAACTAAAAAGGTGGCAAATAACAATTAGAAGTAGGATGTAAATCATGAGATAGTGGGATATGAAGGCACATGTTGCTTATAACTTTCCAACAGCATTAGTCAGGAGAATGCTGAATTCCAAGTCATGTTTTACACCTCAACTATGAAGACTGAATGGGAAACGAAGCCGAAAAGAGAAGTAGAAGAAAGAGAAGAAAATGAAGGAAAGGCTAGAGGCAAAGTTTGATGGGAGGTGTGAGACCTCTTTGAGGAAAAAGCCGACAAATTCAAAATATCGGAAATGTCTGATATATTCGTCTGTTTTCGATATTGGAAAACTTTATGTATAATAAGAAAAAAAATTGGTATAGAGTGCAAGGGTCAGGGCAAGGACGAGGGTTATGGCTAAGGTTAGCTTAGGGTTAGGGCTAGTGCGAAGGTTAACGCTAAAGTAAGCTTAGGGTTAGTTCTAGAGTTAGATTAGGGTTAGAGTTAGGTTAGGGCTAGGATTAGGGTTTGGCTATGGTTAAGGCTAGAGTTAGGGCTAGGTTTAGTTCTAGGGTTAGGTATTGAGTTAGGTTAAGGCTAGGATTAGGGTTTGGCTATGGTTAAGGCTAGAGTTAGGGCTAGGTTTAGTTCTAGGGTTAGGTGTTGAGTTAGGTTAGGGCTAGGGTTAGTATAATAGTTTTGTGGGGTTTTCTTGCTATTCCAACTACATCTGAATTTTTCCTATTATATTCGGACCTGGACAATTATTATCAAAAAAATTCTGAACGATTTGAAATTTTTAATTTGGAAACTAATAATCAGACATCGGCAATTCAGAATTTTGATGAATCTGATTTGCCGATATTCTGGACCATATCCAAACAGTTCCAAACCGAGTCGTACATATATAAAATTGTAGCGTATGACAGTGCAAGGAAAAAGTCATGTGAAGGAAGAGTGTGGTAGATGTAGAAGGATTGGGACAGAAAAAAAAGCGGGCAAGGAGGGGGCGATGAGGAAAAAATATAATGTGACAAGAAAATGGGAGAAGAGTATATTGTATGAGCCAGGGAAAGACTGGAAATATAGAATGAGAAAGGATATGATGGGTAGAAAGGGAGGACAAAAAAAGGGACAAAAAAGAGTAGCAATGATTAACCTATTAAGAGACTGCCAGCAAGTACGGTGCCTGTTCGACAGCAGTTAAATCCCCCATAGAGAAGCAATGGTTAATCTAATCAGGGAACACCGAACAGCAGTTAAATGTCAGTGAAATGCCTTGATGTTCGGTGGATTCATTTGGCAGGTTTAATCAGGCGAATTCCATAGGTTTCAATGTTAAAAATATTCCTGTTTTTATCCAATATCTGTTAAACTGTTTATTCTTTTAATCTGCAGCAAAAAGTCTCTATAATTTTTTTTTTTTAGGATTTTTCAGGATTCTTCGGGATTATTTCACCCAAAAAAATTTAAGATTTTTTTTAAATAGAGGGGTATTTTTGTAACAGACCTTTTTATTATTATTCATAGGACCTATATGTTAATTCCAGACATTTTCGTTCAGTAGATTTTTTGCAAACAGCGTTTCAAGTTTGACACTTTAAATCATTTTTTTTTAGTTTTTTTTTACCCCGTTCGTCGGCTAGTCAACTTTTTCCGGCTGCTGGTCGGCGCTGTGTTCGGCGGATCGGCGGCTTTTTACAGACGCGTTTGACGGGTTTGGATTAGATTCGATAACCCATCGGGACCTGCCGAAATTATCGGATCCGATAATTTCAATGGTGTTGTGGCACTTTTTATTATAAATTTGGGGTTTTGAAGCGGCTTTTCCCTGCACTTGCTGAATTCAACTCAGGGTCAGGGAATTTGATTCCCTGAAGTGCAGGAAACGAGAGAGTACCAAAACACCGGTGACATTTCAATGCTCTCTGAAAAATCCCTATAGTAAAAGATGTGAAGATTTTCCTTTCTTTTTTCAGAAGACAGCCTCCTTGTCTCGTGAAACCCCTGGATGACTCATAATGTGTATCTCTTCTCCTGGAGATTCCATGCCTGCTTTGTATTTTATTAAAACGTTTCTTTCTTTGAGGATCAAAAAGATCATTACTTTTAAGTACTTGGGAAGGATATTAGGAAGTGAAGGGTTTAATTCTTCAAAATACAGTAATTTCGTTAAAGTTCAATCCCTGGGATAAAAACCACTTTACAAATGATACATTGAAGCTGCTATAATGATCTCTCGAATCCACATCTTCAGGTAACGGGAAACTTTGCAGCAATTGAAGTAAGATTATGTAATGTTTTCTCCATAGCGCTAGTCGTTATCTTAATTATTGTGGTATTAGACATATGCATATATTTATAGGCAGATTTAGAAAGATAGTTAGATTGATAGATAGATAGATAGATAGATAGATAAATAGATAGATACATGTAGGCTGACAGAGATGTATAGATGGAAAGGTGGATAGATAGATGTATAAATAGTTAACGGTAGATCTATTACTAGATATAGATAGATATGTGAATTAGACATGTGGACATCCAAGATCTTCAGTTTGGTTAAGAATATTACTTATTGCCAAAATTTTGGATTCAGAAATAATCAGAACCAGCCAATTTAGACAATTTGACGTTCCAATATTTCACATAAAAAAACTGAACATTATAATATATATATATATATATTTTTTTATTTAAAATAATATGTTTCCGATATTAGGATTACTATTTCTGCATATTTTATGATTAGGGTTAGGGTTACTGTTAGGGATTACTGTTTCTGCTTTTTTTATGATTAGGGTTAAGGTTACTATTTCTGCTTGTTTTATGATTAGGGTTAGGAAAAGGAGGTATCCTGTATTTTGGCGCCACCTGGTGGTTCCTTTGTAAAGAGCCTGGTATAGTATCTCTGAAGTAGATAGTCTGGGGATACTTAAAACTGGTGTGCAAATAAATGCAAAGTTGTGCAAAATAGCAAAGGCAAAAATAATATACCGTTGATGCGTGTGCAAATCATTCAGGAGGGATGAATTCCCAAACACATTACATACATATAGCCTATGTAAATCTGGTGTGCAAATGAGAGCGAAGTTGTGCAAAATGGCAAAGAACCGAGTAAGTGATATGCCATATACAAATGTGCAAATGTGCAAGTAATTCAAGAGGGATAAATTCCCAAACACATTGTAAACATATGTCTGTGCAGCTTGTGCAAGATTAGCAAAGTGATAAAACAATTTATCAATATACAGCTCGTGCAGAGAGATAATAATAAAAGGACATAAATTCCTAAACCAGCTGTAACATGCAGGCTGATGCCTGTAGAAAAAAAAAGGCAATAGAGTTGGTATGTGCAAAACAGCAAAATAGACAAGATATAAATGGCAGCATGTCTAAAACAGCAAATATGTGCAAATCAACAAATAGACAGCATATAAATGGCAGTAAGTCTTGAGCAAGTTCGCAGTCTTAAAAAAAATAGCTGGAAATTTCAACCACAATCGGTAAAAAAAAGATGTGTGCACAATGCAGCAGCTTATCTGTGCCCAGGTAGAATGGTATATCCCAATCCACTCAAATAAGCAGGATGGAGGTAGATTGAACAGAGTTCAGTGCTTCTTTCTGTCTGTTCCTTATAGAGGATAATAGCCTATATCTTCACTAGTAGGTAGATGGTGAATGATCCTCAATGCCTCAAAGGAAACATAGAACAAGACATAGGGTAATATAGCCTGAAACCGTATGTCAAAAAATGAATTGAAGATTACACTCACATGGAATGGTGTCTCACGTCAGACACCGGATTTGAAGGAGGCTGGCGGCTTATGTGGGAAAGCCAGATTTCCCCAACTCACGGCAAGGAGTCCATAGTCTGTACTTTCGCTCTGCAGCAGGAGATGCAATGCTCATCTGTGGTGGATAAATCACTCAAATCCTTCTGTGAAGAGCTGTCTCCCTAGAGCATATTGCAACAGGGACTGTGCCTTAGCCGCAGTGAAAAGACAATGCACAGTGATAGCTTCCCAGAAAAGCTCTTAAGCACCAGGTTGGAAAGGTGAAGGGTGCATCTAGATTCCAGCGATGGCCAGTTTAGACCAGTTTAGACGGCCACTTTTAACATATCACAATGGTGGGTCATGTGGTTTTTTTTTGAGAAAGTATTTTACCAGGAAGGATACATTGAGATTTCTCTTGTTTTCAAGTATGTCCTGGGTGGCGAGTATGTACCTTTAGGTGTCTTGCCCAAGGACACTTACTGGAGACATTTTAGCACAAAGTGGCAGGAAGAGATATACAATGTAGTAAGTATACAGTGTAGTAAGTATGAAGGTGCGTTTGTGTAGCAGCTGTATACACTAAATCTCCGTATTCAATAACCGGCATAAGCATTTGTTGTACAATCTGCTTTCTTACCACGGGGCTCAGGCAGGATTTGTTTCTGTACAGGGCACCTAGTTTGGGGTAAAGTTTAGACAACAGTTTTTCGATGTGGGGCCAAAGGATAGATTTGGGTCTAACCAAATACCTAGATATGTGAAATTACTGAATCGGGTCAATCGGATTATATTCTGGATCTGGACAATTATATATATATATATATATATAGTTTAGTTCCGAAATATATTATTTCGGAGCACCCAATATTCTGTATCAATGCTATTTGATTGAATATTACAAAGCCTAACATACATACAGGGTTATTCAAAGAGATTTGAAAAGTCACCGCACGTTCGGTGATTTTTCGTTCTCTTCAATTCGGTGCAAATCGGCTTTCCCATTTCAGCTACCCTGCGGTGTATTCAGCAAGCACCACAGGGCTGTCGAAGGGCAGGGAAAAGCTGCCGAAAACCAGCCGAAAACCCGCCAAAAACCTGGCGAAAACCAGGCGAATGCACGCCGAAAACCCGCAAAAGCATCTGGATTAACCCGTTGAAGATGCCGGAAAAACCCGAGAAGGAGCCGATCACCCGCAGCCGGAAAACCTGGAGCAGTTTGCAAAGGAAGAGTGGTCCAAAATTTCCAAAGGGTGTGCAACCAAATATTAAGTTAAGGGTGCCAAGAATTTTGTCCAGCCCATTTTTGGAGTTTTATGTGACATTATGTCCAATTTGCTTTTTCCTCCCCTTTTTTGTTTTGTTCCAATACACACAAAGGGAATAAACATGTGTATAGCAAAACATGTGTTACTGCAATACTTTTCTTTGAGAAATACTTGATTTTCTGGAAACATTTCTGGGGTGCTAACAATTTCGGCCATGACTGTAGATAGATAGACAGATAGACAGATAGACAGATAGACAGATAGACAGATAGACAGATAGACAGATAGACAGATAGATAGATAGATAGATAGATAGTGTGACGTTTGGGGGCCCACAGAGCACGTGCACAATGTCTTTCACAAACAAAACAGTTTTATTCACCCTTTCAGGGCAATCAAAAAGGCAACATAATAAGTACACGCTTTGGTTCAGCGAAATTAAAGCAAAGTCCTGATCTTCAGCACAAATAAACAGAGAAATAATAGTGGCTCACCAACGCTTTAAACAGTCCCAAACCTAGGGAATCCTTTCCCCAGTA
This sequence comes from Leptobrachium leishanense, assembly GCA_009667805.1. Classification (NCBI taxonomy): domain Eukaryota; kingdom Metazoa; phylum Chordata; class Amphibia; order Anura; family Megophryidae; genus Leptobrachium; species Leptobrachium leishanense. The sequence continues at coordinate 99,904,950 of CM019073.1, forward strand.
TGTAGAAGCCTCTCCAGCAAGGCACAGCACGTCTCCTGCTTTTGGAACACAAACACACAGCTTCCACTGATTACTTTCCTTTTCCTGAAATCCCACAATCCTCTCTGGGAGTTACTGGCTTTAAAACTCTTCCTGGACAGGAAGATTAACCCTGTGGTTGCCCTTAAAGGGTCCACAACCCAAATAGGGGTGAAACATATTGTCCATCCAGGACCCAGCCCTGCCGACCTCTACATATCCCCCCCCCTCTGTCTCAACGCGGAGGTGTTTGAGGCAACAGTAGACAGCCCACAATGCATCCGGGACAGGGCATCAGCATTTTGGTGCTGTTTCCCAGGCCTGTGTTCCACCACAAAGTTAAACTCCTGGAGAGACAGGAACCACCTGGTAACCCTGGCATTAGCGTGGTGGTGCTGCCTCATCCAGGTCAATGGGGCATGGTCAGACACTAAACGGAACTTCCTGCCCAACAGGAAGTATCTCAAAGAATCCAAGGCCCACTTTATGGCCAAGCCCTCTCTTTCCACCACAGCATAGTTTTTCTCCGCTGCCGTCAGTTTCCTACTAAGAAAAACCACGGGGTGCTCTTCCCCATTGACTTCTTGGGATAGCACAGCCCCCAAACCCTCACTTGAGGCATCCGTCTGTACAATGAACTCCCTCATGAAATCAGGGACTACCAGCACTGGGTGCTGACACAACGCATTTTTAAGCTTCTCGAAGGCATCTTCAGCATTGGCATTCCATTGAATCATCACTGACTTCCTACCTTTCGTCAGGTCAGTCAGTGGTGCAGCAATAGAGGCAAAATTGGGGACAAACCGCCGGTAATACCCCACTATACCCAGAAAAGCACGAACCTGCTTTTTCGTGAGGGGGCGTGGCCAGTTCTGGATAGCCTCTACTTTGTTAAATTGTGGCTTTACCAGACCCCTGCCTACGACATATCCCAGGTACTTAGCTTCCTCCATCCCTACCGCACTTTTCTCAGGGTTAACAGTAAAGCCCGCTTTTCTCAAACCGTCCAAAACTGTCTGAACCCGGGGAAGATGGGACTCCCAATCTGGACTGAAGATGACAATGTCATCCAGGTAGACCGAGGTATATCTCAGGTAGGGGCGGAGCACCCTATCCATCGCTCGTTGGAAGGTGGCCGGGGCTGAGTGTAACCCAAAAGGCATCCGCTTATAATGAAAATGACCCTCTGGAGTGGAAAAAGCAGTCTTTTCCCTGGCTTCCTTAGTCAGGGGTATCTGCCAGTATCCCTTAGTAAGGTCCAGGGTGGTGATATAACGGGCCGGACCCAATTTCTCTATTAATTCATCCACCCTTGGCATGGGATACGCGTCAAATTTTGACACCTCGTTAAGTTTCCTGAAGTCATTGCAGAATCGCAGAGTGCCGTTGGGCTTCGGTACCAACACGATGGGGCTCGACCATTCACTCTGTGACTCCTCAATGACATCAAGCTGAAGCATTTTTTTAACCTCTTCAGAAACAGCCTTTCTATGGGCTTCTGGGATGCGGTACGGCTTTACCCGAACCTTTACATGGGTTCCGTCACAATATCATGTTTAATCCCGGACGCGTGTCCCGGTAGTCCTGAAAACATGCCTTTGTTTCTTTGCAGAAACTCCTTAACTTCTTGGGTTTGGGTTTGGACAGGGTGGCAGCAATGTGTACTGCGTCAACACCATCAGACTCTATACCCACCCCAACCATGGCGGACACCTCTCGGTCTCTCCAGGGTTTTAACAAATTTATGTGGTAGATCTGGTATGGTTTTCTTTTCCCAGGCTGATGCACTCGGTAGTTTACTTCCCCTACTTTTTCAACCACCTCATATGGTCCCTGCCACTTGGCTAGGAACCGACTTTCCACCGTGGGTATAAGTACTGCTACCCGGTCCCCCACCTGAAATTGCCGCAGCTTGGCTGACCGGTTGTACACCCTTTTCTGGGCCTCCTGAGCTTTCTGCAAATGTTCCTGTACCAAAGGCATCACTTTAGAAATTCTCTCTCTCATCTGAGAGATATGTTCAATGAGCGATTTGTGTGGAGAGGACTCACTTTCCCATGTCTCCTTACCAAATCTAGCAATCCCCGGGGTCTGCGACCATACACCAGCTCAAAAGGTGAAAACCCCGTGGAGGCCTGAGGAACCTCTCGAATAGCAAACAGCAGTGCGGAAGCAAATGATCCCAGTCTCTTCCATCTCTCTGCACAACCCTTTTAAGCATCATTTTCAGAGTTTTGTTGAATCTTTCTACCAGACCATCCGTCTGAGGGTGATAAACAGATGTTCGCAACTGCTTGATTTGGAACAACTTGCACACATCTGCCATCACCCGGGACATAAATGGGGTCCCCTGGTCTGTCAAAATTTCCCTTGGCAGGCCAGTTCTCGAAAACATAAAAAACAACTCCCGCGCAATGGCCTTTGATGTAGGGTTTCTTAAAGGAACCGCCTCTGGATACCTTGTGGCATAATCAAGAACCACCAGGATATATCGGTGTCCCCGAGCAGACTTCTCTAAGGGACCCACTATATCCATAGCGATGCGCTCAAAGGGCACCTCAATTATTGGCAGAGGCACCAAGGGGTTCCTATAATGGGGTGCTGGGGCAGTTAACTGGCAAACAGGGCAGGAGGAACAGTACCTCTTAACTGCGGCACCAATCCCTGGCCAGTAAAACCGGTCTGTTATCCGGGCCTCGGTTTTCTCAGCTCCCAGGTGACCACCTAGAGCATCATTGTGAGCCAGATCCAGCACCATTCTCTGGTAGGGCTGGGGTACTAGTAATTGTTCCACAATTTCTCCCCGAATTTCTGATACCCGGTAGAACAGATCATTATTGACCGCAAAGTGAGGAAATCTTTTCTCTGCATCTGGTGCTTGAGGTACCCCACTGACAACAGTTACCTGTTCGCGAGCATTTATCAACATCGGGTCACCCATTTGAGCCCTGCCAAATGCACCTCTGGACACATCTAAGTCAGGGTGTACTGGATAATTAGAACCCTCCCCCTCATCCACCCCAAGTGTAATATCTACAGGGGATAATTCCTCTTCATCCTCTCCTACCATAACCGGCACGGGAGAGGATTCCCCTCCTTGGGTGTCAACTCAGGTTGAGGAGCTAGGACACTCACATCAGTTACAACATTCTTTTTGAACACATTTGAGCAACTCCTCATCAACAGTGTCCACAGTCATGTTTGGTGGGGGTGACCCTGAATTGTTCCCCAGTTCGATGGGCAGTTCAGTTTGTGCCAAGCACCACAGTTCAGCAAACAAGGGGCAGTCCCGTCCCACAATCACATCATGTATCAGAGTACTCACCACCCGACCTCTTGGGTGACCGAAGTGTTCCTGGCGGAAATGGTGACAGGGATCAGCGGATACTCCCGAGTATCCCCATGGATACAGACAACCCGGAGGGTTCTTTGTACTGGACCGAGCCTTCCGACTACCCGGGCATGCACCAGGGTGACCATACTCCCAGAGTCCAGGAGAGCTTTGGCTGGGCGGTGATTCACCCACACAGTACATTCAAACTGACCCCCCTCTAGGTCAAGGTGGGTAGTGCACGTTGTGAGGGTGTAGAAAGACACTCTCCGAGCGGATCCACACTCCATGGGCTCCTCCTGTAGCGGACACTGTGCCCGGGTATGGCCCCAGGCGCGACACCTCCAACACTGTATATCGCCAGCAGTTCGGGTAGCGACAGGCCTCTGCAGAACCGAGGGAAGATTGATGGGTGCTGGTTCCCGGATCCAGTGACGCTTCCCTCCGAGGAACTGAAGCAGGCCTCACAGGCGGTGGCAAGACTGGTCCTCGACGACTGGTTGGTCTGAGCAGGTCCTCCACCACGGTGTATCTCTCCACCATCTCGACTACCAGTGCTGCAGTCTTGGGGTCCCCATGGCTGACCCAGCGCTGTAGATCCTTTGGTAGAGACCTCAGGTAGTGGTCCATCACAACCCTTTCGACCATTTGCTCTCTAGTCAGGGTCTCTGGCTGCAACCACTTTTTAACCAGCTGTCCTAAGTCATGCATCTGGGACCGGGGTGGCTGGTCAGGGCAGTACTTCCAGCAGTGAACACGTTGAGCCCGGACAGCAACAGTTTACCCAAGGCGGGCCAGAACCTCAGCTTTCAGCCGGTCATAATTCTTTGCATCTTCTAGGGGCAGGTCAAAATATGCCTTTTTGAGGGTCTCCTGTCAGAAACGGGGCAATGAGACCGGCCCATTGGTCTTGGGGCCACCCCTCTCTCTCAGCAGTCCTTTCAAACGTGGTAAGAAATGCTTCCACATCATCACTGGCAGACAGTTTTTGGAGGAAATGACTGGCCCTTATGGAGACATGGTTACCAGTAGTGACCACTGCTTGATCACGTCCAGGTGCAAGTTGCTGCATGGCCTCCCGCAGGGCATTGATCTGCGTCTGTGTGGCTACCTGCTGTGCTGCAAGTTGTGCAGCCAGCAAATGGGTGCTTTCTTGTTGGGCAGCAACAGCCTGTGCCAGGCTTGTTGCTGCTGAGCCATCGCCTCTTCATGGCGAGTCTGGGCCTGCACACTGACAAAGACCATCTGCTTAACGAGCTCCTCCATAGCTGTGAACTTCAGTGCAGCCTTAGCCAGGACATGCAATCAGAACACTGTCCTTTAAAAATGTCAGTTTTTTTTTTTTTTCTTTTTCACAAAAATTCCTCTTGCTTGGCGTGTGAGGGGTAGCAAATTGCCCGCATTCGAAACACCAGTTGTGACGTTTGGGGGCCCACAGAGCACGTGCACAATGTCTTTCACAAACAAAACAGTTTTATTCACCCTTTCAGGGCAGTCAAAAAGGCAACATAATAAGTACACGCTTTGGTTCAGCGAAATTAAAGCAAAGTCCTGATCTTCAGCACAAATAAACAGAGAAATAATAGTGGCTCACCAACGCTTTAAACAGTCCCAAACCTAGGGAATCCTTTCCCCAGTATGTAGAAGCCTCTCCAGCAAGGCACAGCACGTCTCCTGCTTTTGGAACACAAACACACAGCTTCCACTGATTACTTTCCTTTTCCTGAAATCCCACAATCCTCTCTGGGAGTTACTGGCTTTAAAACTCTTCCTGGACAGGAAGATTAACCCTGTGGTTGCCCTTAAAGGGTCCACAACCCAAATAGGGGTGAAACATATTGTCCATCCAGGACCCAGCCCTGCCGACCTCTACAATAGATAGATAGATAGATAGATAGATAGATAGATGAAGATAGATGTACAGTTGTGTTCAAAAAATTCAACCCCCATGCTGTAAAGGTTTTAGGGAATTTAGTGTACATTTTGTATTGTATTCAGAATGAAATCCTACAAGGACTTTTTAAAGAACCATATGCAACTAAAATGACATCAATTGGTTTTTAATACAGTAGTAAATGTTTCTTTTTGAATTCTTCATTGACACAATTATTCAACCCCTTAAAGACTACCACTCTGAAGAACAGAGGTTCATTCAAGTGTTTTCAATCAGGTATTGAAAACACCTGTGGATGTCACGGAGCAGCAATAAAGCATAATAAGCACCAATTAGGCAGCTTTAAAATGACTGTGATACTCAGCTCCTTCTAGACATTTACTGATGTGGTTACAAACATGGTGAAGTCAAGAGAATGGTCCAGGAAGACAAGAGAAGAGGTGATTACTCTTCACAGGAAGGGCAATGGCTATAAGAAGATTGCAAAGATGTTAAACATACCAAGAGAGACCATAGGAAGCATCATTCGCAAATTCAAGGCAAAGGGCACTGTTGAAACGCTACCTGGTCGTGGCAGAAAGAAGATGCTGACTTCGACTGCTGTGCGCTACCTGAAGCGTAGAGTGGAAAAAAGTCCCCGTGTGACTGCTGAGGAACAGAGAAAAGATTTGTCAGATGTGGGTACTGACGTTTCAGCTCAGACAATACGGCGCACACTGCGTAATGAAGGCCTCCATGCCAGAATTCCCAGGCGCACCCCCTTGCTGTCTCCAAAGAATAAGAAGAGTCGACTGCAGTATGCCAAAAGTCATGTGGACAAACCACAGAAGTTTTGGGATAGTGTTCTGTGGACTGATGAAACAAAATTAGAAACTGTTTGGGCCCATGGATCAACGCTATGTTTGGAGGAGGAGAACAAGGCCTATGAAGAAAAGAACACCTTGCCTACTGTGAAGCATGGCGGGGGTCAATCATGCTTTGGGGCTGTTTTGCTTCTGCAGGTACAGGGAAGCTTCAGCGTGTGCAAGGTACCATGAATTCTCTTCAGTACCAGGAGATATTGGATGACAATGTGATGCAGTCCGTCACAAAACCTGAGGCTGGGAGACGTTGGACCTTTCAACAATGATCCCAAGCATACCTCCAAGTCCACTAGAGCATGGTTGCAGATTAAAGGCTGAAACATTTTGGAGTGGCCATTCGCAGTCACCTGACTTAAATCCGATTGAGAACCTCTGGTGGACTTAAAGAAAGCAGTTGCAGTGCGCAAGCCTAAGAATGTGACTGAACTGGAGGCTTTTGCCCATGACGAATGGGCGAAGATACCCGTAGATCGCTGCAAGACACTTGTGTCAAGCTATGCTTCACGTTTAAAAGCTGTTATAACTGTAAAAGGATGTTGTACTAGTACTAAGATTGAATGTCACTTGGGGGTTGAATAAAACTGATAATGATGTGAGCACAGAAAAGATTTTGTGGTTATTTCATTATAAATGTTATGTTATATTTGTCTGACCTACACGTGCCTCTTTGATTAATTGTAAGCAAGATGACTGAATGATCAAAATCAATGTCAAACTGGCCAAAACACTCAATTTCAGTGGGGGTTGAATAATTCTGAACACAACTGTATATATTGATACGTAGATGTAGATGATAGATAGATAGATAGTAGTGCGTTTCTGGTTTCGGAATTTCGGAATTTACACAAAATTTTCCGATTCGTGTCTTCGGATTCGGCTGAATTTCCGAATCGGGTCGGACCCGAAAACCGACAGATCCAAAAAGTTTTCCGAGCCGAAACGAAAAATTTTCGAATTTTTCGAATGGACTTGAAATGTGTCAAATCGAAATTTGTTTTTGCTCTATTCATGATTTCGGTTCCATTCGTGATTTCGGTTCCATTTGGGTAATTCTGGAAATCGTATATTTAACTATTATCGGTTATATCGCTGATTCTGTAAATTTTGTATTTGTAAATGCGTATCATTTGTTTCTTGTGGCATTCGCGTCAGTTTAGCGTTTTTTAAATCGTTTTGTTCATTTTTTTTGTTCCTTGGCTTTCATACCATTTTAATATGATTAAATAAAGTTGTGAAATGTATATTCAATTATTCATAAGAAAAAAAGGATCTTTATTTAATAAAAAAAAACACGATAGAATCGCCAGAATTATCGTAGACACTTTGAAACGAGGAGAACAGACGTTCCGAAAAAATGAAAATTTCCGAAATTTCCGAAAAGTCGATACAAAAAACGAGCAAAGTGACCCGAAAATACGAAAAATGGTCGATATTCTGAAAAAAAAATGTACACGAAAAACGAGCCGAACCGAACCGAATCGAAACAGAAATCGGTCGAAACGAGCCGTATCGAAAATTTTAAACATCCGAACAAATCGAACCGAATCGAACCGAAAAAAAAAAATCGGTGCACAAGCCTAATAGATAGATAGAAAGATAAGAAATATTAGCATAAATGCAGTGTTGTTCTATCTAGGTTCCATATGATTATCAGCCAATTGATGCTTGAAAAAGTGTTAGTGGCACAAAGGCTAGTCATCCCTGCATCGAGCAGCCCTGATAATCCCTCTGCTTGCTGCCTTGTAACAACACATAAACAATGGTAAATCTTCCTGTTAAACCAAGGGAGAGATAAAATACTGAACGCACCAATCTTCATTAGCGGACAAATAACAATTTTACGAGCTGGTCTTAAAGTATCTCTAAAGAATAACCCAAAAGCCCAGCTTCAAAAACGAATAGATTGACAACACAGTGTAAAGAGAAACGTGACGGAGCTGTGTTATGTGATAATATATAAATAAAGGGATGTTTAAAGAATTTAACCTCGTTTTTATTTAAGAAAATAACAGAGCTCACACCATTCATGTCCCCCATTCCTTCCATAGGCCGGGTCATGGTATCGGATGTAAGGTGCTAGAGAAATCAAGGTTATTGTGCGTTTCTGTGCAGAGAGTGTGGTATGTGGTGTTTATCAAAATGAAATATGGGTTTAGTTAAAGGGTAAGGAGGGGGGTGACAATATCACAGCAAGGGTAAGTGATACAGACATCATCTTAAGTGATGGGTAAAGCAAGTGGTAATCAGGCTAAGTGGAATATTAATGCTTTCTGTGCAATCTATAGAAAAGCAACAATGGTGCCAGAGAGGTTAACATGAATTTATAAGAACGGAGGGAAACAAGAAAGAGAAATTAAATATTGTGCAAATGGAAAGAATATGAAATTAGAACAGAATGGAGGTGGGAGGAGAGAAAGGAAGGAAGGAAGGAAGGAAGGAAGGAAGGATAGAAAAGAAGGAAAAGGAAGGAAGGAAGGAAGGAAGGAAGGAAGGATAGAAAAGAAGGAAATGGTTCCGTACTCTGTGGGAAGGAAGGAAGGAAGGAAGGAAGGAAGGAAGGAAGGAAGGAAGGAAGGATAGAAAAGAAGGAAAAGGAAGGAAGGAAGGAAGGATAGAAAAGAAGGAAATGGTTCCGTACTCTGTGGGAAGGAAGGAAGGAAGGAAGCAAGGAAGGAAATGGTTCCTTACTCTGTGGGAAGGAAGGAAGCAAGGAAGGAAATGGTTCCTTACTAGGAAGGAAGGAAGGAAGGAAGGAAGGAAGGAAGGAAGGAAGGAAGGAAGGAAGGAATCCCCTACTCTACTCCAGGGGAAGAGTGAAGGAGGGAGGAAAAGGAGTAAGAAATCATATGGAAGTAAGAAAATAAAAGCTGGTGGGAAATGGAATGACTCCCATTTTTGCCCCTCTTCTTCTGCCCCTGGATGTCCCCCTTCTTGGCTGAATTTATTGGGGTGCAATAAGCTTCTTCCTTGAGTCAGAGGCAATAACCCCTTCACTATCAAATGGTTCTCCTGAAAACTGTCAGAAACCAATGGTTTTCCTGGAAAACCACTTAACATTACCCCTTAAACCTATTGACACACACACATACACAAACTTACAACTACACACACTCATGCAGACATAGATACACACACAAGCCTACACACATACATACACATACATACCCACACAGCCTAAATGCCCTGTAATATAATTCAAGTGCATTTAAAGGCTGCATGAACTATTTGACATCCAGAGAGCTCCCCTGCTGATCGATCCTGGTACTGCATAAAGTCTCCAATACGAATGTCTGTAGAGCCTGGTTTTCAGTGAATATTACATAAATTTATTCACTTTGGCAGCTATATCCATTGTACTGTATATTCTGAAGCTCATTTTCAATTGAGATTGGTTTGCAATAGACTAAATTCATTTGCATTTCTCTGAGTTCGTCCAGATTTAGTTAACTCAATCTTGGGCACCCTTTGATGCTTTTGAAGATCGAGTTAAGGTAATTGTTGTAGTAAATGGATTAAAGAACTTCCCTTACTATGTATCTGGGCTGCGGTAACCTGCTCTAGGCTTTAGCGAGCTTTGCTATCAGCACTCGTCTACAATCTGGTTGAAACTGGCTCATATTCAGGTGTATTTCCTGTAAACCCTTTTGATAAAAGCTGAATTACTAATGGTCTGCAGCAATTCAGCTCATTTTAGCGCAAACATTATTTTCAAAGAATCGGATTTCAAATAATCACATTTTTCCTTAGACGATTGACAAATAGATTCCTATAAAGTTGTAACCCAATCTTGTCACTTAAATCCCTATCCATTAATATCCAGTGTTCCCAAGCCCCACAGTTTTTAGCCCTTAGGGGTGAGTTGGGGCGTCGGGGTGAACTGACAGTCGACTTGCAATGCATGAGACAAGCATTTCCATAAATATTGTTTATTTCTTAGGGATTTCTTCCAAGTTTTGCATTGAAAAAAATCAGCATACTTATTAAATAGCACTGACTCTACGGGTTATTCAGAAAGCACCAAATGGAACAGTCTTCCAGTAGAAGTGGTAGAGGCCAAAACAGTGATTGAATTTAAGCAGGCATGGGATAGGCATAAGGCTATCCTAAACAAAAGATAAATCCAGGTAAAGTATCCATGTAATTGGGCAGACTAGATGGGCCGAAAGGTTCTTATCTGCCGACATTTTTCTATGTTTCTCTATGTCACTGACATTTCGGTGCTCTCTTGTTCTCCGCACTTTGGGGGAATCAACCCCAAAGTGCAGGGAAAAGTCGCTGCAAAACCGCTCATTTAAAAAAATAAAACGCTGCAAAACCGCCGAAATTATCGGATCCAATATGATAAGCCGCCGCAAACCCACCGGACGCATCCGGAAAAAGCTGACGATCCGCCGAACACATCGCCGACCAGCCAGAAAAAGCCGGCAAGCCAACGAACGGGGTAAAAAAAAATAATTATTGAAATTGTAAAATTTGAAACGCTGTTTGAAAAAAAACTACTTGATGAAAATGTCTGGAATTAACATATAAGGTCCTATGAATAATAATAAAAAGGTCTGTTACAGAAAAAAGAAAAAAAACAATTAAAAAAGGGCGGAAGAAAAAAGTTTTGCAAAAAAATCCCCAAAAAATGCCCAATAAATCTTTAAAAATAAATTAATAAAGAGACTTTTTGCTGCAAATTATAAGAATAAATGGTTTTTATAGGAATATAAACAGGAATATTTTTAACATTGAAACCTATGGGACTAAACCTGCCGAATGAAACCACCAAACATCAGGGCGTTTCACTGAGATTTCTCTGCTGTTCGGTGTCTCTGAATAGATTAACCATTGCTTCTCTATGGGGGATTTCACTGCCGTCGAACAAGCACATTATTTTGCTGCCAATTTGCCAATTCGGCGAACTGCCTGCTTTCTGAATAGTCGCAAGGCCATGAAATTGCACTGTACGGGGAAATTCACTGTTCGGTGCAATTTTGAGGCCTGATCGGCTCTCTCTGAATAACCCTGTCTGTGTTTAGTGATTACATGCATTTTGTTCATATATATGGCTTTAAGTTATAAATGATAGCTGCCGGTTAACGATTCATTAATTGCTGCATGTGATTATTGTGAGTCACTGATGACTAATGATGTTAAAATGCAAAGGGATTAAAAAAAAAGTGACATATGAGCTCGCTGTATGGCTGCCACACATTCCTCCTCCATATGGAAATAACACACAGCAAAAACAGCCTGGTGACATGTAGCATGTAAGAAAAATAAAATTTAACACAGTAGTGTTGCACCTAAGAAGATAAATCTATGAGGGTTATTCAAAGAGATTCGAAAAGTCACCGCACGTTCGGTGACTTTTCGTTCTCTTCAATTCAGTGCAAATCGGCTTTCCCATTTCGGCGACCCTGTGGTGTATTCAGCAAGCACAACAGGGCTGTCAAAGTGCAGGGAAAAGCTGCCGAAAAGCTGCCGAAAACCCGCCGAAAACCTGCCAAAAATCCGGCGAATGCACGCCAAAAACCCGCAAAAACATCTGGATTAACCCGTCGAAGATGCCAGAAAAACCCGAGCAGGAGTCGATCACACGCAGCGAAGCCTCCGGAAAAAGCCGCAGAAGAAGGCAGTGAATAAATTAGCAAAACAGTTTGCTTGAATGATTGAAAAGTGAAACGCTGTTTGCAAAAGAAACTACTGAGCGAAAATGTCTGAAATTTACATATGAGATCCAGGGAATGATAATAAAAAGGTCTGTTACAGAAAAAATAAGTAAACTTAAAAAAAAAAAAAATCTGACTTTTTAAAAAAAAAAAAAAAATTAAAAATGCTTAAAATTTGCCAAAAAAATCTATAAATAAAGCGACTCTTTACTGCAGAATTTTATAATGAACGGTTTATTAGATATTGAAATAAAACCGGAATATTTTTAACATTGGAGCCTATGAATCTCCTGAATAAACCTGCCGAATGAAACCACCGAATGGCAGGGCAATTCGGGAACCTTTCACTGCTGGTTTGTGTTCTCTGAATAGCCGAAGCATTGTTTTTTTATGGGGATTTCACTGCCCTCGAACAGACACCGAATGTGCAGGCAATTCGCCAGGATTTGGTGTATTGCCTGCTCTCTGAATAGCCGAATGGCCAAGAACGGTAATTGAACACTGATTTTCAGCGGTCGGTTACCTTTCTCCAGCCATTCGGATCTCTTTGAATTACCCTGTATGTTTTAGATAACACGGATCATCATATATCCGTAGCATGAAGCTAGCAACAACAACAAAAAAAGACGTTTCTTATATAAATATACCATTACATTATTAATCGTAATGATCAGATACATATTTCATCACTAAATACCTTCACTACCAATGGGATTTTTCATAAAACCAATGTCAGGAGCTAGTGTAATTTTTGGAACTCTGATTTCTTTATAACGTAAGAAATATATAGGAATATTTCCAATGTATTCCTTACTGTCATGCCCCATGATTTAGGTTTATTTGTATATTTTAATAGTATGTATTGAATCTGCCTTTTACTGCTTACAGTTATGATTTCATAGCTATTTTCAGGGTTGTTCAAAGAGATTCGAAAAGTCAACGCACGTTCGGTGACTTTTCGTTCTCTTCAATTTGGTTCCTTTTGCCGATCCCATTTCGGTGACCCTGCGGTGTATTCAGCAAGCACCACAGGGTCCCCGAATTGCAGGGAAAAGCTGCCGCAAACCCGACGAAAACTAACCGCAAAACCCACCGAATGCACGCCGAAAACCCGCAAAAACATCTGGATTAACCTGCCGAAAACCACAGAAAAACCCGAGCAGGAGCCGATCGCACACAGCCAAAGCAGCCGAAGCAGCTGAGACGCAGACGAGGGAGGTGAATAAATTAGCAAAATACCGGTAGTTTGTATGAATGTGTGAAAATGAAACGCTGTTTGCAAAGAAACTACTGAGCGAAAGTGTCTGAAATTTACATATGAGGTCCAGGGAATGATAATAAAGAGGGCTGTTACAGAAAAAATAAGTAAACTTTAAAAAAAAAAAAAAAAAAATCGGACTTTTAAAAAAAAAACTAATTCAGAAAAATGCTTAAAGTATCCTAAAAAAAAATCGATAAATTTACTGCAGAATTTTATAATGAACGGTTTATTAGATATTGAATTAAAACGGGAATATTTTTAACATTGAAGCCTATGGGATTCTCCTGAATAAACCTGCCGAATTAAACCACCGAATGGCAGGGCATTAGGGGAACCTTTCACTGCTGGTTTGTGTTCTCTGAATAGCCGAAGCAGTGCTTTTCATGGGGATTTCTCTGCCCTCGAACAGGCACCGAACAGGCACCGTATGTTCAGGCAATTCGCCAGGATTTGGTGAATTGCCTGCTCTCTGGATAGCCGAATGGCCAGGAAAGGTAACCGAACGCTGATTTTCAGCGTTCGGTTACCTTTCTCAAGCAATTCGGATCTCTTTGGATAACCCTGTTTGTTCCTGCTGGGTCACCATAGCCTTGCTGCATCTAGCTATCTCAGCCCCTTTTTCCTCAGGCTAGTTTCTGAGGAAATGATTGCTGGTCACCTAGCAGCCATCTTGGCTCTATGCTGACAGAGCGAATGCCTTTTCACCTGCATAGCTGTACACATTATAAAGATTGTCAGTCTGATCATTAAAGGTTTCAACTGAATTCATCTTTCTACGTGTCAGTTTTGCTGAGTTGGCGCTGTCTGCCGAACTTTCATCGTGTGAGTACTGGTCAAATACAGACTTAGACTTAGTCTCAAGCACCTGCGCCTCACAGCTTTGCTAGCGAGGCAGAATACTTACTGTTATAACCTAATTGACAACGAAACGTCGCCATCTTCTGGCAAACTTGGAGTAACTGCAGTTCTGGTCTCCATGCAGTATCAGCAAGGGAAATGTCATCCAGACACATTCCCAGCTGGTTTTAAAATGCGTTAGCACCTCGAGCATCATGTCAACGGTGATAAAACTTTAGGAGCATGTTCTGGAGCCCAAATGCAAATGAATTTTGTTTGCAATAAATTAAGGTTCTTTACATTGCTCCTGTGGAACAGCATATTGACTATACTCACTACAACGGGACCAGGAAAGGAAAACTCCTATTCTCTCAAAAGGAGCTCAAACCAATGAAAATGTAGTAAAAAGTGTCTAAATAATAAAAAGGTCTTTTAAAACATAATAAAAAGGTGTGTTCAAAAATAATAAAAATAGTATTTTTTTCCAAAAAATATGTCTTTTAAAAATACAAAAAGGTCTTATAAAAAATAAAAGAGTTTTTGCAAAAAAATCTAAATAATGAATTTTTTTTGTTTAAAAAAAATAATTAAATTTTAAAAGATATTCCATTTATTACATTGAAACCTCTTGGATTCTCTTGTTTAAACCTGTCCAATTTAACCACCAAAAATTAGGTAATTTCGCCTGAACGTTTGGTGCAATTCAGCCTTCTGTGCATAGGCGAATGGATGGTTTTCATTCAATGGGACAATTTCAGTGCCACTGAACGTCGCCAAATTGCGGCAAACTGTGGTGAAATTTGTTGTCGATTAGTTTTTTATTTGGCGAATTGACAGCTTTGTGACTACACGGATTGCCCCGAAATTGCACCTATGTAGAAATTCACCTGGAATAGTCCATGACAAATACTTTGAACCTGGAAACAAAATCTCCATATATGAAGGGGAACCTTGGTGCATCTTTACGATTTCTCAGATGCAGATAGGGTTATGGCAGTTCGTCCCAGTCAATGAGGCTAATCATTCCTCATGACCAATGTGAAGGAGCACATCTTCATCGTCGCTTCCTGTGCGAAGTGGTTGGCTGCTGATGCTGACGGAACCTGCTGATCTTTGTCAAACCACTCAGACATGGACATAGACCAAGGAGACATCAACCTACAAAGTCTCAAAGAACTACAACCACTTCAAAAAGCTGAGTTGGCAGTGATTGAAGCAATGCCTTTTCTCAACATCACCTGAAGAACCCATAGGCAGCCTGCATATTGACCTTGGACGTACTTTTATGTGGTAATGACACACTCTCAACTGGCAAAACCCAAATCTTATGGCGCCTCCAAGACTAGTTTTTCTCATCAAATTACCAGTGTTTGAGAAATGTAAAACAGAAAGAACACATGGACATTCTACTAATCAGTAGTTCCACTTAGAGCCGGAGGATTTATAGCTTCCATAAGTCACTGGAAGAACCTAGGTAATTACTGACACCCACAGAAAGATCTTTGAAATTGACCGATCAAGGTCGAAGGGAAAGGATTATCCAAGGAGCATTTTTAAATGTGATCGGTCAATCACAGAGGACAGATAAACTGCGAAACATGGAATAAATATGGTTGAAATTCGGCCATTGACACTTCTAAATTAAGCGTGTGTTGTTCCTAGTGAGCAGTGTACAAACAAATGCAAACAATTCATATGGTGCAGGGCATGCAATAATACAAAATGCAGCCTGTGATAGCAGTTTATTCCTTACGGATAATCTCCGATGCTGGCATTGGCTTCGTGGGATTGGGGCAGCTCGTTGGATCCTACACTTTCGTGACATGCAATGTTAATTTTGACAGCAAATTTTAATTTTGTTTTTGTCATAGTCTTCAGACTAAAATGTAATTTACTTTCAGTAATATTTTAGTCATCTGAATTGTTTTAGTTTTAGTCTCGTTTCAGTCGACTAAGTCGATAAGTTCATGCAATGTCACGGCATTTATTTGCGTCCAGAGTGGCATTCATTTGTGGCCAAGATCTTGTATTGATGATGGGAGAGTCGTGGCGCTGCGTAAAGTCTTCTCCAGCATATTATTCCAAAGATTCTCAATGGGGTTAAGGTCTGGACTGTGCGGTGGCCAATCCATGTGTGAAAATGATGTCTCGTGCTCCCTGAACCACTCTTGCACAATTTGAGCCTGATGAATCCTGGCATTGCCATCTTGGAATATGCCCGCTGTGCCATCAGGGGAGAAAAAACCCATTGATGGAAAAACCTGCTCATTCAGTATATTCAGGGTGTCACATGACCTCATTTTATACAGAAACATATTAATCACTGCAGTAATTATCCAATGGAAGACGAGCACTTATCTGTTTAGTTTAGAGATGTGCACCGCTAAAAATTTCGTTTCGATTCGTTTAGTTTTTTTTCCAGGTGTTTTTTTTCGTTTCGAGTCGTTTCGGACCGTTTTCGTTTTCATTCGGTGATTCGATTCGAAATCTAGGATCGATTCAAATTTTCAGATCGATTCGAAATTTCGGATCGATTCGAATTTTCAGATCGATTCAAATTTTAAATGCTCAAAAGATCCTAAGAAAATCTAAAAATAAAGAGATTCTTTACTGCAGAATATTATAAGCAATGGTTTATTAGATATTTAATTAAAACGGGAATATTATTAACATGGAAGCCTATGGGGTAAAACATTTCCCACACCTTTAACATTGAAGCCTATTGGGTAAAACATTTCCCACAAATTTTTTAACATTGAAGCCTATGGGGTAAAGCATTTCCCATACCTTTTTTAACATTGAAGCCTATGGGATGCAACATTTCCCACACTTTTTTAACATTGAAGCCTATGGGGTAAAACATTTCCCACACCTTTTTTAACATTTGAAAAGAACTATCAAATGGATATCCATTTGATAGTTCACTTCAAATTCAATAGTTAGTCGATATCCAAATTGGTGCACATTTCTTTATTTTTTTAAAAAAAACATTTTGTTTTTTACTTTATTTTCATTGTTTCCTGTCCCCCAGGGCAGTACCTGGACCCCCATACATCTTTTATGGCCAATATCTTGCATATATGCCCTCTTGGAGGGCACTTCACAATTCAAACTTTTGAGCCCCATAGACTTGCATTGAGTTTGAATCGTGTTCTTGTTCGAATTCAAACTTTTTCAAAAGTTCGAGTTCGAATGTGAGCCGAACACGGGGGTGTTCAGCCCATCACTACTGTAGAGGTGCTGCCTGGCCGTGTGAGGATTCATATGCTGCATTAATTATACTATTGAAGTGCTGACCGGCAGTGTGTGGAATAATATGCTGCATTATTATACTGTAGAGGTGCTGCCCGGCAGTGTGTGGAATCATATGCTGCATTATTATACTGTAGAGGTGCTGCCCGGCAGTGTGCGGAATCATATGCTGCATTCATTATACTGTAGAGGTGCTGCCCGGCAGTGTGCGGAATCATATGCTGCATTCATTATACTGTAGAGGTGCTGCCCGGCAGTGTGCGGAATCATATGCTGCATTCATTATACTGTAGAGGTGCTGCCCGGCAGTGTGCAGAATCTTATGCTGCATTAATTATACTGTAGAGGTGCTGCCCGGCAGTGTGCGGAATCATATTCTGCATTATTATACTGTAGAGGTGCTGCCCGGCAGTGTGCGGAATCATATGCTGCATTATTATACTGTAGAGGTGCTGCCCGGCAGTGTGCAGAATCTTATGCTGCATTAATTATACTGTAGAGGTGCTGCCCGGCAGTGTGCGGAATCATATGCTGCATTAATTATACTGTAGAGGTGCTGCCCGGCAGTGTGCGGAATCTTATGCTGCATTAATTATAATGTAGAGGTGCTGTCCGGCAATGTGCAGAATCATATGCTGCATTATTATACTGTAGAGGTGCTGCTCGGCAGTGTGCGGAATCATATGCTGCATTAATTATACTGTAGAGGTGCTGCCCGGCAGTGTGCGGAATCGTATGCTGCATTAATTATACTGTAGAGGTGCTGCCCGGCAGTGTGCGGAATCATATGCTGCATTATTATACTGTAGAGGTGCTGCCCGGCAGTGTGCGGAATCATATGCTGCATTAATTATACTGTAGAGGTGCTGCCAGGCAGTGTGCCGATTCATATGCTGCATTAATTATAATGTAGAGGTGCTGCCCGGCAGTGTGCGGAATCTTATGCTGCATTAATTATAATGTAGAGGTGCTGTCCGGCAGTGTGCGGAATCATATGCTGCATTAATTATACTGTAGAGGTGCTGCCCGGCAGTGTGCGGAACCTTATGCTGCATTAATTATAATGTAGAGGTGCTGTCCGGCAATGTGCAGAATCATATGCTGCATTAATTATAGTGTAGAGGTGCTGCCGGCAGTGTGAGGATTCATATGCTGCAACTATCGAATTTGAAATGAACTATGAAATGGATATCGAGTAACTATCGAATTTGATCGAAACTATCAGGGTTATCCAAAGAGATCCGAATTGCTTGAGAAAGGTAACCGAATGCTGAAAATCAGCGTTCGGTTACCTTTCCTGGCCATTCGGCTATCCAGAGAGCAGGCAATTCGCCAAATCCTGGCGAATTGCCTGAACATACGGTGCCTGTTCGGTGCCTGTTCGAGGGCAGTGAAATCCCCATGAAAATTAGACATGTGCATTCGTTTTAGTACTAAAACGATTTAGTCCGAATTTTGGGATAATTTAGTTTTAGTATGACTCAAGAGAAACGAAACTGCTCAGTACAAAAAACGAAAGAAACTAAAATAAAATGCACTACATTTTAGTTTCAGTCCTTTTTGTGATATTACATTGGTGAGTGAAGGAGACCAGCAATGAAGAGCGCAACATCGCAACATCCGAAGTTCTGCACCCTCCACATGCCAATGCAGAGAGGGGCATTAATTAATGCAGGAGGATGTTCTATATATTATACAGAGAGGGACATTAATGCAGGAGGCTGTTATATACATTATTCAGAGAAAGGTATAAATTGAGGAGGATGTTCTATACAGAGAGGGACATTAATTCAGGAGGATGTTCTATATATTATACAGAGGGGTATCAATTAATGCAGGAGGATGTTCTATATATTATACAGAGAGGGACATTAATGCAGGAGGCTGTTATATACATTATTCAGAGAAAGGTATAAATTGAGGAGGATGTTCTATACAGAGAGGGACATTAATTCAGGAGGATGTTCTATATATTATACAGAGGGGTATTAATTAATGCAGGAGGATGTTCTAAACATTATACAGAGAGGATCCTTTTTTTTCAGCCCTTTAAATCCAGTGGCTGTGAGCACGGAGATCGGCTGCTTGTTATATTATCTCAGTACAATGTATCAGGCTCAGCTGTTACAGTAACTGACTAACAGCGCTCAGAGTTTCAGTAAAACAAGGAAATAATGTTCTAACCTCTTATATATAAAAATATTATTTACTAGTTTTACTGAAACTCTAAGCGCTGTGATGAGCAGCAGTCAGTTACTGTAACAGCTTGGCCTGATATATTGTACTGAGATAATATAACAAGCAGCCGATCTCCGGCTCTCAGCACAATGTGGGCCATATTACATAGTTGGTGCTAACTTAACCAGAGCTGTTGTAAACTGAAAACCTCCATAGGCTATAATGGCTCTGGGAAGTTTACAACAGCTCTGGTTATGTTAGCACCAACTATGTAATATGGCCCACATTGTGCTGAGAGTGAGAGATACTGTAACAAGCAGCGATCTCAGCCCTCTGAGGAGCCACTACAATAGTAATTGTATCTGCTGGTTTTCGGATGAATGAAATTAGTTTTTGTACTAAAGAACTGAAAACGAATTTCTTTAGCAACTAAATAAATTGCATTTTAGGACTAATCCATTAGTTGAAAACGAAATTTTGTGCTGTGCACATGTCTAATGAAAATGCACTGCTTCGGCTATTCAGAGAACACAAACCAGCAGTGAAAGGTTCCCCTAATGCCCTGCCATTCGGTGGTTTCATTCGGCAAATTTATTCAGGAGAATCCCATAGACTTCAATGTTAAAAATATTCCCGTTTTAATTCAATATCTAATAAACCGTTCATTATAAAATTCTGCAGCAAAAAGTCTCTGTATTTATAGATTTTTTAGGATACTTTAAGCATTTTTCATATTTTTTTTTTTTTTAAAAAAGTCCGATTTTTTTTTAATTTTTTTTCAGTTAACTTATTTTTTTTGTAACAGCCCTCTTTATTATCATTCCCTGGACCTCCTGTGAAAATTTCAGACATTTTCGCTCAGTAGTTTCTTTGCAAACAGCGTTTCTTTTTCCCAGATTCATACAAATGGTTTTTCTAATTTATTCACTGCCTCCTCTACGTCACAGCTGCTTCAGCTCTGTGTGATTCGGCTCCTGTTCGGCTCCTGTTCGGCTTTTTCGAAGGTTAATCCAGATGTTTTTGCTTGTTTTCAGCATGCATTCGGTTAGTTTTCGTCAGGTTTTCGGCAGCTTTTCCCTGCAATTCGGGGACCCTGTGCTCTTTGCTGAATACACCGCAGGGTCACCGAAATGCAATCGGCAAAAGGAACCGAATTGAAGAGAACGAAAAGTCACCGAACGTGCGGTGACTTTTCGAATCTCTTTGGATAACCCTGTATATGAAATTATGGAATCAGCAATGGAACCGAAAAATACGATGTCCGAAATGACCGAAATGGAACCGAAATCATGAATGGAACGAAAATGACTTGCGATTTTACAAATTTCACGTTCATACAAAATAACAAAATTATTTTGTTTCGGATCGTAAAACATTTCGGATGCTGTGTATTTCGGTGCCGATCCGATTTGGAACATCGGACGAATCCGAAGCACCGAATCGGCCCGATTCGTGAAAAAAATGAATTGGTCCGAATTGAAACGCACATCCCTATTAAATATTAAGCTGTCATGGATTTTGTAGTTGAGTGGATGTCCACTTAAAAATGCCACTTGCAAATGACACTCAGAGCCTGGCTCAAAGAGCCTGGTATAGTAGTGATATAGGGCGGGCTGATTGCATTCAGGCAGTTAAAATGTCAACACCTGGAAGGTAAACACCTGAAGCTGGATGGGCTGTGTCAATAGGGTAGGAGATTCACATGCTAATTAGCAAAGCACATGGTGGAGAAAACAAAAATAAATATAAATAAAAAATAGAAAATACCAATATGCAGGCGATCAGATGATCAGATGAGATGTGGGTGTCTGAATAATGGGTGATAATGTCTTACCAGCAAAAGTATGCAGGCGATCAGATGAGATGTGGGTGACTGTGGATGATGGGTGATAATGTCCTACCAGCAAAAGTATGCAGGCGATCAGATGAGATGTGGGTGACTGTGGATGATGGTGATAATGTCCTACCAGCAAAAGTATGCAGGCGATCAGATGAGATGTGGGTGACTGTGGATGATGGGTGATAATGTCCTACCTGTGGAGAGAGGAGACACAGGACTTAGGGATCGTGATGGCGTAGGGGATCTTGGATGAAGCTCCAGGAAACAACTCTGGATGTCCACTTAAAAATGCCACTTGCAAATGACAAAGCTTCTCCCCGCATCACCTCTTCCCATGATAGACTGCAGGATTTCTCACGCGCAGCCCCCACTCTCTGGAACGCTCTCCCTCGTACTGTCAGACTCTCCCCTAACTTCTCTTCCTTCAAACGCTCCCTTAAAACGTTCCTATTTAGGGAAGCCTACCACCCAACTCACTGACGCAACCATCAATCACTCTCACCTTACAGTCCTCTCCTCCTGTTTCCAACCCCAACCCTCCCAGATTGTGAGTTCCTACGGGAATAGGGCCTCATCTCCTCCTGTACTGTTTGTCAAATGTTGTTCAATGTATTGTAACCCTGTCTATACTGTGCTTATTGTACAGCGCTGCGGAATATGCTGGCGCTTTATAAATAAATAATAATAATAATAATAACAGTGAAATTGAATTAATTTGTTTCATAAAGTCCTTTGCTGAGTATTACTTGTATTGTAAATTAAGATCAATTTGATAGTTGATATCAATTCGAAATTTGATTTCAAATTCGATAGTTGATATCAAATTCGATAGTGTGAGAAATGCTGTATCCCATAGGCTTCAATGTTAAAAATATTCCAGTTTTAATTCAATATCTAATAAACTGTTACTTATAATATTCTGCAGTAAAGCATCTCTTTATTTTTAGATTTTTTAGGACCTTTTAAGCATTTAAAAAAATAAAAAATGGATTTTTTTATCAATTCAAAATTTGACCCGAAATTTCGAATCGATCCAAATTTTCGAATCGAAATTTTGAATTGATCCGAAATTTCGTGTGGTTGAAATTCCGGATTCGGGATGCCCTCGGAAGCACGAAAATGGTAAATTTCGTAGGAAAAACGAATCTGTAACAAAAAATAGCACATCACTAGTTTTTTTGGTTAGGCTGCGTATAATATTGCTGTTCATTTGTATGAATGGTAATTCGTTAATGATATTCATAACATACTTAAAAAATTCTAGCATCTTTTTTGCCATTTTTCATGACATTTTTTTCTCTGTAAAATCAAACACCTGAAGTCCGTCATATTTTTATTTGTGTGTGCTTGTGTCGTGAATAGAGTCGTCTTATTTATCACCTCCTATGCCTGGTGAATGTTTTGTGTCCCCGAGAGACGAGTTAATGTCCATGCATTATCAAAGAGCTCTCTGAAAACAACAGTTCAGACTTTACAATGTCTCACTCTATCCGTGTGACAGGGCTGGAGAGGCCACCGCTTTAGGCTGAAGTATGGCCTATTGATTTTTCCCAATGGAAGCAGACGACATGCATTTTATTTAAGTTGTGAGCCGAAACCCTGCGAGTGGGAGAAATAGAGAGAGAAGACGGGTCTCTGCATAGTAAACAAGACAGCGGCAGCGAGCGGAGACACAATACATTTAGCAGGAGACAGGAATAATCAGGAGGGGATAACGGATAAAATAAGACATAAATTCAGCTTTTATACACAAGAATAAGGGATGAGCAAGTTAATATTGATCAAGAAGCTTGCACTTGAATTTTACTCACTGCAATGTATGGTAATTATTTAATCAAAAATTATTAATTTTGAAGCAGTGGAGAATTTCTTCCACTATAAAACAGATTTACTTTGACCCTTTCACACCAAAATCGAGTTATCTCGATCTTGTATTGTAATGCATTGAGAAGCACTCATTAGCATATCAATAGACAATTTTCACACCTTTTTAAACCAGGATTAGTGTGTCCCCCCTGTGGAGAAATAAAATCCTTTGTTTTATGTCTCCCCAAGCACCCTGTAGAGGCATAAACCAGCTGCAAATAGCAGTCCTAAACCTCACTGTAACAAAAAGTCCAAATGCATTACTGCTGTATTACAGCTGCCAGGGAGAAGGCAGAATACAGGGAGAGCTATGGGGTCACTCACTGCTGTACAGGGATAAGAATCAGAGGGTTATAATGACTGGAAATCATTGTACAGTACAGGTACAAGGTGTTGCTGTAATTTCCATATGCAGGCATTTTGTCACATACAGATAATATTTTATGTTCTTTTGGTATTTTTTGGAAGCTGTATTGCTAATAACCTCATTATAATCACTACCAATCCCCATAAACAGGAGATATGGACATTTTTATTATTTATCTTTATCACCGTTACTGTATCAAACACAAAGGTCTTTCCTGCCTGTATGATAATAATGCAGACCTCCGCTTTAAACTGTGTAAGATAAACTATCTAGAGCTCAAATCTTACATTTCAACAATATTTGTGTAAAAGATAAATGGATACATGAAAAATTTAAAATGAGCAAATTAACATTATTATTATTTTTTAATAGATATAAATAGAAATAGAATAATATTTTTTTTTGCGAAACTTCTGGTTCACCCTATATTTAATTGTTAACTTTGCATCCCAGGTTTCAAATAAATATTATGATAAAAAAATTCAACAAAAATCACTTGGTAGTGAAGGGGTTACGTGTGGAATGAGTACTAAGCAAAGGACCTTGTTATTGACTGTAGTTTCAAGATGTATTAAAATTGGAAATACAGCAGAAAATTACACAACTCTAATGTTTTACTTCTTTATTTATCCTTAACCTTTTCACTGCTAAGCTATTTCAAGCCATGGGCTGAGCTCACTTCAACCATTTTTTGCTTATCATTTTTAAATGCCCTTTAAAGTCATGTTTGTTGCAGAACCCAGAGGTGTTATATAAATTTTTTTAAGTAGATTTGGCAGATTCAACAATATGCTATCATGCGTATACAGTATGTCATATCACAACAGAATGTTATGACAAAATATTAAATAGGGTGAATTACTAGAAGGGTTTCAATAATTTACAACGTGTAAAACTATTTTTCTGTTTTTTAGGGGTACCCTTTTGAAGAAAATCAGAAATTGAGGACATGTTACTGCATTTTCCTAAGGAAAACAAGGAAAACACACAGCTATTCAATGTCTACTATCCCAGTAAGAGGGGCAAAGAAATAAAGACCACCAAATAAGGATTAAATCCACCATTACTGATACATCAACAACAAAACAATAAAATGGAATTATGTGGGTTGCCTAGGCAACCGTCTAGAGGATAAAAAAAGTATATTTTTATTAATTGTACTAAAATATGACATAATAATCAGCAAAAAAATATTAAGTGATTAATTGTATGCAAGGGATCCCGCCGAATATCTAAATGGCTTGCACATTAAACACCAGTCAATTCCATATCACGTTCATTTTTAACCCCTTAGTGACCGGGTGGTTTTACACAAATCCGTCTTTTAGTGACCGCTGCTGTTTTTACGTTTCTGCGCTGTTAGTGTTTTGGTCAAATTTTCCTCTTACTCGTTTATTCAACCCACACATATTATACACCCTTTTTCCCGCCATTAAATGGACTTTCTAGAAATACCATTATTTCCATCATATCGAATAATTTACTATAAAAATTTACTATAAAAAAAATATGAAATATGAGGAAAATATGGTAAAAAACACACTTTTTCGCAATTTAATCCCCAAAATCTACAACCACCCAAAAAGACCCCGGCTAAATAGGTTCAAAATTTTGTCCCGAGACTAGAAATACCCAATTTTTAACCCCTTCACTGCTGAGACAGTTCACCTATGTGCACTGCGCTCATTCTGACCATTTTGTGCTAATTATTTTTAGATGACAGCCTAGGTCCTATTTAATTAAACCCCCCAGACAAAAAAAACTTTAAAAAAAAAAAACATTTTTATATATTTTTTTAATTTTATTTATTTATTTATTTATTTTTTCTAAACCAAACATGTTTGGTATCATTGGAAAGGCCATAATCAGGCCTTTCAAATGATGGTAAATATAACCATCTAGCTGTCATGGATCGGGAGATATGGGGATCCGTAGGATCCCCTTATCTCTACATGGCAGCTAGATGGTTAACTGGCCCACTGACATCCTCACACATATGGTGAAGTTGTCAGTTGGTGGCGGGGGGACCTGGAGGCTTGGCTGACATCCAAGATGTCAGCCCCCCTCCAGGTTCGAATTGCGTTTTGGCGCCAATTGGCGCCGAAACGTGATCCGGCGGCGAAACAGTTAATGCTATACACCGCTGAAAAGGGGAGACTCTCCCCTTTTCAGCGGTGTAAAAAGCATCTCCCTAGCTACAATGGTTGGGGAGATAGAGGGCTCCTCCCCTCCATTGCTTTGCATGGGGACGCCTGCTGATGACGTCACCACGCAGGGTGGCGACGTCATCAGCCTCGCCTGCCCATGTAAATCACATGGGCAGGCTTCCTCCCTGCCAGATCGCCGAGGGATCCAGCGAGGGAGGTGAGTATCGGGCAGGAGGGGGATTAGGCGCCGCTGACGTACCCTGTACGTCCGCGGGTCTAAGGGAGACCCGAGGACAGGACGTACAGGGTACGTCAGCGGCCCTTAAGGGGTTAATAGACCCACAGTGAAGAAGACAACCAAAAAAATCACGAGACTCTATAATAGAGTGTAACTGAATTTTACCAATTGCTGTCCCTACAATATTTCAAACTTCTATAAATACCCTATAGATTAGTATAGTCAAGCCACCAATAAATGTCACCATGGGTCTTACCATATAAATGGACTGAAAGTCAAAAACATAAGGGTGTGAAATCCAAAGGAATAGCAGCAATGGGTTGAAGGGGCTGATATGCAAGGGAGCCCTAATAATAGCAGATATAGGAGGGTCCCACAACATCAAGACAAGAAACTGATAAAAAGACACATAGGTCTACACACAGGGAATCGGTAAAGTCACCGTAAATGTTGAAAGGCTAAAGACGCGTTTCGCATGTCACTCGCTTCATAAGGCGTATTCAAAATAGAAACTGCTTTAGCGAAATCACTTAACACTTCAAAATAACTAAAACAAAATGAAAAAATCAATACTTAACTCTACTCTAGAGGCACCCGATGCTCTTTGATGCTCATTGGAGTGAAGGCTAGCCCATCTGGCCCAATGACACAGATGAGCTGCTGTAGCTGAAAATGCTGAAAAACATTAATGCTGGCCGGGATAGAAAGGTGTCAGAACACATAAGACACATACCACCTACCTAGAGATTGTGGTAGACCATGTATACCCCTTCATGGCTATGGTGTACCCTGATGGCTGTGGTCTCTTTCAGCAGGATAATGCCCCCTGCCACACTGCAAAAACTGCTCAGGAACGCTTTGAGGAATTCCCCAAATCTCAATCCAATTGAGCATCTCTGGGATGTTCTAGAAGAAAAGAACCAATCAGTGGAGCCCCTACCTCGCACCTTGCAGGACTTAAAGGATCTCTTGCTATTGTATTGGTGCCAGATACTACAGAATGTGCTCAAAGGTCATGTGGAGTCCATGCATCGTCTCATTACAGCTGTTATGGCAGCACAAGCGGGATCTACTTGACATTAGGCAGTTGGGTTTAATGCTGTGTCTGATATGTATACATATACATATATAAAAAGTGTAGAGAACCATGATGGCCGATAGCATGTATAAGCGATTTTATTTACGATTACAACATTCAGAGAATTCTGCAAATTGTAGGCCATCAACATTTTGGAGCTTGATATGTCTGCATTAATGTCTATGTAATGGCTGGGTTTATCAGAGCTCTGGGTAAGTTTACACCAGTCTCGGAATATAGTCCCAGCTCAGGTATCTTAACTTAGTATTCTGACTGGTCTAAAATTCTGCCTTAGGAAACGGCATATCTGTTATATAAACATGGAGGCCAGATGCTTCAGAAAATAGAGCTGTAATTAGTTTGCACATGGCTGCCCCATGTTTGTGTGGACATGTCATGGATTTAAAGGGCATAATAGCCGGAGGATTTCCCTAGGATAGAATCAATAACTCGCAGATGGAAACTGAGGCTCTGACTACTGCAATCAACCAGAGCTGGTGATCCCAAGACCATCACATGAATTGTAGCGATTACAGAGAGTTTTCGGATTTAAAAAAGCAACATTCTGTGATTCTTTAAATCTACATCCTTTGTTTTAGAAGAATACACACAGATACATAAAGGCACTTGTTTATTCATCAGGTGGCTCACCCAAAACAAACAAACAAACATTTCAAAGATTTAAATTAAACAAAATCCCTTACATATGACGAGTATAAAAACATCAGGACTTTCCGCCCCCTCATTGTATTATTTTTTATTTTTGGGGTGTGTGGGATACTGGGTTGTCCTGGGTGAGCCACCGGAGTGGCAACCATGGCTCTGGCCGCTCTCTTGGCCACATTGACTTAAGGAGACCAGAGGTACACAAAGCTGAGTAATAGAAACCAATGCTGAGTGCACGGGGTAGTCATACAGACAAGGTCGGTACATGGAATATAATGTATAACAGTAACACACAACGAGGGGGAAACAGAAAACATGACAGGGCAAAGGTGGCATGAACTGGCCGAACCTAGATACCCTAAGGCTGTGGTCACACAAGCCCTTTTGAGAGCAGAAAGAACGACCGTAAGAGTGGACGTTCCTTCCTCTCTGGCGCCCGAATGGCCAGTGGCCACCTCTCTGAGTGCAGTTAGTGCGCTCAGCATCACAACACTCAATCCTCCTATGGAGGATCACACTTTGTAGCCCCGACCTACTCTGTCAGAGCTTTTTGATGGAACACTATTCGATGGCAACTGATGATGATGTCAGTTGAGGATGACTATAAACTTTAGGGGCCCCTTGGGTAATAAGACAGCATGGGGTTCCCTATTGTGCCAACCCACATGCAAGCCCCACACACACACATACGAGTACCGCAAATATGTAAATTTTGAATTACAGAATTTATTGCTCCGCATTATTATCAAAATGAAAATATAGCTGCTGCTGCACTGCAGCACCCATCACTAGTGTAGTTGGGTTGATATAGTTATATACAGCAGGGCAGATATATGTTTGTTGAAAAAAAATATTGTGATACAGAGGGCCAGATATATATATATATATATACAGTTGTGTTCAAAATTATTCAACCCCCACTGAAATTTAGTGTTTTGGCCAGTTTGACATTGATTTTGATCATTCAGTCATCTTGCTTACAATTACATCAAAGAGGCACGTGTAGGTCAGACAAATATAACATAACATTTATAATGAAATAACCACAAATGTCTTTTCTGTGCTCACATCATTATCAGTTTTATTCAACCCCCAAGTGACATTCAATCTTAGTACTTAGTACAACATCCTTTTACAGTTATAACAGCTTTTAAACGTGAAGCATAGCTTGACACAAGTGTCTTGCAGCGATCTACGGGTATCTTCACCCATTCGTCATGGGCAAAAGCCTCCAGTTCAGTCACATTCTTAGGCTTGCGCACTGCAACTGCTTTCTTTAAGTCCCACCAGAGGTTCTCAATCGGATTTAAGTCAGGTGACTGCGATGGTCACTCCAAAATGTTCCAGCCTTTATTCTGCAACCATGCTCTAGTGGACTTGGAGGTATGCTTGGGATCATTGTCCTGTTGAAAGGTCCAACGTCTCCCAAGCCTCAGGTTTGAGACGGACTGCATTACATTGTCATCCAATATCTCCTGGTACTGAAGAGAATTCATGGTACCTTGCACACGCTGAAGCTTCCCTGTACCTGCAGAAGCAAAACAGCAACAAAGCATGATTGACCCCCCGCCATGCTTCACAGTAGGCAAGGTGTTCTTTTCTTCATAGGCCTTGTTCTTCCTCCTCCAAACATAGCGTTGATCCATGGGCCCAAACAGTTCTAATTTTGTTTCATCAGTCCACAGAAGACTATCCCAAAACTTCTGTGGTTTGTCCACATGACTTTTGGCATAATGCAGTCGACTCTTCTTATTCTTTGGAGACAGCAAGGGGGTGCGCCTGGGAGTTCTGGCATGGAGGCCTTCATTACGCAGTGTGCGCTGTATTGTCTGAGCTGAAACTTCAGTACCCACATCTGACAAATCTTTTCTCAGTTCCTCTGCAGTCACACGGGGACTTTTCTCCACTCTACGCTTCAGGTAGCGCACAGCAGTCGAAGTCAGCATCTTCTTTCTGCCACGACCAGGTAGCGTTTCAACAGTGCCCTTGAATTTGCGAATGATGCTTCCTATGGTCTCTCTTGGTATGTTTAACATTTTTGCAATCTTCTTATAGCCATTGCCCTTCCTGTGAAGAGTAATCACCTCTTCTCTTGTCTTCCTGGACCATTCTCTTGACTTCACAAAAGAAACATTTACTACTGTATTACAAAACCAATTGATGTCATTTTAGTTGCATATGGTTCTTTAAAAAGTCCTTGTAGGATTTAATTCTGAATACAATTACAAATGTACACTAAATTCCCTAAAACCCTTTACAGCATTGGGGGTTGAATAATTTTGAACACAACTGTATATATAGAGAGAGAAAGTTAAATCTGACTGTGGATACTATTTTTCCATGGTTTTATATCATGGCATGGGTCCCCGCTGAACAGAAAGTCCTGACTAAGCCTTAAGGGTGCCCTCATGAGGTCCATCCTAGGCTAGGGCTCTTGGCCCATGCCTTATTGCCCTAATGTCCAGTCCACCCCTTCATGTCCGGCACCGAAAGCGATGGAAAACACGTGCATGAAATAGACAGTTTATGTTGTGTCATAGGAATGATGCACGTATTAGCGCTCATCAGGAGTCGTGTCAATGGAATGACACTGAGCAGGAGTTGTGTCAGTGGAATGACACTGAGCAGGAGTTGTGTCAATGGAATGACACTGAGCAGGACAGGAGTTGTGTTAATGGAATGACACTGAGCAGGAGTTGTGTCAGTGGAATGACACTGAGCAGGAGTTGTGTCAATGGAATGACACTGAGCAGGAGTTGTGTCAGTGGAATGACACTGAGCAGGAGTTGTGTCAATGGAATGACACTGAGCAGGAGTTGTGTCAGTGGAATGACACTGAGCAGGAGTTGTGTCAGTGGAATGACACTGAGCAGGAGTTGTGTCAGTGGAATGACACTGAGCAGGAGTTGTGTCAGTGGAATGACACTGAGCAGGAGTTGTGTCAGTGGAATGACACTGAGCAGGAGTTGTGTCAATGGAATGACACTGAGCAGGAGTTGTGTCAGTGGAATGACACTGAGCAGGAGTTGTGTCAATGGAATGACACTGAGCAGGAGTTGTGTCAGTGGAATGACACTGAGCAGGAGTTGTGTCAGTGGAATGACACTGAGCAGGAGTTGTGTCAATGGAATGACACTGAGCAGGAGTTGTGTCAATGGAATGACACTGAGCTGGAGTATTTTCAGTGGAATGACACTGAGCAGGAGCTGTGTCAATGGAATGACACTGAGCAGGTGTTGTGTCAATGGAATGACACTGAGCAGGAGTTGTAACAGTGGAAGGACGCACAGCGATAGTTGCATTAATGGAATGACACATAGCGCCAAAGTGTACTGTGGCAACGGAGGCATCAAGGACTTGTCTCGCAAAGCGATGGTGACCTGCTGAAGGCTT
Source organism: Leptobrachium leishanense (assembly GCA_009667805.1). NCBI lineage: Eukaryota > Metazoa > Chordata > Amphibia > Anura > Megophryidae > Leptobrachium > Leptobrachium leishanense. Next base: position 99,935,836 of record CM019073.1, read on the forward strand.
GCCAGGGTCAAAAAACCTGGTAAGGTGTTGGCTGTAGGACATCCAATGAAATTATTAGGTTGTTCATGCTAGTCAGATAAATTTTTATATATTTTATTGTTTTTAATGAATACATTTTCAGTATTGATAAAAACAACGCTATTGGTTCAGTAAAGCTGTATGAAACACATCTTGGTTGATTTCTTTGGCACTATGTTGTCACTGCCACAGCTGTTTTTTTTCCAGGTTTTGTTGTTCTTTTTTACTAATTTCTTTGTAGCATTTTTTTTGACACGGGGTGATGAATTGGTTACAGACATGAGCAATGAGGGTGACCCTCCTCTATGCACACTGCTCACATTTATATTTTCCTTACCTGTTATTATTTCAGTTGAATTGCTTTTAAATGTATTGTCCTGATGAAAATCCCCATGAACGGATTGAAACATTGACGGGCGTTTTTCTACATATAATAAAGCTGGAAGATTGAATTTAGGACCCCTTGAGTGTGCTTCTATATTGAAATTGGAATGTGTATACTGTATATGGTGACTAGGTAAAAGTCAATCAATCCCCTAAAATAAAAAAATAAAAAAGGCAATTAAGCTGACTTGGCATCTAAACATACATATAATATTATTACATATAAATCATGAGTATAACAGTAAGTAGTGATACCTTTTTTATTGGACATATTGTTACATTTAAAAGACAAGCTTTCGAGAGTATACCTTTCTTCTTCAGGTCTGGACGCTATACTGAGAATATCCTAGAATTGGACATTAAGGGTCACTCGGGTGGGGGGGGTTAGATGTCGTAAATAGCGGGAGTCAAATGGTATGGTGAAAATGGGAAACTAAGCACATTATTATTGTCATTTATATAGCGCAACAGTTTCCGCAGCGCTTTACAGTAACCAAAGGGAATGAAATACATATAAACAGACATAGGACGGAAACAAGAGGTGTAGAGGGTCCTGCTCATAGGAGTTTACAGTCTGAGAGATCTTAGGCAAATAAAACAGTGATACCATCATGACATTTTCAAAGAAAAAAAACAAAAACACAAAACAGTGAAGGCAGAAAAAGACACAAAAAACAAAAAAACAAGAAAAAACAAAACACCAGCCAGAATTCTGAATGTTATGTGACTTTATGATAATGGGTTATAAAGTCAGAGTCCACATTGAGTCCTTCTTTTATGGTGTTAAAATATGTGATCATTTTGATTTCAAATGTCTTACGTTCACGTGGGTCTTTAAAATTTCCTTTGAGGATTTTAATTTTGAGGTTTTGGATGGAGTGGCCTGTTAGATTGAAGTGACGTCCCACCAGGGTACGATATTTATTTTCCTGCTGGTTCTTGATGGAGTGTCTGGCCAGGTTCATCCTGACATTCAGTTTAAGGCTAGATTTTGGCATCTGGACTAACAAGGTCTATCTAACCTATATATATATTCAGACCTCCACTTGGATGCACACAAGGATGTCTTTAAAATGCATAAAAAATGTATTGAATCTACATTTAAAACCATTAATATATATATAATATATATTTTTTCATTTTAAAGATGTCCTTGTGTGCATTCCGGCAGAGGTCTGTATATACCCAGTGAGGGGAAAAAATAATTTGATCCACTGCTGATTTTTTACGTTTGCCACTGACAAAGAAATGACCAGTCTATAATTTTAATGGTAGGTTTATTTTAACAGTGAGAGACAGAAAAACAACAAAAAAATCCAGAAAAAAACACATTTCAAATAAGTTATGAATTGATTTGAATTTTAATGAGTGAAATAAGTATTTGATCCCCTGTCAATCAGCGAGATGTCTGGCTCCCAGGTGTCTTTTATACGGGTAACGAGCTGAGACTCTCTTAAAGGGAATGCTCCTAATCTGAGTTTGTTACCTATATAAAAGACTCCTGTCCACAATCAATCAATCCGATTCCAAAGTCTCCACCATGGCCAAGACCAAAGAGCTGCCCATGGATATCAGGGACATGATTGTAGACCTACACAAGGCTGGAATGGGCTACAAGACCATCGCCAAGCAGCTTGGTGAGAAGGTGACAACAGTTGAAGAGATTATTCACAAATGGAAAATAAACACAAAAACACAGTCAATCTCCCTCAGTCTTGGGCACCATACAAGATCTCACCTAGTGGAGTTTCAATGATCAAGAGAACAGTGAGGAATCAGCACAGAACTACACGGGAGGATCTTGTCAATGATCTCAAGGCAGCTGGGACCAAGAAATCAATGGGTAACACACTACACCGTGAAGAACTGAAATCCTGCAGTGCCCACAAGGTCCTCCTGCTCAAGAAAGCACATGCACAGGCCCTTCTGAAGTTTACCAATGAACATTGGAATGATTCAGAGGAGAACCAATGAAAGTGTTGAGGTCAGATGAAACCAAAATCAAGCTCTTTGGCATCAACTCAACCCACTGTGTTTGAAGGAGGAGGAATGCTGCCTATGACCCCAAGAACACCATCTCCACTGTCAAACATGGAGGTGAAAACCTTATGCTTTGGGGGTGTTTTGCGACTACGGTGGCGGACAACTTCACAGCATCAAAGGGAGGATGGACGGGGTCTTGTACGATCAAATTTTGGGTGCAAACCTCCTTCACTCAGCCAGGGCATTGAAAATGGGTTGTGGACAGGTTTTCTAGCATGGTAATGACCCAAAACACACAGCCAAGGCAACAAAGGAATGACTCAAGAAGAAGCACATTAAGGTCCTGGAGTGGCCTAGCCAGTCTCCAGAACATAATCCCATAGAAAATCCGTGGAGGGAACTGAAGGCACGAGTTGCCAAACGTCAACCTCAAAACTTTAATGACTTGGAGATGATCTGCAAAGAGGTGCGGGACAAAATCCCTCCTGAGATGTGCGCAAACCTGCTGGCCAACTACATGTAACGTCTGACCTCTGTGATTGCCAACAAGGGTTTTGCTGCCAAGTACTGAGTCATGTTTTGTGAAGGGGTCAATTTGTTATTTCACTCATTAAAATGCAAATCAATTTCTAACTTTTTTTTAAATGCGTTTTTCTGGATGTTTTTGTTGTTATTCTGTCTGTCACTGCTAGAATAAACCTAACATTAAAATTATAGACTGATCATTTCTTTGTCAGTGGCAAACGTACAAAATCAACAGGGGATAAAATCATTTTTTCCCCTCACTATAAATATACATATATAGTGCTTACAAAGGTTGTGGTGGAGGACAAAAAGTGAGATAAAAAGCCTCCACGCTATAATTAGCTGTGTTTATTATTGCAGAAGCCACTTGCACATCACAGCAATTCAAAGAGTTGCATCTCAGAGCTCCTGTACCACATTCCCCATATGCAGCAAGGAATTCTGGGTAGGATATGCAAATAACATCTGTCTCACTTTTATGCATCCTGGGTCTGTTATTACACAGAGCCCTAAAATCAATGCTATGCCAAACTATGGCTTTCTAGCAGAGATAAGGTGTATGCAACTGGTCAAAGCCACTTCTATACACAGACAAGCATAGAAAACTTGAGAAAACTTGAGTTTATTTCTATTTTGAAATATTGAAATTCGGATGTATATAAATCAATATAAATTATATATTATACTTATATATATACACTCACAAATATACACGGGAGCTCTGGGATGCAATTCATTGAATTGCTGTGACGTGCAAGTGGCTTCTGCAATAATAAACACAATCACAAATATATATATATATATATAATTCTTTGAGTGAGTTTGTATATTTAAATAGATAGATATGTGTATGTCTAAATGTTGATTTTTTTTTCAGGGATAAGTACCTTGCTCCTAGGAGCTCACACTCCATTAACAGTCATGCTTGCACTCATTCCATGGTAAAGTCTCCCCTTCAACCCCAAAGACAATCCAGAGAATGAACAGGAGCAGATCTTTATCCAGTGACACTGGCTGTTGGAGGAAGTCTACCTCTCTGCTCCCTGTCTCAGCTTTGTGCTAGCAAGGATCCTGGCTGCCATCTATCTGTTACACAGCACACAGTCCATCAGTGAATTCCAGGACAGGCTGGGGCTGCTCTCAGCATGCAGGAGGAATGGGAGGCAGGCAAGCAAGAAGAGGGAGACTGAGAGAGAGAGAGACAGATTTATGCAGGGCTTAGCAAAGCCAAGACTGGATGCAAAGCACATCCATCCAGAGACAGGATCCAGGGGGCTCATGACCCAGAAACAGCTCTAGAGATGGGACCAGACTAGAGGATGGATGGCAGAGGATGGGAGGGACAGGGAGCTTGGAGGAGCTGTGACTCTGCGAATTAAATCTCACCAATAACAGGAAGGGGATGAATGATTTTTTTTCCTTCTCACCCAGCTCTGCTTGAATCCTGCTTCACTGAATGAACACAAGCCCTGTCAGGTAAGGATCTGCTGCACAGATTGCCATGGCTGATGTAATGCAATATATTTCTGTCCATCTCATCATCATCCAAGATCTATAGATCCTGGATCTTTGGGTGGGGCAAATATCCCTCCACAACCCTTCTGTCAAGGGAAGGAGGCTGAGCTGGGGAAGGAAGGGGGGTACAGCCAGGAGTATGTCATTATAGGCTGGCATAGTCATGTACCCATAGACAGATAAGATGGGATGGAGAAACCACAAGTGAGGGATTTCCTTTATATTCAGTAAGATCATGTCTTTTTATTATCTGCAGTGGCTTGTGCACAATGAAACACTCACTGCATGTTGTACAAGCACAGCTTTCTTGTATTCAGTTCAGGATTTAAATATTTAAAAGAAAAATCCCACCCACAATACATGTGCATCAGGATCTGGTACCCACAGCTGCAGCACTGCCAGTCTTCTGCAGAGCATCCTTTCTCTCTCTCTCCAGAACACACAAGCTGCTTTCAGGTGCAGGAGCTCCTCCAGCCTCTGCCATACAGAGAGACCATGAGGAGGATATTCTGCTCTCCCTTTTGAGATGCCCATGGAAGGAGAGGTTACACTTGACAGGTCAGTGGGATACATTGTGTCACTGACAGCTGCAAGCTTTGCTATCTCTCTCTCCAACCATTGATAAGCAGGTCCAGATCACATCCTGATTCCTTATCTGGGCTAACCAGAAGACCTCCCCAATCAAAATAATTCCAATAAAGATCTAGTATTGTAGAGGAGCATCTGCTTCTGCATAATGAACCCCTGCTGCCCTGGAATCAGATTAGAATCTTAATTTAAAGTAAGATCCTGTTTGATGATTACAATCACCAACAATGCCACACAGCAAAGGGCATTGATAAAGAAGTGGAGGTTGGCTGCATGGGTCCAGGACTGAGATGCAAGGTTGTGCATAGTGATGCTGGAAATAGGGGAAAAGGGGATCATTGTTTACAAATTAATCACAGCAAAACCCATAAACACTGCTAAAAAATGGTCTGTGTGGCTCATTCACCAATCCAGTCCTACGAATTCAGCACAAACCCAGAAAAAACTATGAGATGTTTGTACATGTTCTACAGTCTTTGATGGTTTTGTTCCCAATAAGTTGCAAGTTCATGGATAATATGCATCTGTGTAACTCAACCAAGGTTTAAGTCAAGTCACTGACAACTCAGTGTGTAAATCTGACCTATTACATGTGTGGTTTGCTGAAGATTTGAGCTCTTTCAAGCCCAAATGAGTCAATCCATTCTTGCACTGAACAGATATTTCACTTCTGCTGTATTATGCTGGTTAAAGTGATTCATGTTGCTCATTTTAGTAAAGGTGTGCATACACCATGTGTTTTGTGTGCTGGGTTTTTCAAGGTGTAAGTTATGCTCCCATGTAGGTTTTTGTCTATCACTTCATGCATCAGGGGTTTGGTGTCTGCTGTCAATGGTGCTGAAATCTCAATGTATCCATTGTATTGTGAATGCTGGTGTTTGTGCATCAGTTAGATGGTGCCTATCTAGGGTATCTCCTGGTGGTCTCACGTGTGAAGTTCCAATCTGAGCAACCTGTAGCTGCAGCATTCCCTAATCCACTTCTCAATTGAAAGAGGCAACCTGTATCCCACCAGCTGTTGCAAACATCAGCTAGAATTATCTATGCGATTGGAGGCATTGGGGTAGACAGATATATGCTATCCCAGTTAAACATCGTGCACGTTTCTGGCTTATTTTTCATCAATTGAAATGTAGAGACCAAGGTACTGTATATATATATATATATATATATATATATATATACACACACACACAAAACCAGAATGGCTGCGGCTGCACTTGACCTAAACATGAATTTCTCATAAGGAATGCTCTGATTTTGGTATAAAATATATATATATATATATATAACAGACCCAGGATGCATAAAAGTGAGACAAATGTCATTTGCATGTTCTACCCAGAATTCCTTGCTGCATATGGTGAATGTGGCACAGGAGCTCTGGGATGCAATTCTTTGAATTGCTGTGATGTGAAAATGGCTTCTGCAATAATAAACATAACTTTATATATATATATATATATATATATATATATATATATAGACAACTGTTGGCTGTTCGTACACATTACGTTAATTTTTGCATCTCTCTCAATTTTGTTTTATTTAGTTATTATTTAAAATCTCCATATTACAGGTACACAAAAAGATTTCCATCCTTGATATATTGAACGAATGCGGTGAGAAATTATTTCTGGGATGTTTTGACAGCGGCTTTCCATGTAGTCACAGCATGCGATTTTTTTTTTGTTCTGAAGTGACACTCCTTATCTAATGATTTTCCATTAATTCAGACTGTCCTGCCTTTAGAAATCCGACGGCTTTTCATAAGATGTTCGTTTACAAGTCTTTGTTATGAGGAAGCGAGATGTATTTTGTTGTTGCTACTAATTACTCGGAGAAGAGGCATATTTGCTGACGAAAAAAAGAGTAGCATTGGGATGACTCAGAAATACTTGTTGAATGCATGACTTTTCTGCTTCTTCGTGTTCCTTGTGATACTCGTGAGATAAACCTGTTTCGTCTGAAATCCACGTCAAGATTGCAACATAATTAGAGTCGGTTGTGTTAAAGATAAATGGGGAATATGAAGCCATGATTTAGCAAAGAATTCTGACCGAAATAGTCGAGGAGAGCTAAGAACTCCAGAGCTGGAAAATTTTTCAGAATCAGCAATTTTGCACTAAAATGTCCAAATCTCTTGCCATGTTCCACCAATCCGCCCTACTGAGTAACAGCTTAGAGCTGAATTCAGTGAATTGGGAACTATTGTGGTCAGTCGAATTACAAATTTCAGGCTTAAATGATAGATTGTAGAATAAATATATATACAGGGTTATTCACTAAAAGGTGAAACTCAGGAGAACTGGCAGGAAAAGAGAACATTCTAGACCAAACAGCCGATTTGGAAAGTGAGATAAATGGGAGAATTGTTTCTGGTTTGGCTATTTTGACCTAGAATTTTCACTTCTCCAGTCATTCTCAAAAGGTTCACCTTTCTTTAGGGTTTATTCACTAAAGGGTGAAGTCAGGAGAACTGGCAGGAGAGATGAAAATTCTCGGTCAAAATAGCCAAACCAGAAAAATTCTCCCATTTATCTTACTTTCTATATTGGCTTTTTGGTCTAGCTCT
>CM019073.1:99945923-99948423 GCA_009667805.1 Leptobrachium leishanense
TGACTTTTTAGTCTTGGAGAGAGACCTTGCATGGTTAGCTTACTACAAATCCCATGAAGATGTCACAGGTATAAAAAACATAACAGTACCGGCTGGGTGGAGTAGAGGTAATGTCACCACTCTGCATGGAGAGAGCCTGTGGAGTCATGGGTTCAATCCCAGAGAGCAACCTCTCCAGTATGTGTCCTTGGCAAGACACCTAACGGTACATACTCAACACCCAGGACATACTTGAAAACGAGAGAAATCTCAATGTATCCTTCCTGGTAAAATCCTTTCACAAAAGAAACATAAGGCAGGATTGTGAGACTTGAAGTTCACATAGCAACTTCCAAACAGCTCTGGAAGTTCTTCTGGTGAAATAAAATATAAACGGATATAAGATTAAATATTTTAATGCATTGCTTGTTGATCTTAGAAGAAAACTGAATGGGTTTGTTTGGGTGTTTTTGACTTCTTTGCATCAATAGCAGCCACGGGGATGTGTAGAAGGTTGATGTTGTTGAACTGTAGTAATTTTTCACCCTAGATTAGCTTCAGTGAGGATATTTCACTGCTCCTTCCTTTACGACGTTTACATTAGTAACCGGTTATTATTCTTAACAGGGTTATTCAAAGAGATCCGAATGGCTGCCGAAAGGGAACCAAATGCTGAAAACCAGCGTTCGGTTACCTTGGCCATTCGGCTATCCAGAGAGCAGGCAATTCGCCAAATCCTGGCGAATTGCCTGCACAGTGTCTGCACATTCGGTGCCTGTTCGGTGCCTGTTCGAGGGCAGTGAATCCCCATAGAGAAGCAATGCTTCGTCTATTCAGAGAACACAAACCAGCAGTGAAAAGTTCCCAAAATGCCCTGCCATTCGGTGGTTTAATTCGGCAGGTTTATTCAGGCGAATCCCATAGGTTTCAATGTTAAAAATATTCCGTTTTAATTCAATATCTAATAAACCGTTGATTATAAAATTCTGCAGTAAAAAGTCTCTTTATTTATAGATTTTTTAGGATATTTTAAGCATTTTTCGGGATTTTTTTTAACTTTACTCATTTTTTTCTGTAACAGCCCTTTTTTATTATCATTCATTGGATCATATGTAAATTTCAGATATTTTCGCTCAGTAGTTTCTTTGCAAACAGCCTTTCACTTTTCAAACATTCAAGCAAACTGTTATTTAATTTATTCACTCCATTCGCCTGCGGTGTCGGCTTTTTCCGGCGGCTGCACTGCATGTGATCGGCTCCTGCTCGGGTTTTCCGGCGTTTTCGGCGGGTTAATCCAGGTGTTTTTGCGGGTTTCGGTGTGTGCTCACCCTCGTTTTACAGTGAGTTTTCGTCAGGTGGTTGGTGACTTTTTCCTGCATTTCGGCGGCCCTGTGGTGCTTGCTGAATACACCGCAGGGTCGCCGAAATGGGCTCACCAAATCAAGCCGAATTGAAAAGAACGAAAAGTCACCGAACGTGCGGTGGCTTTTCGATTCTCTTTGAATAACCCTGTAACTCTTCGCACTGTGCTGTAAAACCGTCGGTGTGTTTTTGGGGGTAAGTGTAAGTATTTCTATTTTTTACAGTCTTTTGTGCTTTGTTATAAATGTCTATTAGTGTTAGTGTTTTGCAATCTAATGTGCAGCAAAGTTCTACGCACTGTGATGCTTGATCACACAGGGGACGCATTGACATGTTGCACGTTCTCTGTCGTATGTACATATGTAAGCCTTGTAATGTCGAGCACGAATCACAGACCCAACGCAGCCATAACTGAATTATATCTCCTATCAGTCATGGACGCTTGAGATGGAGGGTGAATGATCAATTCTGACACCTGGAGACGTGCAGCTCTGTTTCCCTTTTATGCGAGAACCAAGTTGACATTTAATAAGGATTCACAAAAACTAAATGTGGGAGGAACGTGTTAGAAAAATCCTTTATGATGTGCAGAATTACATGCGAGCAATAAGAGCTTTTGTTTTCCTACGACGATAAAGAAAATGAAAATACAATGTGTCTTTATTGTAAAAATTGTCTATCTATCTATCTCATATCTATCTATCTATCTATCTATCTATCTATCTATCTATCTCATATCTATCTATCTATCTATCTATCTATCTCATATCTATCTATCTATCTATCTATCTATCTATCTATCTATCTATCTATCTATCCCATATCTATCTATCTCTATTTATCTATCTATCTATCCCATATCTATCTATCTATCTATCTATCTCATATCTATCTATCTATCTATCTATCTATCTCATATCTATCTATCTATCTATCTATCTATCTATCTATCTATCTCATATCTATCTATCTATCTATCCCATATCTATCTATCTATCTATCTATCTATCTATCTATCTATCTATCTATCTATCCCATATCTATCTATCTCTATTTATCTATCTATCTATCCCATATCTATCTATCTATCTATCCCATATCTATCTATCTCTATTTATCTATCTATCTATCTCATATCTATCTATCTATCTATCCCATA
>CM019073.1:99950923-100073423 GCA_009667805.1 Leptobrachium leishanense
CTATCTATCTATCCCATATCTATCTATCTATCTATCTATCTATCTATCTATCTATATCTATATATCTATCCCATATCTATCTATATCTATATATCTATCTATCCATTATCTCTGTCTCTATCTATCTATCTATCTATCTATCTATCCCATATCTATCTATCTATCTATCTATCTATCTATCCATGTCTATCATCTATCATCTACATACAGTTGTGTTCAAAATTATTCAACCCCCAATGCTGTAAAGGGTTTTAGGGAATTTAGTGTACATTTGTAATTGTATTCAGAATGAAATCCTACAAGGACTTTTTAAAGAACCTAAAGCAACTAAAATGACATCAATTGGTTTTGTAATACAGTAGTAAATGTTTCTTTTGTGAATTCTTCATTGACACAATTATTCAACCCCTTAAAGACTACCACTCTGAAGAACAGAGGTTCATTCAAGTGTTTTCAATCAGGTATTGAAAACACCCGTGGATGTCACGGAGCAGCAATAAAGCATAATAAGCACCAATTAGGCAGCTTTAAAATGACTGCGATAATCAGCTCCTTCTTGACATTTACTGGCGTGGTTACAAACATGGTGAAGTCAAGAGAATGGTCCAGGAAGACAAGAGAAGAGGTGATTACTCTTCACAGGAAGGGCAATGGCTATAAGAAGATTGCAAAGATGTTAAACATACCAAGAGATACCATAGGAAGCATCATTCGCAAATTCAAGGCAAAGGGCACTGTTGAAACGCTACCTGGTTGTGGCAGAAAGAAGATGCTGACTTCGACTGCTGTGCGCTACCTGAAGCGTAGAGTGGAGAAAAGTCCCCGTGTGACTGCTGAGGAACTGAGAAAAGATTTGTCAGATGTGGGTACTGAAGTTTCAGCTCAGACAATACGGCGCACACTGCGTAATGAAGGCCTCCATGCCAGAACTCCCAGGCGCACCCCCTTGCTGTCTCCAAAGAATAAGAAGAGTCGACTGCAGTATGACAAAAGTCATGTGGACAAACCACAGACGTTTTGGGATAGTGTTCTGTGGACTGATGAAACAAAATTAGAACTGTTTGGACCCATGGATCAACGCTATGTTTGGAGGAGGAAGAACATGGCCTATGAAGAAAAGAACACCTTGCCTACTGTGAAGCATGGCGGGGGGTCAATCATGCTTTGGGGCTGTTTTGCTTCTGCAGGTACAGGGAAGCTTCAGCGTGTGCAAGGTACCATGAATTCTCTTCAGTACCAGGAGATATTGGATGACAATGTGATGCAGTCCGTCACAAACCTGAGGCTTGGGAGACGTTGGACCTTTCAACAGGACAATGATCCCAAGCATACCTCCAAGTCCACTACAGCATGGTTGCAGATTAAAGGCTGGAACATTTTGGAGTGGCCATCGCAGTCACCTGACTTAAATCCGATTGAGAACCTCTGGTGGGACTTAAAGAAAGCAGTTGCAGTGCGCAAGCCTAAGAATGTGACTGAACTGGAGGCTTTTGCCCATGACGAATGGGCGAAGATACCCGTAGATCGCTGCAAGACACTTGTGTCAAGCTATGCTTCACGTTTAAAAGCTGTTTATAACTGTAAAAGGATGTGTACTAAGTACTAAGATTGAATGTCACTTGGGGGTTGAATAAAACTGATAATGATGTGAGCACAGAAAAGACATTTGTGGTTATTTCATTATAAATGTTATGTTATATTTGTCTGACCTACATGTGCCTCTTTGATTTAATTGTAAGCAAGATGACTGAATGATCAAAATCAATGTCAAACTGGCCAAAACACTCAATTTCAGTGGGGGTTGAATAATTTTGAACACAACTGTATCTATCTAACTACATATCTATCTATCTATTCATATCTATATCTAGCTATATATATATATATTTATATCTAAGTGTCTATATCTATATATTTATCTATCACCTATCTATCTATCTATCTATCTATCTATCTATCGTGGGGCAAAAAAGTATTTAGTCAGCCACCAATTGTGCAGGTTCTCCCACTTAATAAGATGAGAGGCCTGTAATTAAAATCATAGGTAACTTCAACTATGAGAGACAAAATGAGAAACAAAAATCCAGAAAATCACATTGTCTGATTTTTAAAGAATTTATTTGCAAATTATGGTGGAAAATAAGTATTTGGTCAATATCAAAAGTCCATCTCAATATTTTGTTATATATCCTTTGTTGGCAATGACAGAGGTTAAACGTTTTCTGTAAGTCTTCACAAAGTTTTCACACACTATTACTGGTATTTTTGCCCATTCCTCCATGCAGATCTCCTCTAGAGCAGTGATGTTTTGGGGCTGTCGCTGGGCAACACGGACCTTCAACTCAACTCCCTCCAAAGGTTTTCTATGGGGTTGAGATCTGGAGACTGGCTAGGCCACTCCAGGACCTTGATATGCTTCTGACGAAGCCACTCCTTCGTTGCCCGGGCGGTGTGTTTGGGATCATTGTCCTGCTGAAAGACCCAGCCACGTTTCATCTTCAATGCCCTTGCTGATGGAAGGAGGTTTTCACTCAAAATTTCACGCTACATGGCCCCATTCATTCTTCTCTTTACACGGATCAGTTGTCCTGGTCCCTTTGCAGAAAAACAGCCCCAAAGCATGATGTTTCCGCCACCATGTTTCACAATAGGTATGGTGTTCTTTGGATGCAACTCAGCATTCTCTCTCCTCCAAACACGACGAGTTGAGTTTTTACCAAAAAGTTCTACATTGGTTTCATCTGACCATATGACATTCTCCTAATCCTCTTCTGGATCATCCAAATGCTCTCTAGCAAACTTCAGACGGGCCCGGACATGTACTGGCTTAAGCAGGGGGACATGTCTGGCACTGCGGGATTTGAGTCACTGGCGGCGTAGTGTGTTACTGATGGTAGCCTTTGTTACCTTGGTCCCAGCTCTCTGCAGGTCATTCACTAGGTCCCCCTGTGTGGTTCTGGGATTTTTGCTCACCGTTCTTGTGATCATTTTGACCCCACGGGGTGAGATCTTGCGTGGAGCCCCAGATCGATGGAGATTATCAGTGGTCTTGTATGTCTTCCATTTTCTAATGATTGCTCCCACAGTTGATTTCTTCACACCAAGCTGCTTGCCTATTGCAGATTCAGTCTTCCCAGCCTGGTGCAGGTCTACAATTTTGTTTCTGGTGTCCTTCGACAGCTCTTTGGTCTTGACCATAGTGGAGTTTGGAGTGTGTCTGTTTGAGGTTGTGGACAGGTGTCTCTTATACTGATAACAAGTTCAAACAGGTGCTATTCATACAGGTAACAAGTGGAGGACAGAGGAGCCTCTTAAAGAAGACGTTACAGGTCTGTGAGAGCCAGAAATCTTGCTTGTTTGTACTGTACTGTAGGTGACCAAATACTGATATTCCACCATAATTTGCAAATAAATTCTTTAAAAATCAGACAATGTGATTTTCTGGATTATTTTTTCTCATTTTGTCTCTCATAGTTGAAGTTACCTATAATGACAATTACAGGCCTCTCTCATCTTTTTAAGTGGGAGAACCTGCACAATTGGTGGCTGAATAAAATACTTTTTTTGCCCCACTGTATATCCACCTATCTTTCTATACAACTCTCTATATATCTATTTATCACCTATCTTTTTATCCATATCTATCTAACTATCTTCTTCAATCTCTAATATATCTATCTATCTATCTATCTATCTATCTATCTATCTATATATATCTACTTTTCTACCTTTCTATCCATCTAAATCTATCTATCCATCTATATATATACAGTGGCAAGAAAAAGTATGTGAACCCTTTGGGATTACGGGGAGTTTTGCATGAATTGGTCATAAAATGTGCTCTGATCTTCATCTAAGTCACAACAATTTGAAAAACACAGTCTGCTTAAAATAATACAACACAAACATTATATGTTTTCATGTGTTTACTGAACATAACATGTAAACATTCACAGTGCAGGGTGGGAAAAGTATGTGAACCCCTAGCGTATTGACTTCTCCAAGAGCTAATTGGAGCCAGGAGTGAGCCAACCTTGAGTCCAATCAGTGTGATATTATTGGATGTGTTGCTGAAAGCTGTCCTGCCCTTTAAAAACACACACCAGTTTTGGGTTTACTGGTTTCAAGACGCACTGCCTGATGTGAACCATGCATCACAGAAAAGTGTTCTAAGAAGACCTACGGATCAAAAATTGTTGACTTGCATGAAGCTGGAAAGGGTTACAAAAGTATCTCCAGAAGCCTTGATGTTCATGTGTCCATGGTAAGACAGACTGTCTACAAATGGAGAAAGTTCAGCACTGTTGCTACTCTCCCTAGGCGTGGTCGTCCCGTAAAGATGACGGCAAGAGCACAGCGCAGAATGCTTAATGAGGTAAAGAAGAATCCTAGAGTGTCAGCTAAAGACTTACAGAAATCTCTGGCACATGCTAACATTTTTGTTGACACATCTACAATAAGGAAAACATTAAACAAGAATGGAGTACATGGGAGGACACCACGGAGGAAGCCATTGCTGTCCAAAAAGAATATTGCAGCACGTTTGAAGTTTGCAAAAGCGCACCTGGATGTTCCACAGCACTACTGACAAAATATTCTGTGGACAGATGAAACCAAAATTGAGTTGTTTGGAAAAAACACACAACACTATGTGTGGAGAAAAAAAGGCACAGCACACCAACATCAAAACCTCATCCCCACTGTAAAACATGGCGGAGGGAGCATCATGGTTTGGGAATGCTTTGCTGCCTCAGGGCCTGGACGGATTGTTGTCATTGATGGAAAAATGAATTCCAGAGTTTATCAAGACATTTTGCAGGAAAACGTAAGACCATCTGTCCGCCAACTGAAGCTCCGCAGAGGATGGGTGATGCAACAGGACAATGACCCAAAGCATACAAGTAATTCAACAAACAATGGCTTCAACAAAACAAACTACGCCTTCTGGAGTGGCCCAGTCAGAGTCCTGACCTCAACCCGATTGAAATGCTGTGGCAGGACCTTAAGAGAGCGATTCACACCAGACATCCCAAGAATATTTCTACACTGAAACAGTTTTGTGAAGAGGAGAGGCCCAAAACTAATCCAGATCATTGTGCAGGTCTGATCTGCAAGTACAGGAAACGTTTGGTTGAGGTTATTGCTGCCAAAGGAGGGTCAACCAGTTATTAAGTCCAAAGGTTCACATACTTTTTCCACCCTGCACTGTGAATGTTTACACGTTCTGTTCAATAAAAACATGAAAACATATAATGTTTGTGTTGTATTATTTTAAGCAGACTGTGTTTTTCAAATTGTTGTGACTTAGAAGAAGATCAGAGCACATTTTATGACCAATTCATGCAAAACTCCACGTAATCCCAAAGGGTTCACATACTTTTTCTTGCCACTGTATATATATATCCACTTATCTTTCTATACAACTATATATATATATATATATATATATTATATATAATATATATATATATATATATATATAAAAGACCGCAGCAACCTTATGTGGCCATATGAGGACACAAAATGCCTGGGTGCAAAGTCCAGTGGGTAATACATAAATTAAAGAGAGAGAAGGACGACTCCAGGACTTCAGGAATTGAAATAAAAGCAATGTTTTATTTAAATAAACATTGAAAAGATGCCCATATGCACCTGCCCGACGTTTCGGCCCTCACAGGGGCCTTTAACAAGGTATCTTGATAAAGGCCCCTGTGAGGGCCGAAACGTCGGTCAGGTACATATGGGCATCTTTTTAATGTTTATTTAAATAAAACATTGCTTTTATTTCAATTCCTGAAGTCCTGGAGTGCGTCCTTCTCTCTCTTCGATTTATATATATATCTATTATCTATCTTTTTATCCATATCTATCTATATATCTGTCTGTATGTATCTATATACATATCTATTTATCTACCTATCTTTCTATACAACTATATCTATCTATTTATCATCCCCTATCTTTTTATCCATGTCTTTCTTTCTTTCTTTCTATCTATCTATCTATCTATCTATCTATCTATCTATCTATCTATCTATTATCTATCTATGTTTATATCTATCTCTATACAGTTGTGTTCAAAATTATTCAACCCCCACTGAAATTGAGTGTTTTGGCCAGTTTGACATTGATTTTGATCATTCAGTCATCTTGCTTACAATTAAATCAAAGAGGCACGTGTAGGTCAGACAAATATAACATAACATTTATAATGAAATAACCACAAATGTCTTTTCTGTGCTCACATCATTATCAGTTTCATTCAACCCCAAGTGACATTCAATCTTAGTACTTAGTACAACATCCTTTTACAGTTGTAACAGCTTTTAAACGTGAAGCATAGCTTGACACAAGTGTCTTGCAGCGATCTACGGGTATCTTCGCCCATTCGTCATGGGCAAAAGCCTCCAGTTCAGTCACATTCTTAGGCTTGCGCACTGCAACTGCTTTCTTTAAGTCCCACCAGAGGTTCTCAATCGGATTTAAGTCAGATGACTGCGATGGCCACTCCAAAATGTTCCAGCCTTTAATCTGCAACCATGCTCTAGTGGACTTGGAGGTATGCTTGGGATCATTGTCCTGTTGAAAGGTCCAACGTCTCCCAAGCCTCAGGTTTGTGACGGACTGCATCACATTGTCATCCAATATCTCCTGGTACTGAAGAGAATTCATGGTACCTTGCACACGCTGAAGCTTCCCTGTACCTGCAGAAGCAAAACAGCCCCAACGCATGATTGACCCCCCGCCATGCTTCACAGTAGGCAAGGTGTTCTTTTCTTCATAGGCCTTGTTCTTCCTCCTCCAAATATAGTGTTGATCCATGGGCCCAAACAGTTCTAATTTTGTTTCATCAGTCCACAGAACACTATCCCAAAATGTGTTTGTCCACATGACTTTTGGCATACTGCAGTCGACTCTTCTTATTCTTTGGAGACAGCAAGGGGGTGCGCCTGGGAGTTCTGGCATGGAGGCCTTCATTACGCAGTGTGCGCCGTATTGTCTGAGCTGAAACTTCAGTACCCACATCTGACAAATCTTTTCTCAGTTCCTCAGCAGTCACACGGGGACTTTTCTCCACTCTACGCTTCAGGTAGCACACAGCAGTCGAAGTCAGCATCTTCTTTCTGCCACGACCAGGTAGCGTTTCAACAGTGCCCTTTGCCTTGAATTTGCGAATGATGCTTCCTATGGTCTCTCTTGGTATGTTTAACATCTTTGCAATCTTCTTATAGCCATTGCCCTTCCTGTGAAGAGTAATCACCTCTTCTCTTGTCTTCTTGGACCATTCTCTTGACTTCACCATGTTTGTAACCACACCAGTAAATGTCTAGAAGGAGCTGAGTATCACAGTCATTTTAAAGCTGCCTAATTGGTGCTTATTATGCTTTATTGCTGCTCCGTGACATCCACAGGTGTTTTCAATACCTGATTGAAAACACTTGAATGAACCTCTGTTCTTCAGAGTGGTAGTCTTTAAGGGGTGAATAATTGTGTCAATGAAGAATTCACAAAATAAACATTTACTACTGTATTACAAAACCAATTGATGTCATTTTAGTTGCATATGGTTCTTTAAAAAGTCCTTGTAGGATTTCATTCTGAATACAATTACAAATGTACACTAAATTCCCTAAAACCCTTTACAGCATTGGGGGTTGAATAATTTTGAACACAACTGTATATCCATCTTTACATTTCTACCTTTTTCTCTCTCTCTCTCTCTATATATATATATATATAATATATATATAGGGGAATGTGGCACAGGAGCTCTGGGATGCAATTCATCGAGTTGCTGTGATGTGCGAGTGGCTTCTGCAATAATAAACACACTTATTATAGTGTGGAGGCTTTTTATCTCACTTTTTGTCCTCCACCACAACTCTTGTAGATACTGATTTGCCCTATGGGTCCCAAGCATCCACTGCAAATGGTCATCATTCCTAGCTCCTGCTGATGAGGGTCCAACAAACCCGAAACAGCGCTGTCCTAGGAGTGGCTTTGACCAGTTGCATAAACCTTATCTCTGCTACAAAGCCACGGTGTGGCATAGCATTGATTTTAGGGTTCTGTGTAATAACAGATCCAGGATGCATAAAAGTGAGACAGCGGTCATATGCATATCCTACCCAGAATTCCTTGCCGCATATGGGGAATGTGGCACAGGAGCTCTGGGATGCAATTCATCGAATTGCTGTGATGTGCAAGTGGCTTCTGCAATAATAAACACACTTATTATAGTGTGGAGGCCTTTTATTTCACTTTTTGTCCTCCACCACAACCCTTGTAGATACTATATATATATATACGACATTCATTACCAACTCTCAAATTTATCGCCATCGACCATGTCCCACCTCTAAACACAGGGGGGGACCGATCCCAATTACTCTTACAACGAGAGACTTTTTGGATCTCCACCTTGAACACGCTTGCTCCTCAAGGACTTAACGAATATTTTTCATATACATCCTTTCTTTACAGTCGTTAACATGCTCATTCACATTTAGATTATACACTTTTACTCGTTGTATACTTATTGATATACGCACACTCGCATTTTTTTACAATCATGCACATATCACTACACTCACCCACCACGTAATACATCACACATCACAACACTCATTTCACTAGATTTTTCTCATTCCTCATCATTGGTGTTGTTACTCACTTTTTTATTTCTTACACGTTGTATTTTTTATTTTTTAATATTTATTTTTTATTAATATTTTTTATTTTTTCATTTTTTGCACACGTATTATCTATTACATTAGGGATTTACTGTTACTTTCACCCACACATTCATCACCCTGTATATCAGATTCTTTTGTCATATTATACATATCCTACATTTATTACACTCAAATTGTCAGATACACACAGTACTTCACACTGCTTTATTTATTTATTTGATTCTTCTGTATATTACACACATGTAATAAGCGTTTTCTGTAGCACGTCCTCGATATGTCTCACATATACATATGTTTTAAACAGATAATTTTGCCTTTAGCCCGTAGATGTGAGTGCTTTTGCATATGCTAGCCCGTTTGATCTGTTCTCCATTGAGCGCCTCGTCCTAGTAACCATATTTGTATCAGGTTGTTATGACTACCGAACTCGCGTGGTGCGAGCATGAAACAACCTTGTCAGCATGAACGCGCACAGCCCACAACGAAGCGTCATTTCCGTTAACGGGTTGGTGTGGTCGGAGGCGACGCGATACACGGTTGGTGAGTGGTCTTTCCATTTTCTCTATAAAAGTATGTGTATGTTATGTTGCTTTAATCCATGATTAAGGCTTGTTAGCGAGCCGAAACGTCGGAAATTTTTTAATGCACACCCAATAAACATTTTTTACTTTATATAAGTCCGCGAGTGCTCCCATCTGCTTCATATATACATTATTCCCTGGGATTTGTACAGCACCACGGCACGGGACATCATCATAGCCATAGCTTGTGTGCTGGACATCCGAATCTGTATATATATATATATATATATATATATATAAATCCGCGATAATCCGCCACTCAGAGACTCGCTAAATACAGAAATAAAGAAATTTTAATCTAGTCAACGTTTCAGTCCAACCGGACTCTTCTTGATAAAAGTCCGGTTCGACTGAAACATTGAGTAGATGAAAATTTCTTTAGTTATCGAGTCTCTGAGTGGCGGATTATCGCGGATTTATTTTACTTTATACCAACTTCTGTGACAGGCTGTGACAGGCTTACGCAAATTATGATCATACTTTGTTAACTGAATCCCCATCATTTTACCTCAGCCAGGTTTTTTGAATTTTTGAAATGTGTTTTTTTTTTTTGCACAAAATGGTGGATGAAGGTGGTCATTGATATGGAGTGCTCTATTTTCGTGTTTTGTATTGTAAGTCTTAGATGCACCCGCTTGTGTTGCAAGTTTAGGTTGAGTCATGCAACCCACCCTGTGGTTTGCTTTTTTTTATATATATATATATATATATATATATATATATATATTCTACGTATCCACCAGAGTAAGATTTTTTTCTAACACTATTGCTTTTGTCTAGTTTGAGAAAGGTGCTTTTAAAGTCATCAATATTCAGTGAATAGATGCCGCTTTATTTTTAGCCTTTTTTTCCTTGTAATTGCTAACGTCACAGTCCTTTTTGTTTTTAGGAAATCACACCTTTAATTACAAGCTATAAGGTGGGCTGGGATAATTGCTGCTTGAACAATGTTATATGCCGTGGTTGTTGGGAGAGACCTTTGGGGTTTTAGCTTTATAGAGGGCAGCCCTATTCTTTTTAATAAGGATTCTTTACTGTACAGTATTACAGAGTGCAAGGTATTCATTAAAGCCTTGCTGAAATTTTCCTTCTTTAAATCTTTTTAAAACACTAGCACACGCTGAGTGATATCATGTTATTTCATCTGACGAGCTATAAACTGAGCAGTAGCTCCTCCTTGGAGTTCTGTCAGAGTTACAGCGCGGAGGCGGCCATCTTGGAACGGTGTCAACATTTGTCAAAAAAACACAGTGAGAGTTAATGAGGAAATAAACAAGGCTGCACGGTGCGAGTGATGTCGGCAGCCAATCAAACACTATAAATCCATCACCTGATTGTGCAAGGAACAACAGAGCCCCATTCAATACCTCAGCAGCTGCTGAATTGCTGCAGCGCAGCAATTCAGTTTGCTGCAGCAGCGTCATTGAACGCTTTGGATGCGAATTTTGAATCCAAAATGGCCGACAATTTTTTAATGAAAGATGCAGATTGTTTTTCGGATTACTCGGACAAAATATAATAAAGAAAAGCAGTCAGCACAATTCCGCTTTGTACGCACACACCACAAATGACAGTTTTTATTGAATAAACGTTATGTTTACTTCTGAAGCAAAATATAAATTGAACTGTAATATATGTCTATGTGCAGGGGTAAATAATAAATACATATTTTGTGCTTTGGTGAGCAAAAACCTCAAAATTAACATTGCTGTACGGAATTGTTACTTGCTTCGTGGCGGCGGCCATCTTGCTGTACGGAATTGTTACTTGCTTCATGGCGGCGGCCATCTTTAAAACGTCACACTCAGCTACTCGCAGCATCTCCTCGGGTCGCTGCAAGTGCTAAATTAGCAGTGCTGAGCGCTGAGTGGCTGAAACGGCGTTCAATGGCAAGTTGCTAACTTAGCACTTGCAGCGGCTGAGGTATTGAACGCGCCTCAGGCTGCTCCTTGTCAGACCTTGGATGATGCTCTGCTTCCTCTGTGGCCATTTTTGTTTTGTAATCGCCAACATTAATCTTTAAAATGATCTTAACAAGGTGTAGAAAGTTTGTTAAATGAATATTTTTATAGTTTTCAATTGTAGCCTAAATATACTTTTTCTACTATCAACTCAATAGTGATTCTTTGTACATCTCTACCAAAAAATTCTTTTTTTTTTACTAATATAGTTGAACAACTGTAGGAGCTGCTTGTTTCCTGTGGGATCTCTCTTCTACCAGCACCTTGTAGCATTAGTTCTTATCCCTACTCCTCAACAGTCATACCCTCCCCATGCTTTGATCAAGGAAGATAAGGAGGAGATAGCTGAGTCTGCAGTATGCTGAAGGCTCCTACATATATAGGGTTAACTCCTTGTGGGTCGAACAAAAATTAAATAGATGTAGAACTCTCTGCCTGTTGAGGTGGTTGGGTCGGAGACTGTACAGACTTTTAAAAAACGATTGTATGACTTCCTGCAGACACATAATATTAAGGGTTATAATATTTAATATGTGGGTAAAAGCTTCTTGATCCAAGGAGAAATCTGACGCCATTCAGGGGTCAAGAAGGAATTTTTCCCCAGTTTGTTGCATATTGGTGAGCATTTCAGACTTGTTTTTTTGCCTTCTTTTGGATCAACAGCAGTAGGTGATGTGTGAAAGGCGGAACCCGATGGACGCATGTCTTTTTTCAGCCTATGTAACTATGTAACAGATTAAATTGCTAAAATGCTTCTTTTGAAAAAACCCAGAATAGAATGCACTCCAGTAGAAAAAAATACAATTTATTGGTATCCAGTAAAATAAAATATGACATATACTGTATAAACAAATACTACAAGATCACAAAGAATAAGTCAATAATCCAAGCATAGAACCAACATGTAGCAAATATAGAAAAGTTACCAGGCACTTTAGGAAAAAAATAGCCAACAGAGAGCAGAGCCAGGGATCCCAACGTTTCAACCTCAGTCCTTGACAAACTGACATGCAACTGGCTGCAGGGGGACGGCCTGAGTTCAGGCTGTCCCACGGCAGGCAACGGTGCACCGACTGCTGGGCAGGGCTGAGGCGGTCCATTGATTTCAATGGGGCTTACTAGTAGGCGCTGTGAATTTAAGGCCCACCTACCGCGGGGACGGCATACTACGCACCGTGGAGGGAAGGGGTTAAAGCCTTGAGTCACAATTGGTGTCCCGGGACCCTCCTTCTTCTGCACACAGGAAAAAGGCATTAGACACTCTTAATTATAATTCACATTAATATGTTCACAAACAAGCTATTCATTATGCCCATTTTAACTATTTCAGTCCAGAATGCCCTGTTTTACCATTGTTTAGGACCCATTTAAATGTTGGGGGTATAGGAGCAGTGGGTAAGCCGTATGATCCAGCTGCAGTTGGGCGAATCACAGGAAATAAAGCCAGAACTGAACCAACACCCAGATCTGCTGATCTCCCCAAAGCATCAGCCTTACATGATGCAGCTGGCGATCTCTCTGTCATCCCACACCCTGTGTCTACTGTGACCCACCCAATTACCAGACCCTGCCTGGTCAGGGCCATTATAAACCATTTTAGGCACAGGTTGAGTGTAAATTTCCCAATAAGTAGGTAAATAACAGCCACCAATCTTCAGGCACCCCCCACATAGTGCCCACAATGACAGAATGACAATATATATATATATATATATATATAATATATATATATATATATATAATATATATATATATATATGAAGCCTGGATTGGCACCACCAGTTTGGCTCACATACACCGCTCAATGGTGATGACTAATGAAACTGGATATTCTAAAAACAAGACAAAATAGAAAAACCATAGCATAAAATCTTCACATTTAATATGGTATTTAAAAAGTGAATGGAACCATTCACAAACCTAGTGGCACTACATAAAATCAATATGAGTGCAAACAAGCATTTGACAATAATGGTTGTCACCAATTGCTGTCGTCTGGATACCCTCCGTCTGGAGATGATACATAAAGCTTCAGGGACCCCAAGATGGTGATCAGCGGCAGAAGAAAAACTCGCCCCAAAGGAAAGGTGTCACTCGATTGGACACACTCGACCTGTTTTGTCATAGATGTGACTTCCTCAAGAGCTGTTGAAGAAGCTTTATGTATCATCTCCAGACGGAGGGTATCCAGAGGACCAGCAATTGCTGACAACCATTATTGTCAAATGCTTGTTTGCACTTTATATTGATTTTATATAGTGCCACTTGTTTTGTGAATAGTTCCATTCACTTTTTAAATACCATATTAAATGTGAAGATTTTATCAGGGTTATTCAAAGAGATTCGAAAAGTCACCGCACATTCGGTGACTTTTCGTTCTCTTCAATTCGGTTCCTTTTGCCGATCCCATTTCGGTGACCCTGTGGTGAATTCGGCAAGCACCACAGGGCCCCCGAATTGCAGGGAAAGGCCGCCGCAAACCCGATGAAAACGAACCGCAAAACCCACCGAATGCTCGCCGAAAACCCTCAAAAACATATGGATTAACCCGTTGAAAAACCCGAGCAGGAGCCGATCACCCGCAGCGAAGCAGCTGAGACGCAGACGAGGCAGTGAATAAATTAGCAAAACAGTTGTGTGAATGTTTGAAAATGAAACGCTGTTTGCAAAGAAACTACTGAGCGAAAATTTCTGAAATTTGCATATAAGGTCCAGGGAATGATAATAAAGAGGGCTGTTACAGCAAAAATAAGTAAACTTAAAAAAAAAAAAAAATCTGACTTTTAAAAAAAAAAAAAAATTCAGAAAAATGCTTAAAATATCCTAAAAATTCTATGAATAAAGAGACTCTTTACTGCAGAATTTTATAATGAACGGTTTATTAGATATTGAATTAAAACGGGAATATTTTTAACATTGAAACCTATGGGATTCTCCTGAATAAACTTGCCGAATTAAACCACCGAATGGCAGGGCATTAGGGGAACCTTTCACTGCTGGTTTGTGTTCTCTGAATAGACGAAGCAGTGCTTTTCATGGGGTTTTCACTGCCCTCGAACAGGCACCGAACAGGCACCGTATGTGCAGGCAATTCGCCAGTATTTGGTGAATTGCCTGCTCTCTGGATAGCCGAATGGCCAAGAAAGGTAACCGAACACTGATTTTCAGCGTTCGGTTACCTTTCTCAAGCAATTGGAGCTCTTTGAATAACCCTGTATGCTATGGTTTTTCTATTTTGTCTTGTTTTTAGAATATCCAGTTTCATCACCATCGAGCAGTGTATGTGAGCCAAACTGGTGGTGCCATTATAAACCATTGTCTGGAAACCTATTCATTAATAGGACTATACATAGGGCATGAGGTCTCCCACTTAGACTGGACGAAATTAAATTCAGCCTAAAGCATAGGAAGGTGTTTTTTTTACAGTGAGAACAATAAAGCTGTGGAATTCTCTGCCTGTTGAGGTGGTTGGGTCAGAGTCAGCACAGACCTTTAAACAATGACTGGATGTGTTCCTGTAAAAAACGTAATATTAAGGGTTATAATAATTAATATGTGTCTAAAAGCTGCTTGATCCTAGGCGAAATCTAACCGGCATTGGAGTCAAGAAGGAATTTTTCCCAGTATCTTGCATATTGTCTCTGCACATGTTAAGGTTATGCGAACTATACACAAGCTCAAACGTGTATAATATAACTAATAGTGAAACAGTGCAAAGACTGTGGTTATCCACGCAGCGTAATAAATGAATGTGAAAGAAATGTGTTGAATCCCGCCACTTTCCATGTTAAAAAGAAATATAGAGAATACTTATACTCAATTCTGCTTGGTTGAATCCTATATATATGATACTCAGAAAGAAAAAAACACAAAATAACACATACTGTAGTGTAAAACTGCCATCCAAATAATCTTTCTTGTATAGAATGGTTTACACTCACATTTGCATGAGCCCTACAATATGTGTCTCGTTTATATTCGCTTTGGTCATTCATTGGAGATGACCTATTTCCTCCTTAAGATGTTTTCCACAGAAATCCTTGGGTTCCAAAATGAACATATCCTCAAAAGAGAGAAAGAACCACAATGGTGCAGCAATTCTAAGGCAACTGAACATTAGAGGCAGTGGAAAGCTAAATAAATCTACTCACATAGTTTTGAGCCTTATAAAAGGAGGCTTCACCTGGCACGCTTGAAAACTAAATATTCCGGTGGTGTCATCCGGATCCTCCCATTTATCTGTTTCTGGCAATCCAGTCGGTATATAATGTGATGTGTGTCACTTTGAACTTGGGGTACATGGGCCTAGAGATTTATTTGGGAGGTGCAGGCAGGGCCGTAGGAAGGGTGAGGCGAGATCGCGGCTGGCTGTTTCATCGATCCCAGGCGAGCGGCTGCACTTCCTGTCAGCAGCCGTTCTAGCAGGAAGCACGCGGCTGCGGCAATCGATTCCGCAGGACTCGGCTGTGCCCCTTCTCAGCTGTGCACGCGGCAATGAGAGGTGAGCTGGGGGCACTACTATCCATGAGACCTGGGGGCACTATCCATGAGACCTGGAGGCACTATCCATGAGACCTGGGGGGCAATATCCATGAGACCTGGGGGCACTATCCATGAGAGCTGGGGGGCATTATCCATGAGACCTGGGGGCAATATCCATGACACCTGGGGGCAATATCCATGAGAGCTGGGGGCACTATCCATGAGACCTGGGGCAATATCAATGAGAGCTGGGGGCACTATCTATGAGACCTGGGGCATATCCATGAGACCTGGGGCATTATCCATGAGACCTGGGGCATTATCCTTGAGAGCTGGGGCAATATCCATGAGAGCTGGGGGCATATCCATGAGCTGGGCCATATCCATGTGAACTGGGGCAATATATACCCATATGAGCTGGGGTCAATAATATCCATGTGAACTGGGGGCAATTATATCCATGTGAACTGGGGAAAATAGTCTGGGGGCTCAGTGCTGTGTATATTATTCTGGGGGGTGTATATTATGCTAAATGTTCTTTTGCTATACGTGCATGTATTCTGTGTGTACTGTATTTGTACATGTACTGTGTGTGCAATATATATGTAGGGCCCCATCACCTCCTTAACGCTAGCACTCACACGTGAGCGTTGGTGCTAGGTTAAATGAGGTTACTGCATGCTGCCCATATCACGGCCTAGCACAGGACCCTCATATTACAATCCGAATGGTAACAGGTTAAAAAATCCAGGAGATTGTGCTTTTCAGCATGAGGTTACTGTACTTTACGCTCCCTATACTTAACATGGGGAGCACAAAAGAGTAAATAGCGTTAGGATTACAAAGTCCTAACGCTAATTACCATCCTGCCATAGCTACAAAAGTTACCCACAGCTAGACGCTGGTGCTAAGTGATGCCGCTTCTGCAGAATCAGTCAGCACCAGCTGGATCCCCCCCAAAAATCACATACTTGCCTCTCATCCCACAACGCAAAGGGTGGTCCGATCCACTGCTTCTGGTCGCGGGGAGCATCCAGGAGCTTAGCACTGCGCCACTGGTCGGGGACTCTGATTTTTAAAATCATGTGGGGGGGGCACAATTTTCTGTTTTTGCCTCGGGCGCAAAAGGAGCTAGCTACGGCTCTGGGTGCAGGCCTGGTGTTCTGCATCATTTCCATGCCCTCTCCTATGTTGAAGTCACCCTGTGTCTGTAGGGTACAGGGTGTTTGTGTAATCTGTGTTACGTATGAATGCTGGTTTGTCTATGTGTATCTGTTACTGTCTGCTGATAGGATAACTGGGTTGGGTTATTTTAGCCTTTTTACAAGATCCCCCTATGTAGAAGTTGTTATTATCTGTTGTAGATTTGAGTAGTCTGTTGTTGATCTGCCTTGTCTGGCAAACACTTCCACATTAACTGATACCTTAGACTGAAATCCTGTCTACCATCCACGACTGTCATTGTTCTGTCTTGTCTAGAAATGTTGAGCAATGTTTATCTCATTGTCTGTACCAGGTTTGATTATGTCTGGAAAGCATACTGCAGACAAACGTAACAACATGGAAAACTCACAACATTTTTCTAGGGGAAGGATTATGATGAGGGGCAGTGGTATCAGTTTCCATTGCCCGTCAGGCTCCACCTGGCTCTGCATATATTATTCCATTACAGGCTGAACAAGTTGTTGCTGTTGTAAAACTCCCAGATCTACAGCATCGGCTTATTTCTGGGGGATGCTAGCAAGGCTCTTTACGTGTACCCATCCTTAAGCTTTGTCTAAGGACTGGAGAAAGGCACCAAAGTCTGCTGGCGAGAGAACGGGAGTCCGGCAAGGAAGCGGCATTAACCGATGTGACCCAGCTGGGGTATAGAGATCTGTTACATATAGTGTATATAGCCAGACTTTATATAAGGGTTAAAAAAGACTTTATTGTTACAAATAAAATAAAACCATAAACATGCGCCTGTCGACCTTTGGTGGGGCTTTGTGAGCTGCTCCTGCCCGAACCGCTGCTGGTGCTGTGTGTGTGTGACACTGTTCCTTGTTTTTCATGCCCCTTCCCTCACCTATGTGTCTGTGGAGGCTGATTGAGGTTCTGCTTGCCGTGGTGCCGATCCCATTCTTGGACACGGGATGATGAGAAACCCCCCCCCCACCCCTCTTTCTTTTTATTTCTCACTTTTGTGGCTTTTCTTGGATGGCTCTTGCATTCTCTTTTACTCCCTTTTTTTATTCCTTCTCCCTTATCAGCCTTTTGAAGGTGCTCAGATGACATTTCATTTTATTTTTCCTCGGTGCCATTGTGGATGAGTCGTTATGGCCCTGCGTGGCCACTTTTTTCTTGCGACTCCCTTGTGCTTTTTGAGACACCTATCGAGGACATTTTTGAGTTTTTTTGTTATTTTTATTTGATACGATGGTCCTTCCTTTTTTGTTTGTTTTATTCTGCGATGTGTGATTTCTGTGGTGGCCCTGCGCGGCCGCTTTTTCATTTGATTCCACGTGACTTTTACTATTCATTATAAAAATTGTAAATTTAAAAAAAAAATAAAACACATAGGGCCCTATTACATTCTTAACGCAAAAACGCACGATAAACACGTGTTTTTTTGCGCAAAGCGTTAAACGTTAATGCACGAAAATAACCGCTGGAATTACATTCCTCGTGCATTTTTTCATCCGTCTGGAAATTACGCTCGTAAAACCAATGTGCAAAAATGCGCGCAAAGTACTTTGCCCGCAGAAATCAGTGAGCGCAATGTAATTTTTAACGCTAGTCCGTCCTTTTGTGCGGACGGCGCACAACAGACGCACGTTCTGATGGAAGACAAGGTAGTGGCCGTCATTTTTGACGTATCTAGTTAAAAAAATGTACGCATCGACGTTCTCCGTTGTGAATCCGCAGTTTGGTACGGTCAGGTTGTTACAATTTGCCGTTACCACCAGCTTTTCAAAGACGTTAAAATTATGCGCGCAAACGTTGTCAGTTAAATTTTGCGCTAAGATTGTAATACCATGCGCGTACCGGCGCACAAACGCATTTGCGCTCACAATGTTAAGTATAGGATGCGCGCACTAAATTGAGCTCGCAAAGGGTGCGCGCAGGGTCACTCTCGTTAGACGTTAACGTGCATTTTGTGCGCGAACGTGGTAATACGACATTCAGCGCAAAGGGTTCTGCCCCTCGCGTTAATGAGTTTTTGCTCATACAAGGATAATTTATATGGTAAAACGCGTTTTTGCCAATCCTGGCTTCCTCTCTTAGCAATCTCAAACTTCCCCTTTGGGTAGATCCTTATAATGACTAGGAGATTGCAACTTTAAGTAGTAAATATCGCAATTTTTCCCCACTATCAATTTTCTTGGTAGAACTCGCTACACATTCCTGAGGCCACCAGCGATGAATAATGAATCCAGGCCATTTACTGGAAATAGAAACATGCAGATTTCAAGGGTCTCTGAGATACTGATTGCTTCATTGGGAATCAATATAAAATAGCACAGGAAGTTAGACTTCCAGCTACGGACGCCTTGTGATTTATCTAGCCCTGCCTGCGTGGGATATTCATAACGCCATTCGAAAGACATACCATATTATTCACTTTTATTAATTACAATTGCACATTATAAGTTTGCTGTTATTTCGATTTAAATGGATGATCACAGCATTATTTTATAAATCGCCAGTAGGGGCATGTGGCATACGGTAGATATTTCTGCACGGTATAGCGGGATGCCAGCGATAGTCGCCTACAATATAGTTGTTTCGTAATAAGCTGCTATGGTTTTTGAGGTGTTTTGGTTTGTAAAGTAGTCATTTGGCCACGTGGAAAAAGGTTGCTGCGTATCTCTTTTTGTCCCCTGCTTCATTTGTAAAGGGACAGGAATGAACACAGGGTGCGCCTGGTGTACCCAGGCACACCCTAAGGCAGCCAAACAGCAGCTGATTCATCCTGTTGCTTGCAATTGTAAAAGAGATTCATGTGCCTATTTTATCAGTCGGCAGATGCAGAAATGGCCTTCTTTTTATCAAATACAGTAACTGTGATAAAGATAAATAAAGTGTGAGATCTCCTGTTTATGGGGTTTGTGGTGATCATAGTGAGATTATTAGCAATGCAATATATGTATGTGCTGCATAATGCCTGTGTATGGCAATTGCAGTAACACCTTGTATCTGTATGTGCTGCATAATGCCTGTGTATGGCAATTACAGCAACACCTTGTATCTGTATGTGCTGCATAATGCCTGTGTATGGCAATTACAGCAACACCTTGTATCTGTATGTGCTGCATAATGCCTGTGTATGGCAATTACAGCGACACCTTG
Organism: Leptobrachium leishanense; assembly: GCA_009667805.1. NCBI lineage: Eukaryota > Metazoa > Chordata > Amphibia > Anura > Megophryidae > Leptobrachium > Leptobrachium leishanense. Next base: position 99,970,976 of record CM019073.1, read on the forward strand.
TATCTGTATGTGCTGCATAATGCCTGTGTATGGCAATTGCAGTAACACCTTGTATCTGTATGTGCTGCATAATGCCTGTGTATGGCAATTGCAGTAACACATTGTATCTGTATGTGCTGCATAATGCCTGTGTATGGCAATTACAGTAACAACTTGTATCTGTATGTGCTGCATAATGCCTGTGTATGGCAATTACAGTAACAACTTGTATCTGTATGTGCTGCATAATGCCTGTGTATGGCAATTACAGTAACACCTTGTATCTATATGTGCTGCATAATGCCTGTGTATGGCAATTACAGCAGCACCTTGTATCTATACTGTACAGGGATTTACACTCATTATAACCCACTGAATATTATCCATGTACAGCAGTGACTGACCCCTGAACTCTCCCTGTATTCTGCCCTCTCCCTGGCTGCTGTACTCCCTGGCTGCTGTAATGCTCTAGTAATGTGCGTCAACCTTTTTGTTACAGTGAGGATTGGAGCTGCTATATGCAGCTTGTTGTATCTCCCTGCAGGGTGCCTGTGAAGAGATAAGACAGTGGAATTCATTTCTCCACGGGGGGGGGGCACTAATCCTGCTTTAAAAAGGTGTGGAAATTTTAATATGCTAATGGTTAATTTTCGATGTATTGCAATACAAAATCGAGATAACTCAACTTTGGGAGTGAAATGGTTAAGTGCGCTAGAAATAAAAGCTGTTAGTACTCTGCCGCGCAGTCAATGTTTGAAGAAGAACTGAGGGTCCTCAATTTAGGTAAGTACCGCAGGAATTATGTGAAAGGATACTTCTACCATGGTGTTGTATTCCTGGGTCCTGCCGGGCTTCTCACAGTTTTCATTAAAATTTCATATTTTTTTTTGTCCAGTATGATGTTTGAAATATTTATTAGCTGTGGTTATTGTGGTTTAATAAAGAAACCGTGGCTTTCATGGGTTGAAAACTAATTGGTCCTCCGGCTTGACGAGTGGAAACTGTTTCATTTCATTTATTAGTAATTCCACGAGGAATGAAAAAAAAACAGCACGTGTGTCTCATATGGACTATATTTGTCTCTTCATTACGGTGGGGAGATATTGTTGGGGTTTCGTATTGTAAGTTTAGAACAGGACCATCCTAAACCTTTTGTGTGTCTATGTGTGTGTGTGTGTGTGTGTGTGTGATTGTTTTCACACATATCATACAAATACTCTCTTGCACATTCCATACACATTTTACCTTTATTTACATAAACACGAACACACACACCCTACACTTCACACAGATATTCACGCTCATACATATAGCATACACATCCTAATATACTCTCAAACACACTCCATACACATCATCATAAGTATATTCACACACACTCCACACACATATAGACAGACACACACACACACCATACACATCATACTTTTGACATAAACCCCATAAACATCGTTCATATATTCTTACACACACACCTATACTTACACACCCACATCATACATGTGGTGGAGTGCAAAAAATGAGATAAAGTTGATTATTGCAGAAGCCATTTGCACGTCACAGCAATTCAAAGAACTGCATTGCAGAACCCCCCTGTTTTACATTCCCCATATGCAGCACAGAACTCTGGGTAAGACATGCAAATGACATCTGTCTCACTTTTTTGCATCCTGGGTCTATTTTCACACAGAACCAATGCCATGCCATACTAGATGGCTTTTTTTAAGCAGAGATCAGGTTTATGCAACTGGTCAAAGACACTCCTAGGACAGCGCTGTCTCGGGTTTATTGGACCCTCATCAGCTAGGAGCTGGGCATGACCAGTTGCAGTTTGATGCTTGGACCCGTAGGTAAGGTAGGTTATTTGGGTTGTGGTGAGGGCAAAAAAATGAGATAAAAAGCCTCTACACTGTAATTAATAATATATATATATATACACACCCGCTCCTTAAACTTTTTACATATACTGTATTCATGTACACAAACACATACACATTCCTGTTACATCCTCAGCCCCTGCTGTGCTTCCTGGGGGGTCAGGGCATAGTTCGGTGCCAAGAGCTGGTCGAGTGGCAGCACCATGTAATGGCCAATCGGCGTCCGAGGGGGCGGGCCTGGCATGGTCACGAGGAGCCACCGAGTTTAAAGCAGGGCGCGAGGAGTTGCCTCGTCGCCTGACGTGGAGTTCTGTTCCCACATTGCTTCCTCTTGTATTAATTGCTATTCTGTTGCCGACCCATTTACGTCTATGATTCCTGCTCCTGATTTTGACCCGGCTTGTCTCTGACCATTCTGATGTTACATGCTATAGCGGTGGCTAGTGCTGTGCGTCGTTGGTTTAACTCCATGCACGCTGCTTGGGGTTTTACTCGCTTCGTGGGGAGACTCCCATCTTGCCCTGGTGTACTTACTACAGCCTTATGGGGGTTCTGCTCCAGGTCTAAGATTTATAAGTCTGTCATTGTGTTGACTGCCCTGCAGTCTGAACAATTCATTGCCTGTCGTACAAAATACCTCAGTACTAACGTTCAAGTCTTGCAATCCACTGTATTGTTGTGTGCTCTATGTTGTCCGTTGGTCTCGAAACCTTTGGAATTTAGTAGCAGTTCACAAAGGAAATAGATAGGCTCCGATGGAAGACGTTAGATGGAGATAACACATCCCAATTCTGCTGTCCACTTGGTGGGGTTGTCCTTGTCTGGTACAACCAAAGAATGGATACGAGAAAAATAAGTGTAGCGCAAAGGGAAATGTAGATCTTGGTTGATAGCTTGCTCTTCTAACCAGACCTCAAAAAAATAGAAAAGAAAACTTTCATGGTGCAGACCATAACACTCTCAAGATGTATACCATGTATTATGGTCTCACTCACATTCGTCTGAGCCACCAGCTCCAGGATCTTGCGCCTTATGGTGATTACTGGCCACCCAATCGCCCTCTTAAGGTCTTGATAGGCTCCAGTAGCTTAAAGAGAAACGCGTACCATAGTGCAGACTGTTACCGTGAGTATAGTATATAATAAGATAAAGAATCACTCACGTGGTTCAGGACCTCAATCCTCGTCCGAGGAATATACGCCTAGGTAGGTTGTTTAGAGGGTACAACTTCCATCAAAACCCATGACCATCGAAAGAAGTCGCAGATATTCAGCAGTGGATAAATTAAAAAAATGTTTATTCCATAAAAACAATAACAAATATGCCAAACCCGTTTCACCTGTTGTGTAATATCCTTAGGGCTTCATCAGTTGGCTTGTAGCAGTTCAGTTGTCCTGTCATACTCCTTGGCTTTGGAGTATAAGTCTGAAAATACTGTTTATTTTGTTACCATCGAGCAGATACTTCTGTCCAAAAAGATCTCAACCTTGCTACTCCTGTGTGAGCGCCGCAGCGCCCGTTACAATTCCTTACACATTGTACAGATATACACATACGTCATAATATACTCACGCACGCACACTCTATACATATCATACATGCACACATACAAGGCCATACATATACATGCTGCAGTGCTGGCAACACATGTTTTTTTAATTCATTAACCTATTCTTCACCATCACCAACTTGCAAAACTCCTTTTTATCTTTTTATCTGTTATTTTGTGTTGCATGTTTACTTTTCTGTATAATGGTCATATTAATAAAGACCTTCTCACCTCAGCAACCGGCATCGTTTCTCAGAAACATTTTTTCCTAGTGACTGGGGGTAGCGTGAAGGCAGCGCTAGTGATATATTATAACTTTGTATACAGGACGTGCGCAAATAATTCTGGTGCCGCTTTGCTGGAATGAATGTGTTTACAAACCTCAAAAACACAGCAAATACAAAGACAGAATAGTATTCCAAGCGCATCTCTGAGTGCGATACTTCCTGTATGGCCAATTCAGCAATTCTAAAGTGTAAAAGGCATATAATTCATAGTGTCAGACATACACCAAAAGGTTTTTTTGCAATAAATAACATTTCTATGAGCATAGTTTGTAAATAAACACTCGCAAATTCGAAATGAGTAAAAGGAAGATACTTACTTTTTCATTTGTGAATTCTTTATAGTAACCGCCACATATCCACAGGATCTCCTCCCAACTGGAATACTTCACAATCGGTTGTATAAAAAGAGCAGCAAGACTCTTTTTACGCATAAAAATATCTATTTTATTCTTAAAAAGAAAGCCATAAAAGTAACAACATCAGCTGTATATCTGGTAATAACCTAATAAGGATCACACAAACACGTTTCGCCGTGAGTCTTTCTCAGTGAGTGTCCTTTTAAAAGAATAGTCTGTCCAATATGATTTTTTTTTATCCTATTGGACAGACTAAGAATTATCAGGGTTATTACCGTGATGTTAGGTTCTGATGTTTTTACATTTTATCTCACAAATAGGGAGTAAAATGAGTCACTTCTGCTTTTTTTTCTTTCCATTTTCTCTCTATGTGTTGGAGTGGACAAAAAGGGTAGTGTAATGGTGTTTAGGGGTGTGCGTCTTGAGTTCTGACACTTTTGCCATGGGGAATGTCAGAAATGACACATGCAGTCAACCATTATTAACTTTGCGTATAATTTGTAGCATAAGAACTTGAGAAGTCTCTGCCTTGGAGAAAAATAAAATGTCTCTAACTTCTTCTGCCATTGTAGGTCGTCTGTCTTTTTGACCGAGGCTAGATTTATGCACCTTGCTCCAAGACACGGATATTTCACGTCCTTCACCTCCTGAAATATAAGACCATAAGTAGAGGTGGAGTGAGATCGTCAGGAATAAATGAAAGTAGGGGAAGATCATCCTCATCATAATAATAATAATAAAATGCAATGTAGATGTTGATGTATTTATTGTTGACCTGTCCACGTGATCCTTGGACAAAACAAGATCCTAAATAAGCAGGCGCCATGTTGAAATCCAACCTTTTGCTTGACAACCAAACATCTGAATGCAGAAGCCTAACAGAGATGTGGCAACAATGTAACAATCATTAGAAGGAACCATACCGTTCAGATAGCATAACAGTAAAAAATAACAATGGGCGGCATCTGCTAACCTTTTAAAATCTGGGCACGTTGAGAAGTAGACTTTGATTTCTTACCTCTCATGCTGTGCTTGTGATTTAGGAACCCAGGCTGTTTCACTGGGTTTCTCTACATCGCTTCATTGCTATCATTCTGAGCCGGATTTGTGCTTCCAGTATTTACAGAGAAGAAAGCATTTGAGCATGTAGGTCTTTTATTAATATAATCAAGAGTTGGAGAGACTCGCGGCTTATTCGAGAGAAGCCTGGCCTTTTTTTTCCTCTCCCCAGGGTGGCTCATCTGTAGTCCGTACCAACGGTTTCCTTGTAAAACTGGCAAGAGACAGTAGAGTATGAAAATCTTGTATAATTTCGAAAAGAGGAGGAGTGCCAGGACCTCTTTATTCCTGCAAATAATGCATAGGGGCATCTATGAATAAAACTGAGGAGTGTGAGCAAGCAGGTCCAAACTGGAAGGAAATTAGTCTCTAAATAATTGATAGCGTCAGTTAATGATGTCGCAGTGTTTGCCACTCACGAAATAATGGTTTCACAGCTGTGTTTGCATGACGGCTGCAGTTAATATTCATGTAAATAACCTGTCCAGTTAATGTTTATTAAACTGTATCTGTCATACAAATCTGGAACGGAATATCTTTATTAAGAATATGATTTCAGTGAGTTGTATTGGTAGCAAACAGGCTGCTATATTCTTATATATTTATTTATAAAGGATTTTAGCAGGAAGGATACATTGAGATTTCTCTCGTTTTCAAGTATGTCCTGGGTTCAAGAACATTGAATTGTTACAGTTGTTACAGAAATACAAAGTTACAGTTACAAGTACTTATACAGATTCCATAGCGCTTTACAATAGGAAAGCACAAACAACAGACTTACATGATACAAGAGGAAATACAACCCTGGTCGTAGGATAACTGTCCAGGTTATACATTACTTTAAACCAAAAGCTCAGGAAGACATCCCATGAGCTTACACTCTAAGTGGTAACTGAAACAAATGGGAGCAGAGGGAAGGTGAAACTGGTGGCCAGTAGAATATCATAGGGATTGCATGAAATGGACCAGATTTTTGGGTTTAGTAAGGGTAATTAGTGAGAGAAGTGGAGACATCTGGAAAGGATGCCTGAAATTAGGGACTGGCCCTGGGTGGGCGGGTGGATGGGGGTCTTCATTTCTATGTTACTTAGCAAAACTTTGGCCATCAACGTAGAGTCAGCTTTTTTATTCAACCATTTTTAATGTCATCTCCTGGTACGTACAGTCCATGCCATTCTGGTGTGCAGCCATGAGACATTTATTAATTACAATTTTAAACTTAAAGCATAAAATTAACAACTTTTCTTGGTAAAAATTAAGCTTCAGATAACAGCCAAAACGCAACGCACAGCAATCGAGCCGTACGGCATAATGGCTCGAGCGTCGTGCTTCATTTTACAAAGTCCTATCACAAGCTTCTGTCTTTGATCTAGCGGCTTCTTATTGTACATTAACGTCTCCTATACTTTGTATGAGAGATGTTAATGTGCCCCTAGCTGGCGGAAAACAAGCTATTCCGATCAGATCGTCCTCCATCTGCACCTCAGGTTTGAATAACATCTTTCAGACCCTGGTGTTAAGTGATTTCGCATCAGCAAAATCACATAACACATAATTTTAAACCCACCTAAAATTGCCAAACTCATCTCAGATCCCTCAGTGGTGAGAGCGGTGTGATCTGCCTATTGTTTGCTCCACAGGAAACAAATAGTTTCCAGTGTTACTCTGCATATACCTCCGCCTCCCCTGGCCGAGTCTCTCTCTAGCAGAGCTTGCACGAAATTGCATCTATCCCCATGAAGTCCTATGGACTCTTGGAGCTGATAACAGTGGTGGTGGTTAACGCTGCTGGTGTTATCACCTTGCAGCTTGTTAGTATTACGACTCAGGCTGCTCGTCGTAATACGGACATTAAGGCAAGCCGCAAATGGAAAATAGCAAACATTTTTCATTTGCATCTTACCTTTAACTCCCAAGTTATGAGCTGGCCTGAAGTGGATATAGAGAAGACAGTTTCCATGCTCTTAATGTTGAACCAGGTGATTAACATCCAAACGGTGTGCATTTATAACTTAATTGTAGATATGTAGGACCAATTCATTCACTGTTAAAGTGACACTCTAGGCACTGTGGCCATTCAATGGAAATTCAATGGTCAGAGTGGCCTAAGAGTGCTCCTACCTTAACTCGTACGCCAGCTACTATTTATATATTTATACCACCATCAAAATGACTCGTCAATGTTTGACCATTAATTTTTTTATCTAGCCATTGTTGGGGCTTATCCTTATGGTGACCATACAGCCATCCTCCTGGTTGAGATTGTCTTTTGCTAAATCCAACCAATGGAAGGTTTTCCTTATAATATGTGTAGACAGAGTCTTTTGAGAATGAGAAAGTGATGTATCTTCCATGAAAGAGATCTTCTGTGTTGATTGTTGAGACAGGGAACACCTCCCTCTGTCCACAAAGAGTGTTCTTCTTCCTTCATACAGCCGGGCACCTATGACCTTGGGAAGTTACAAACTTCTGAAACCTGGTGACTGAGAATCCTACTTCTGTATTGAGATGGTTGGCAAAAAAGATTGTTGATCTGTTCCCTCCACTTAGACTCTTCCCTATCCACTTTGCTAAGGTTTCTTCACCACCTATGTCAAGCAACAACACAATCTACGTGCCTATTCAGTACTTACGCATTGAAAGCCATGAAAAGCAGCATGTGTATGCAAGATATTCTTCGCGGTAACGGACATACATGTGCTTTAACACAACAAGAAGCCATTCTCATGGACTTGATATATTTTTATTTGTTATATTAGTTTATTTTTATGTTTATTTTTTTAAAACTTCTCTCTGCATCTTCAATAAATCATCCATTTATCTATATGTTTATTCCCTGTCTTTCTTTTTGGCTTTTTTGAGGGGTCTTTGAAATAACCCATGTCGATTGGATTGTCGAATCTGACTAAGAGCCACACGAGTATTTCATATTTCCATGCAGGTTGAGGAGTTTGGAATATGCTACCCTATAATCTCTTTTCTTCTTTATTGGTTGTGCAAGTTCCTTTGAGAGTCTGTATGAAAATATGGTAGTTTGCCAGACTGAGCAGTCATGGGTCATTGTTTATCTCCGGTGGGTGCTGTAGCCTTCATGGACGCCTACAGTGGTAAAGGTCTTAATAGCTACGGATTATAGAGATTTAATGACTTCCGAGCGGGAGAGTTTAGAGAAAGGAGACCTTCCATGTTGCGAAGTTCTTCAATCCAGTTTCCTCTCGTGGATGAGTCACACGGTGGAGGTGGAAACCCCCGATAGGCGTCAAAAAGCCGAACTTTTTTATATCTTATAAATACATCAGATACGGAAGACTTTGAAAATACCATAGGCTTAGTCATTTTTCTCAGGGTATTTACTTTTAGAAGGTATAGATATATTTTCTCCCCCAACACCACGTGTTACTGTAGGAGTCTTGCCTTTTTCTATCGGAACACAATCTATAGAGTTATAAAAAGCATCTCAGTGGGTATCCGGCATTCATTACATTCTCAGCTTCAAAGATTTGTGTCCATGAAACATCAATACCGAGTTTGATTTATGACTAATAACAGTTGGTGAGAATATACGGGGCTAGAGCTGTGATTGCTGAAGTTGTGCCTGGTTCTGCTAATGAGTACTTTCAGAGACCGGAGGTTTTCTGAATCATGCCCTGTATGTTGTTAAAAGGCTCTTTTGGATAATCACTATTTTGAAGAAAAAAACCTATTTTTTTAACCTATTGGATGGCTGGAAAAATAAACATTTTTCATATATTTTGCTATATTAACAAACTACATTACTGTAAAAGCGATAAAGAAGATATTTCTAACCTTATTACGATAAACCTGATTGGAGCAGAATATGGTGTTAGCAACCAGTGGGACTAAGATTAGATCCAAATAAAGGTCTGTATGATACGTTATTCTTTCTATATATCTATATATCACAAAAAAAATTCCGTTCCGAAAAAATCGTGAATTACGATATTTTGGATTCAAAAACATTTTGTATTTGCCTTTTCAGCCAAACTGGGAATAGACCAAAGTTGTGGGAATAATGACATTTTATTGATGCCAGTAAAGTGTAAAAATGTATGCTGATTTTATGGTTAGTATAGAGGTTACTGCTAGTATCAGGGTTACTATTTCTACTTGTTTTCTGATATTAGGGTTAGGGTTACTATTTATATTTGTTTTATGATTAATGCTGCTTTTTATTATTACAGCTAGTTTAAGGTTTAGTCTAAGGGTTACAAGCTGTATAAAGGTTGGTGTTACTATTTCTACTTGGTTTAGGATTAGGATTAGGTTTGGGTTACTAGTATTTATACTTGTTTTAAGATTAAGGTTAGTAATAAGGTTAGGAGTACTAGTAGTTTTTCTTGTTTTAGGATTAGTATTAGGGTTACTAGTATTTTTTACTTGTTTTAAGATTAGGATTAGTATAAGGGTTACTGGTTGTCATGCCCCATGATTTAGGATTTATTGTATATTTTTTCTGTTTTGTGTTGAATCTGCCTTTGCTGCTTACATACTATTGATTTCATAGCTATTTTGTCTCTGCTGGGCATCCTTAGCTTTCTGCATCCAGTTAGTTTCCACCCCTCTGCTCAGTGTCTTGTTGTTAGTTACTTCCTGATCACATAGCAGCCATTCTGTGCTCACTGCTGGACAAATCTAATGTCTTTTTACTTGCATTGCTGTACATTACAAGATTGTCAGTCTGATTATTAAACTCTTCAACTGGATTCATCTTTCTACGTGTCAGTTTTGCTGAGTTGAAGCTATCTGCTGAACTTCATCGTGTGAGTACTGGTCAAATATAGACAGCTAGTCTAAAGCACCACGTCTCACAGCTTTGCTTAGGAAGCAGAATACTGGTATTTTTACTTGTTTTAAAATTGGGATTAGTATTAGGGTTACTAGTATTTTTACTTGTTTTAAGATTGGGATTAGTATTAGGGTTACTAGTATTTTTACTTGTTTTAAGAATGGGATTAGTATTAGGGTTACTAGTATTTTACTTGTTTTAAGATTGGGATTAGTAGTACTAGGGTTACTAGTATTTTACTTGTTTTAAGATTAGGATTAGTATTAGAGTTAGGGTTACTAGTATTTTTACTTGTTTTAAGATTTGGATTAGTATTAGGGTTACTAGTATTTTTACTTTTTTAAGATTAGGATTAGTATTAGGGTTACTAGTATTTTGCTTGTTTTAATGTTAGGATTAGTATTAGGGTTGGGGTTACTAGTATTTTTACGTGTTTTAAGATTGGGATTAGTATTAGGGTTATTCGTATTTTTACTTGTTTTAAGAGTAGGATTAGTATTAGGGTTACTGGTATTTTACTTGTTTTAATGTTAGGATTAGTATTAGGGTTACTGGTATTTTACTTGTTTTAATATTAGGATTAGTATTAGGGTTACTGGTATTTTACTTGTTTTAATATTAGGATTAGTATTAGGGTTACTGGTATTTTACTTGTTTTAATATTAGCATTAGTATTAGGGTTACTGGTATTTTACTTGTTTTAATATTAGGATTAGTATTAGGGTTACTAGTATTTTACTTGTTTTAATATTAGGATTAGTATTAGGGTTACTGGTATTTTACTTGTTTTAATATTAGGATTAGTATTAGGGTTACTGGTATTTTACTTGTTTTAATATTAGGATTAGTATTAGGGTTACTGGTATTTTACTTGTTTTAATATTAGGATTAGGGTTACTAGCATTTTTACTAGCTTTAAGATTGGGATTAGTATTAGGGTTACTGGTATTTTACTTGTTTTAATATTAGGATTAGTATTAGGGTTACTGGTATTTTACTTGTTTTAATAGGATTAGTATTAGGGATTACTAGTATTTTTCTTCTTTTAAGATTAGGATTAGTATTAGGGTTACTACTATTTTGCTTGTTTTAATATTAGGATTAGTATTAGGGTTACTAGTATTTTTACGTGTTTTAAGATTAGGATTAGTATTAGGGTAGGGGTTACTAGCATTTTTTCTTGTTTTAAAATTGGGATTAGTATTACGGTCACTAGTATTTTTACTTGTTTTAAGATTAGTATTAGGGTTACTAGTATTTTTACTTGTTTTAATTTTAGGATTAGTATTAGGGTTGGGGAAACTAGTATTTTTACTTGTTTTAAGATTGGGATTAGTATTAGGGTTATTAGTATTTTTATTTGTTTTAAGATTGGGATTAGTATTAGGGTTACGGTTACTAGTATTTTTACTTGTTTTAAAATTGGGATTGAGATTAGGGTTAGAGTTACTAGTATTTTTACTTGTTTTAAGATTGGGATTAGTATTAGGGTCACTAGTATTTTTACTTGTTTTAATATTAGGATTAATATTAGGGTTGGGGAAACTAGTATTTTTACTTGCTTTAAGATTGGGATTAGTATTAGGGTTACTAGTATTATTACTTGTTTTAAGATTAGGATTAGTATTAGGGTTGGGGTTACTAGTATTTTTACTTGTTTTAAGATTAGGATTAGTATTAGGGTCACTAGAATTTTTACTTGTTTTAAGATTGGGATTAGTATTAGGGTCACTAGTATTTTTACTTGTTTTAAGATTAGTATTAGGCTGGGGTCAGACGAGCGCAGTGTTAACGTCCGTGTTGCCGCACATAAGTACGTCCGTGATAGCATACAATTGTGTTAAATGGAGCCCCACACACGAAGTACGTCCGCACAGAAGTGCAGGGGCTGACGGACGCTGCAAACGGACGCAGGTTAGGCAAGAACGTAATACTGCTAGAACGGACGTGCGGAGTGCGCCACGTCCACAACGTCCGCATAGCTTTGTGTGTGAGTAATGGAGCATGGTCAGACGGACTGCATTTATACGTCCAGCATTTTTGACGAACAGAATGTTTTATCATTGTAATTTATTTTCCCTGCTACATCAGTCAAAAAATACGTCAGTGAAAAAAATGGACTGTGTGGCCACTACCTTGTCGTCAGTCAGAAAGTACGTCCGTACTGCACAGACGCACAGTCCGTACAAAATGCGCTCATCTGACCCTAGCCTTAGGGTTGGGGAAACTAGTATTTTTACTTGTTTTAAGATTGGGATTAGTATTAGGGTTAGGGTTACTAGTATTTTTACTTGTTTTAAGATTAGGATTATTATTAGGGTCACTAGTATTTTGCTTGTTTTAATGTTAGGATTAGTATTAGGGTTGGGGTTACTAGTATTTTTACTTGTTTTAAGATTAGGATTATTATTAGGGTCACTAGTATTTTTACTTGTTTTAAGATTAATATTAGGGTTATTAGTATTTTTACTTGCTTTAAGATTAGGATTAGTATTAGGGTTATTAGTATTTTTACTTGCTTTAAGATTAGGATTAGTATTAGGGTTATTAGTATTTTTACTTGCTTTAAGATTAGGATTAGTATTAAGGTTAGGGTTACTGGTATTTCTGCTTGCTTTAGGGTGTGTTCTATTTGTGCCTTTTAATAACATGTTTACAGTAGGCATACTAATATTCATGAAATGATCTACACCAGACAAAAAAAGAGTTTGCTTTCACAAAAGAATGGCTCTCAGATGAGCATCTAGATGTATCTGTCTTAATATTACCCTGCACTTTATATATGAGTTGTTTGTCTTGGACATCTTTAAAATAAAACCATCAACAGATCAATGTTGGAAACAGATTAAGTATTAAGAATGCAGGGAAAACATCTTTGGTCGATCTTTGGTTCGGGGCAGAGTAACATATGGGGCTTGACGAGATTAATTTATAGAGTCATTGCCCAAAACAACACCAGATAAAAGCCACCTATTTTGACACCAAGGGCATCAGACAATGCAGGGAAGGGACAAGAGAACAAGGGAAGCTGAGCTCCAAGTTCATATAGCCTGCCCATAATTCACCACTGTGTTTCCTATTATGAGTATGATACTTTAATATATATATATATATAATTTATATATACAGTAAATATATATATATAAAAGAAAAAAGAAATTGTTAATTATTGAGATTCCCAAGGTAAAATACTAATTGTCAATCTAATACATGTTCAGAAATTACTTATATGTGTGTTTGCACCAAAAAAATAAAAAAAACAATTGTTTTGTTCTCGTAACCGAACACACAACAAATTATTTTGAACACGGTGTTGAGATTTGCTGTTTAGATCAGCAAATTCCCTTTGAAACAGACAAGATCAGATCCTTCTTCTCCGTGAAAACCATGGATGTCAGTGTTAAACACTCGACTCTTCCCGGAGATCCTTAGACATTAATACCCGCTTTTATGTCATTACACCTAGACGGCTGGCAAGCATCAGGCTTCAGGAGATTGAATTAGAAGCTCTGCAGACGACACCTAATGCTGTGGCCTGGTTTTTATCTAACAAGACACATTTGTGTCTGTCGAGCTCGTTACCTCCTCACAGTTTCATTGCCTCACATGCTTGGACGACTGACGTGTCCTTATTTTCCCAGCGCATACTCACATGCTTGACCTCTTTTAACTCCCCGAGCTTGGTTTGCGTCTGACCGCTCATATAGACTCACGTCTATTATTTAATTTAATTTAATTCTTAGTTATTAAAAGGAATACAGTGTCGGTAAGGCATTCGGCTCAGGACTGTGATATATTGTGTTAGGTTTACTTGTATAGCTGAGGTGCTTTGGCTTCTGGTAGACACCATGCTCTAAGGCTATCAGAAGGTTTGACTTGTGGATACAATGGATATCATCAGCCCATTCAGTGAAACAATCTTAAAAAATTGAGAACATCACAGTATTACACAACAACAGTCCTCTGATTTCCATCTCGACTTGCGATAAATGCAGAGGCTTCCATTAATTTTATCATGGCCCTAGTTCTTGACAGAACTCTTGACCCTCCTACATTTCGAGAATAATCAGTTTCAAATTGGAGCATGTTAGGGTATTACGGTTGGGCTAGTTTTGCGAGTAGGGTTAGTATTAGGGTTAGGTTAGTTTTTGGGCTTGTTTATGGTTAGAGTTACCTTTAGGGTTATGGTTATGATGGTTATGGTTAGATTAGTTTTTGGGCTTGTTTATGGTTAGGGTTAGTATTACGGTTAGGGTTAGTATTAGGGTTAGGTTAGTATTTTGCTTATTTGTTATTAGAGTTACATTTAGGGATAGGGTTAGTATTATGGTTAGATTAGTATTTGTGCTTGTTTAAGGTTAGGGTTAGTATTAGGGTTATGTTAGTATATGTGCTTGGTATGGTTAGAGACACCTTTAGGGTTAGGGTTAAGTTAATATTGTGCTTGTTTATGGTTAGGGTTAGTATTAGGGTTAGGTTAGTTTTTGGGCTTGTTTATGTTAGAGTTACCTTTAGGGTTATGGTTATGATGGTTATGGTTAGATTCGTTTTTGTGCTTGTTTATGGTTAGGGTTAGTATTACGGTTAGGGTTAGTATTAGGGTCAGGTTAGTATTTTGCTTATTTATTATTAGAGTTACATTTAGGGATAGGGTTAGTATTAGGGTTAGATTAGTATTTGTGCTTGTTTAAGATTAGGTTTAGTATTAGGGTTATGTTAGTATATGTGCTTGGTATGGTTAGAGACACCTTTAGGGTTAGGGTTAAGTTAATATTGTGCTTGTTTATGGTTAGGATTAGTATTAGGGTTAGGTTAGTATTTGTGCTTGTTTTAGGTTAGGGTTAGTTTTAGAGTTAGGTTAGTATTTGTTTTTGTTTATGGTTAGGGTTAGTATTAGGGTTAGTTAGTATTTGTGCTTGTTGATGGTTAGATTTAGTATAGGGTTTATGTTAATATATGTGCTTGTTTATTGTTAGAGTTAGTATTAGGGTTAGGATTTTTGTACTTGTTTATGGTTAGGGTTAGTATTAGGGTTAGGTTAGTATTTGGGATTGTTTATGGGTAGATTTAGTATTAGGGTTATGTTAGTATAGGTGCTTGTTTATGGTTAGGGTTAGTATTAGGGTTAGGTTTTTTGTACCTGTTTATGGTTAGGGTTAGTATTAGGGTTAGGTTAGTATTTGGGATTGTTTATGGTTAGGGTTAGTATTAGGGTTATGTTAGCATAGGTGCTTGTTTATGGTTAGGGTTAGTATTAGGGTTAGGTTTTTTGGTGTGCTTGTTTATGGTTAGGGTTAGTATTAGGGTTAGGTTAGTATTTGGGATTGTTTATGGGTAGATTTAGTATTAGCGTTATGTTAGTATAGGTGCTTGTTTATGGTTAGGGTTAGTATTAGGGTTAGGTTAGTATTTGGGATTGTTTATGGGTAGATTTAGTATTAGGGTTATGTTAGTATAGGTGCTTGTTTATGGTTAGAGTTAGTTTTAGGGTTAGGTTTTTTGTACTTGTTTATGGTTAGGGTTAGTATTAGGGTTAGGTTAGTATTTGGGATTGTTTATGGTTAGGGTTAGTATTAGGGTTATGTTAGTATAGGTGCTTGTTTATGGTTAGGGTTAGTATTAGGGTTAGGTTAGTATTTGGGATTGTTTATGGGTAGATTTAGTATTAGGGTTATGTTAGTATAGGTGCTTGTTTATGGTTAGGGTTAGTATTAGGGTTAGGTTTTTTGTACTTGTTTATGGTTAGGGTTAGTATTAGGGTTAGGTTAGTATTTGGGATTGTTTATGGTTAGGGTTAGTATTAGGGTTATGTTAGCATAGGTGCTTGTTTATGGTTAGGGTTAGTATTAGGGTTAGGTTAGTATTTGTACTTGTTTACGCTTAGGGTTAGTATTTGTGCTTGTTTATGTTTATGGTTAGGTTAGTATTTGTGCTTGTTTATGTTTATGGTTAGGTTAGTATTTGTGCTTGTTTATGTTTAGGGTTAGGTTAGTATTTGTGCTTGTTTATGTTTAGGGTTAGGTTAGTATTTGTGCTTGTTTATGTTTAGGGTTAGGTTAGTATTTGTGCTTGTTTATGGTTAGAGTTAACTTTAAAGTTAGGGATGATCCTAATCTATCCCTAAATCCTAACATTCTGCTCCATTTTTGCATAATTTTTAGGCAACATATTCTGCTTTTGATGTGATTGTAGCAAATCCCAGCCCAAGAACTAACATGAGTGGTGCGCTAATAACCATAAAATTAAAAGGGTTAAAAAATTAACTGTGTATAGATTATGGCCATATTGATATTCAGTGAAACGGGACATCATTTTTTATTAGGCGACTTTATTATCAAGACATTTTCTTCAGGCGTCCAGAAGGGGCGACCTGGTTATAATAATCCTTCTTTCAGTCACTTCTTTCTCACAAGAACCAAGTTAATTAACAAGTGTATACTGAGCAGCTGGTGTTTAAAGGACCTGTTGTAGTCACCTACAGTGCTGCCATCTTGGTAAGGGCATTGACACAGCAATCTAAGGGTCAGTAAGAGTTTCTGATGTTTACCAGTGAGTTGAGATCAGAAGAGCGAGACTATAGAAGACAGGCAATGGCGGCACCCAGCAGTGTGTGTGATAGGTGCGTTTTAAGGTTTTAGGATGGTTCACACAGGCAAAAACATCTCCTTTAATGGTAATATTTTTAAATAAAGGGCCCTATTACATTCTTCACGCAAACGTTAACACGTGCGCAAAAACGCATTAATGCGAGGGGCAAAACCCTTTGCGCTGAACGTCGTATTACAATGTCAGCGCAACAAGCACGCGTATACGTCTACCGCGGGTGAACCTGCCCGAACGCTGCACGAGCGTACTTTACAGCGCGTGTCCTATACTTAACATTGTGAGCGCAAATGCATTTGTGCGCTGGTACGCGGATGGTATTACAATCTATGCGCAGTTTGTAACGCACAGCCTTTGCGCGCATAATTTTAGCAACTGCTAAAAGCTGGTGTTAACGGCAAATTCTATCAACCCGGCCGAAACCAAATACACCAGCCCAAAAAAAAATATACGAAGCAAAGTATAGTTACACATTCTACACATACCCAAACCAATAAATTTGAGAAGTTGTGCGTGTTTTTTTTATTGATGCAGCATATATGCGCAGATTGACTTTGACAGGCGCAAAAACTTAACGTGAGACAATTGTGGTTCTTAATTCTGATTGGCTGAATCGCATGAAAAAAACTGATTTCTGCGCGCAACTTTACTGCGCGCGCGTTTGTGTGCGTCCGTTTTACGCGCGTTATTCTTTGACGGATCAAAAATGCGCGAGGATTGTAATACCAGCGTTGATTTACGCGCGTTAACGTTTGGCGCTGCGCGAGCGTTTATACGCGAAGATTGTAATATGGCCCAAAGAGTCTCGAGTCCCATTTATTTAGTCAAGCCTTCCATTAACTCCTTCTTGTTCACTTCTCAGCATCTAATATGAACGTCTTCTGCATCCTAAAGCTATAAAGTGCTGTCAGTCCCACAGATTCAAAAAGTACTTGTTGATACTTGATTGTTATTGTTATTTCAGCATATTATTATCAACAGCTATACTGGTAAAAACCAATACAGCAACAACTCGTCGCAGTCAGTCCATCATTCATGCGTGCTCCTCAGCTGTTTTGTTCTGTGTGAAGAAGAGACTAGAGAGAAAGGGAAAAGACTGCAGTGCAGCGTAGGCAAAAACTGCAGCGTGTTCTGGCAGCGGCCGGACATCTAATGCGGGGCTATATAATGTGAGCTGGCATGAAACAGCTTGGTGTCTTTGCATGACGGGGACCGCTTTGACAAACTGTCAACAATGTGACAAGGGGCCATCGGACATACCGAAACTCCCATAGTTTCATTTACTCTTAAATAGTATTGCTGAATTGAAGATGAACCTCTTTCTGGATGTTTTTATAAAAAAAAAACAACACAATTAACAGCACACCTGCTCTCTCTGTATCGCTACAAAATTATTAAATCGCATTTATTACAAATAT
The DNA here is from genome assembly GCA_009667805.1 of Leptobrachium leishanense. Classification (NCBI taxonomy): domain Eukaryota; kingdom Metazoa; phylum Chordata; class Amphibia; order Anura; family Megophryidae; genus Leptobrachium; species Leptobrachium leishanense. The sequence continues at coordinate 99,988,911 of CM019073.1, forward strand.
ATGACATTGATTTTTGGGTTTAAGCTGCAGGTATGTGCTCATCAGACCAGCTTGCTCCCACGATTAAAGCTCACACTGCCTATAAACTGAATATGTGCACTAGGAAAACAATTCTCTATTTATTTTATGATTATATTCCATTATATCTGTTGACAGATGTGTATTATTATATGTTTTAATACAGCCTTACAAAAGATTTTGGGTGGTTTAGAGGTACTCTTAAATACGAGTTGTTGACCAGATTCCTATTTCTATGTGTTACACATAGCTTTGTTTGCATTTTGCATAAGTAAGTTACGTTTTTTTTTTTCAGAAAGTATTTTACCAGGAAGGATACATTGAGATTTCTCTCGTTTTCAAGTATGTCCTGGGTGGCGACTATGTACTGTTAGGTGTCTTGCCCAAAGGCACTTACAGGAGAGGTGCTCGCTGGGATCGAGCCCATAACTCCGCAGGCTCTTTCCATGCAGAGCAGTGATGGTACCCCTACTCCAACCAGCTGGTGCTTACCATGACCTTTCCTGTCTAAGACTAGAATTTAACTAAGACTGCTGACTACACAATCGCCGGCCACTATTTTAGGTATACCTGTTCCATGGCATGTTAACACAAATTGCTAATCAGCCAATCACATGGCAGCAACTCGATGCATTTAAGCATCTAGATGCGGTGAAGGCTACTTGCTGAAGTTCAGACCGAGCATCGGAATGGGGAAGAAAGGGAATTTAAGTGACTTTGAACGTGGCATGCGTTGCTGGTCCCAGACGGGCTGCTCTGAGTATTTAAAAAACTTCTGATCTATTGGGATTTTCACGCACAGCATCTCTAGGGTTTACAGAGAATTGTCTGATATGAGAAAATATCCAGTGAGCGGCAGCTGCGTGGGTGAAAATACCTTGTTGATGTCAGAGGTCAGAGGAGAATGGACAGATTGGTTCGAGATGATAGAAAGGCACAATAACTCAAATACAACCAAGGTATGCAGAATACCATCTCTGGTCTGAACGCACAACATGTCCAACCATGAAGCAGATGGACTATAGCAGCAGCAGACCACACTGGGTGCCACTCCTGTCAGCTAAGAACAGGAAGCTGAGGCTACGATTCGCACAGGCTCACCAAAACCGGACAATAGAAGACTGGAAAAACATTACCTGGTCTGATGAATCTCGATTTCAGCTGCGACATTCAGATGGTAGGGTCAGATTTTTGTGTAAACAACATGAAAGCATGGATCTATCCTGCCTTAAATCAACGGTTCAGGCTGGGGGTGTAATGATGTTGGAGATATTTTCTTGTCACGCGTGGGGCCCCTTAGTACCAATTGAGCATTGTTTAAATGCCACAGCCTACCTGAGTATTGTTGCTGACAAACGTTCATCCCTATATGACCACAGTGTACCCTGTATCTTCTGATCTTCTGATGACTCCTTCCAGCAGGATAAACCACCATGTTACAAAGCTCAAATTATCTCAAACTGGTTTCTTGAATGTGAGAATGAGTTCACTGTATTCCAATGGCCTCCATGGTCACCAGATCTGGTGGAACTTGAGATTGCATCATGAATATACAGCCGACTAATCTGCATCAACTGCGAGATGCTATCATGTCAATACGGGCCAAACTCTGAGGAATGTTTCCCAACACCTTGTTGAATCTATGCCACAAAGAATTAAGGCAGATCTGAAGGGCAAAGAGGGATCCAATCCGGTACTAGCAAGGTGTACCTAATGAAGTTGCCAGTGAGTGTATTTATGACCGTATTACCATGATATGTACCTGCAGGGCTTTGCCATCTGCTATCAGAGCCATTGTGTCAATTTTACCAACAGGAGCCACCAGCCCTACTTGAAATTCTGCTCTTTGTTGGCCAGTATGAGACACATTTTGCACTGGCAATGAACCCTACTTGTTGGCATCATTCTGGAAGTTTGCACCTTTGGTTTGTGGTCTACAGCACAGGCAATGCATGGAGGACCAAATCGGACCTGCCATAGGCTTGACATCCACAGATCCAGTTACAACAGGTTCACTTTTCCTCTGCTTTGCTCTTTGCCAGCTGCAATCGATCTTCTACAGTATATATACATTGTATTTCTGCCTATGTTATATCTTTTAATGTTTTCTGATGTTACTATAACACTAGGATCCTCTGTGCTGGCTGTGCAAAAATCTGCAGACCTCCCTACAAGCTCCTAAAGACGCGCTTCTCTTCCTTAGCACCCAGCTGCAAATCTTGGCATTAGCTTTCTCGTCAAGACTCAGTTTAGCATTCAGCAGACGTCACCTACTGAGAATCCAACAGAGAGGTATTTAGCAAATTAAAACTTGATTAGACTGTTGCACAATGAAAAGATCCACAAACATCAGAGAAGGGAAGGAATAACCCTTCCTTGGTGACCTCCAAACGGATAACATCTAAGGATTGTTTTCAGTTCTGCCATTGACATCTTTTAATTGAAGACCTCTATAATGACCTGGCGGGCTTCTTTTACAAGTTGTAAGGCATTAATTTGCTAGTTAAAAATTTAATTGGAACGCTACAGTTAAAAAGTGTTTTCTAATGTGTTTTAACAGTGAAGAACTACACTTCCTGGCCAAAAAAAAAGTCACCACCTACTGTACAAGTTTGGTAGGATCTGGGGTTGCTTCAGTTGGTCAGGTCTAAGTTCAGCAACATTATGTGCCCAAAAAACTAGGTCATGTGCCTCCCTGTATATACTGGATGAGCTGGTTTTCCCATCAATGTTTTTTTCTCCCCTGATGGCGCGGGCATATTCCAAAGATGGCATTGGATTCATGGAAGATGGCAAGGATTTACTGTGCTCAAATTGTGCAAGAGTAGTTCAGGGAGCATGAGACATCATTCCCACACATGGATTGGCCACCACACAATGCAGACCTTATCCCTATTGAGAATCTTTTGGGATAATGTGCTGGAGAAGACTTTACACAGCGCCGCGACTCACCCATTATCAATACAAGATCTTGGCCACAAAGTAATGCCACTCTGGGTGCAAAAAGATGCTTGACATTGCACCAGCTTATCGAAACATTGCCAATGCGAGATTATACTCGCTGCGGGGCGAGAGCGCTACCGCGAATATCCCAGCGGTTTGCGCTGTGTTCCGGGGCAAGATACTGAGCTAGCAACTCGCCCAGAATAACACGGTAACATAGGAATGCTACGGGGATATCGACAGGTGCAGATTTTCCCCATTAACGTCCCTATGTTAGCACAAAATAGGGAATAGCACTCTAGGTCATTGAACTTCTTTCTGTTTTCAGGCTCCTATTTATCCACCATAAGGTGGCGTTTATTCTGAAGTTGTTCCCATGATTTTTGTATTTATGAGCAATTAACCTTAACATTCTTGTTCTACTGCATCCTATTTGTTGACTAAATCGTCATCTGGGACTATCCGTTACCATTAGCCTTACAAGCTGACTGTGCTTAATTGTAAGCTGGGAATATATGGTGGCGTTACTTACTGTAACTCGGTTACTTAATCGTGAGATGAGACTACGTGTAACGTAACAGTATCCGTACAAACTGACAAACAGAGGCATTAATTATGCAAAATAACGGAGACAACTTACAAATAAAGAAGAACGGAGTCGTACACTGGACAGTTATTTGCAGTCGTCTTCGAGTCGGAGGAGGCATGATTGTTTCATTACCAAGCACAAACTAGAGAACTGCTCCCAGACTCGTCTGACTTCCTCTGGTGCTAACACAAACGTATTTATAGAAGCTCTTTGAAGCTTGGCAGACACGTTTTCTATTTCAAGATCCTTGCTTTATCTGTGTTACATTAGAGAAGGGTTAACTGGACTTATTATTACATTATAATGGTGGTTATTCACTAACTGATTTAATTCGGCAAACTTCGGGGACCTTTGGTGGATCAAGTACAATCAAGTACAGTGAAACTAGTGATATATTTTTTCACTATTTATTAGAGATGTGCATTCGTTTCGGAAAAATTCGGAATTTGGAACGAAATTTGATAATTCGTATTTCAGAAGTACTTCCAAATAACAGATCAATATGATACAAATTCGAAACGAAACGGTATATAACAAATTTATTTCATTTTACACTGTGTCATCATCATAAAAGAAAAATTTGAATAATTGATATCAACAACTATCGAATTTGAAATGAACTATCAAAAGGATATCAACAACTATCGAATTTGAAATGAACTATCAAATGGATATCAACTATCGAATTTGAAATGAACTATCAAATGGATATCAACTATCGAATTTGAAATGAACTATCAAATGGATATCAACAACTATCAAATTTGAAATGAACTATCAAATGGATATCAACAACTATCGAATTTGAAATGAACTATCAAATGGATATCAACAACTATCAAATTTGAAATTAACTATCAAATGGACATCAACAACTATTGAATTTGAAATTAACTATCAAATGGATATCAACTATCAAATTTGAAATGAACTATCAAATGGCTATCAACTATCTAATTTGAAATGAACTATCAAATGGATATCAACGGCTATCTAATTTGAAATGAACTATCAAATGGATATCAACGACTATCTAATTTGAAATGAACTATCAAAGGGATATCAACAACTATCTAATTTGAAATGAACTATCAAATGGATATCAACGACTATCTAATTTGAAATGAACTATCAAATGGATATCAACGACTATCTAATTTGAAATTAACTATCAAATGGATATCAACGACTATCTAATTTGAAATTAACTATCAAATGGATATCAACGACTATCTAATTTGAAATGAACTATCAAATGGATATCATCAACTATTGAATTTGAAATGAACTATCAAATGGATATCAACTATCTAATTTGAAATGAACTATCAAATGGATATCATCAACTATTGAATTTGAAATGAACTATCAAATGGATATCAACTATCTAATTTGAAATGAACTATCAAATGGATATCAACAACTATCAAATTTGAAATGAACTATCAAATGGATATCAACAACTATCGAATTTGAAATGAACTATCAAATGGATATCAACAACTATCAAATTTGAAATTAACTATCAAATGGACATCAACAACTATTGAATTTGAAATTAACTATCAAATGGATATCAACTATCAAATTTGAAATGAACTATCAAATGGCTATCAACTATCTAATTTGAAATTAACTATCAAATGGATATCAACGGCTATCTAATTTGAAATGAACTATCAAATGGATATCAACGACTATCTAATTTGAAATGAACTATCAAAGGGATATCAACAACTATCTAATTTGAAATGAACTATCAAATGGATATCAACGACTATCTAATTTGAAATGAACTATCAAATGGATATCAACGACTATCTAATTTGAAATTAACTATCAAATGGATATCAACGACTATCTAATTTGAAATTAACTATCAAATGGATATCAACGACTATCTAATTTGAAATGAACTATCAAATGGATATCATCAACTATTGAATTTGAAATGAACTATCAAATGGATATCAACTATCTAATTTGAAATGAACTATCAAATGGATATCATCAACTATTGAATTTGAAATGAACTATCAAATGGATATCAACTATCTAATTTGAAATGAACTATCAAATGGATATCAACAACTATTGAATTTGAAATGAACTATCAAATGGATATCAACTATCGAATTTGAAATGAACTATCAAATGGATATCAACTATCGAATTTGAAATCGATTTGAAATTTCAAATCAATCCGAAACTAAATGAAATACAAAACTAAATTAGTAACAAAATTCCGAAAAGGAAATTATTTAAAAACGTAACGAAACAAAACTAAATGAAACAAATTTTCCAGCCATGCACAGCCCTACTATTTAAGACTATTTATTGACTATTTATGGAACTGTGACCATCATTCTCCATACTCTTCACCATCCTTTCCACCGTGGTTTCTGTTGACGTTTTCTGGCATAGTTCCCAATGTAGTTTTCAATGGCACGTCCGTCATAGTTCCTGCCAATGTCATATAGCTCAGATTTCAATGCTGTTTCAGTCGAAGTTCGCCAGCGCTGTTTTCAGCAAATTTCTTCTGAGTACAATTACTTTAATATCACCAAAACACTTTCTCCGGCGTTGCAAACACCGTAGAGCAATGTGGGATGGAGAATGGCCACAGTTCACTATTTTTATAGGAGAAGAACAGTTTTGTTCGCCATTGTTTGCTTCAACTTTGCTTTCCATTGTTGACTTTTGCTTTTTTGGCAAACCGAAGTTCACCGTACTGCCAACGACAGTGATTTTTACCTTTTTGTTCGCAAGTATTGTGAACTTCAGTGCATTATGGTGCTTGTTGAAAAACCACTTGTAGGGTTGTATTTGAGAGGGGGGCTTAAGTAAAAGTAGAACATACAGGGACAGATTATTTTATGTGTATCCAATAGCTTGTTGATACAAGGGGAAATCAGGTTGTAGATTCGAGAGTACGTTTTATTTCTCGCATTTTGACACAGTTGGAAATAGCATCAAACAGTTTTCTCTATTATTCCCCAAATTATTAATCTGCTTTTGGATCAGGAGCAATTGCATATATAGGAAAGCTGGAACCAGATGGACTTTATTCTAGGGGTTATTCAGAAAGCACAGAAATTTCAGCGTAATTTCGTTGCTTTTTCGTTCCACGCACTTCGGTGTGCTTCGGTGATTCCAGTTCGCCAACCCTGGAGTGAAATCACTATTTACCGCAGAGTCCCTGAAGTGCGCCAAAAGTGGAGCCGCCGAAGACCGCCGCCAACCGCTGATCGGCCCGCCGAAGACAGCCAATCAGTCTGAGAACACAGCCGAAGGCCACCAAACAAATCGCCGAAGAGCGCCAAACTGCTCGCCGAACACTGCCGAACTGTAGAAAACAAAAACACAACTCTGTAAGGACAGAGGCTTTGACCCCTGTATGGTGTTGGGTGTATGGAACCCAATGGCAAGCCGAAGGAGGAGACCAGAAGAAATATGATTGGTTAAACTTTACTGAAGGCAACAAAATATAAGTCCAGAATAAAGCAATGTAAAGTTTCTTTTGACAGAAATAAAAGTCCAGAACGAAGAGTTGTAAGGCTAAATAAGTACGGTTGTAATCTTGGAAGTAGTCCAGGAATAGAGGTATGCCGAGAGGTGGAACTGGTACTGCAATGGCAATCTTGAATATGGAAGCGGAATGGAGCTGTACCGTGATGGCAGGACAGAAGTGGAGCTGTATCGTGGCAACAGAAGCGGAGCTGTATCGTGACAACAGGAGCGGAAGCAGAGCTGTACCGTGGCAACAGGAGCGGAGCTGTACTGTGGCAGCGGGAACCGGAGTGGAGCTGTACTGTGGCAACAGAAACCGGAGCGGAGTTGTACTGTGGCAACAGGAACCGGAGCGGAGTTGTACTGTGGCAACAGGAACCGGAGCGGCGTTGTACTGTGGCAACAGGAACCGGAGCGGCGTTGTACCGTGGCAACAGGAAGCAGAACGGCGTTGTACCGTGGCAACAGGAACCAGAGCGGCGTTGTACCGTGGCAACAGGAACCAGAGCGGCGTTATACCGTGTCAACAGGAACCAGAGCGGCGTTGTACCGTGGCAACAGGAACTAGAGCGGCGTTGTACCGTGGCAACAGGAACCGGAGTTGTACCGTGGCAACAGGAACCGGAGTGGCGTTGTACGGTGGCAACAGGAACCAGAGCAGCGTTGTACCGTATCGGCAGCAGGAACGGAAGTCAGAATCCTTTTAGAGGAACACGAAGGGGAACCACTGGGTAACGTGGTATAACCACAGTATAACCTGGTTAGTGAGATGGAGAAGGCGGCAGGTTTAAATAGGGTTCAAGGAATCATACGAACACCGTTCACCTGGAACTCGCAGATGGAATGAGGATACCTGAGTGCTATGTAAATTAATTGGTGGTATACGAGGATCTCCAGTGCAGGTGGGGTGCAGTACCTTAACTTGACCAGCAGAGGGCCAGAGTACCTAGGTCTTCATACTCTAGGATGGGCGATCGCGCATGCGCGCCTGCCTTCTGCTCAGACGGATCGCGGAGGCGGCGTGGGACACATCCTGGCTCTCCTCCCTCGAGCTGCAGGCCGGAACCAGGGAGCGACGCGTCACGAGGGACCTCAGGTGAGTTTGTCAGGCGTCCCAACATGGCGGCCGCGGTCCGACCGCGGCGCGGGGCATTACAAACTCTGCTATTCTTTAATAGGTGTGTAACAATAAAAATGCATGAAAATGTGTGTAAATAATAAAACTATTTGTTCCCAGTGTACTACTCCTGTCACCGTGGGATCTAAGGTGAGTATGGGATTTATTGGGGGGTTAAATCAATGTAATATGTCATTGTTCTGAAGCAAAATCACTTAACATCAGGATCTGAAATATGTTATCAAAACATAATGTTATTTTTTTTAAAAAATAAAAAAAAACATCCGAAAGAATTAAATCGAGTTCATTGCGTTTAATTAAATTTGACTTCAATTAATTTACATATAGGGCAAAAGTTAAACAAAAGTATAGAATACATTGTTATATGTTTTTAAATGCAGTTCTATATGAGTGTTCATTTATCATTTCATGGAGCTACTCACCTTCCCTAACCGCTCTTTAGATAACAGGCTCCCTTCTTTCCCGGCAGCTTGGTAATGAGCTCGTTCACTATGGTTGCAGCAAACGGGATGGCCCAGCAATGGGAGTCTGGCTCAGCGCTCGTTGGACACTCCAGAGAACCTTAATTATTTTCAGCCGCTCGGTCTCAACAAAGGTATTCCACGGAGGATAGATCTGTCAATTTCCCTTTGGTTACTGTGTCTGTGTTTTCCTAAAATAGCATATTCTTGCACGTCCAACACGATCGAACCAGACAAGACGTAAATATAGATGCAATGCAGATAATGGAAGGGAAAACATAAAAAAGTGATTATGATTGGAGGAACTATTTCCTTTTATCATTTTTTTCCTAATATGTTGGCCAGCAAGGAGGCGGCATTGGAAGATGTGACCCTGTCGGGTTACAGGGATCTATCACAACTTTTAATTATATAAACAAATACACACTGCCTGCCCAAAAAAGTCACACAGTCTAATATTTGACTGGGCGTCATTTTGCATTGATTACGGCAAGCATTCGTGGCAGCAAGAAACAAATTGTATGTGTTTTATACTCAGAGCAAGATTATCTGCCGGCCAGGACTACAAAAATTATCCAGATTCTTGATGTTGGACAACTTTGTTTTTATACACTGCCTGGCCAAAATAAAGTCACACGCTGTAATATTTAAATTATAGATAGAACCTTTGTAGCGCATCAAAAATAGATTTAAAGGTGGACTTCAACAAAGAGGTATATCAAACATAAAGTGCTTCAGTCTTAAGGTGACAAATATTCAATCAATGTACACATATAAAAGTGCAATGTGCCATAGAACACAGTAAAGTGCAACAATATATAAAATTCCAGCAGTGCGATGGGTATAAGAGAGTCTATAAAGTGCAACAGTGTCCGAATGTGCAAAATGTGCAAATTCAATGATATCCAATACAACAGTATGAATACCAGTGGGAAAAATTCCTTAAAATTTACTTCTCTTTATGTTGAAGCGATGCACAAATATAGTCCTCCTTTCTTGGTCTGTGTATCTCTTGCCGTCTCTCAATAGTGGAGAGGATAGCCAGAAAGGAGAAAAAAGTGAGAGAAAAAAACAAAATTGGAGGGGAGAAAAAAGAAGAAGAAATAATCGTGCAGAAAATCCCAATTAAATATGGCAAATGAATTACTCGTAGGAATATGGAAACTCACATTTATAAGAGCCCAAAAAATCCCTGGCTCTAGGTTTAGGAGCTTCCAGCCATATAGAGGGTGGCGTATCCCTTCTTAAATCTTCAACTCTGGTTGCGATGGCTACAATAGGATAATAGACAGCGCTCCCATAGTATATTACCGTATTAGGATAAAAAAGAGGTGATAATGTATTGAACTCACCAGATATGGAGCCTCTTCCACACAGGCTCACTCAATACAGCGTCAGGTACACTATGGTGGATACCCAGAACCTCTTCTCAACCGTCTGAGGGCCAGATATCAGGAGCTTCCAAGCGGTGGCAAGTATATATCCAAGGAGAGTAGTCAATAGAATATAAACCATATAAAATTTATTAAAAAATTAATTGCATATTAAAAAATGGACAGATGCTGTAATATTTGGTTGTGTTACCTTTCGCTGTGATTCCGGCGCGCATTCGCCGTGGCATTGTGTTGATAAACTCATGCAATGTCACAGCATTTATTTGTGTCCAGAGTGGCATTAATTTGTGGCCAAGATCTTGTATTGATGATGGGAGAGTCGCGGCGCTGCGTAAAGTCTTCTCCAGCACATTATCCCAAAGATTAACCTCAATGGGGTTAAGGTCTGGACTGTGCGGTGGCCAATCCATGTGTGAAAATGATGTCTCATGCTCCCTGAACCACTCTTGCACAATTTGAGCCCGATGAATCCTGGCGTTGCCATCTTGGAATATGCCCGCTGTGCCATCAGGGGAGAAAAAAACATTGATGGAAAAACCTGCTCATTCAGTATATTCAGGGAGTCACATGACCTCATTTTATGCTGAAACATATTAATCACTGCAGTAATTATCCAATGGAAGGCTCACACTTATTGGTTTAGTGAAACCCACGTGGTGTCTTTTTTTGACCAGATAGTGAAACATCATTAATATTTTTATAGTACTCTATTGACGTCAGAATATTAGGAAGAAACATTACAGAAGATTGAAAATTCTCCTAGTGGGAAACTTATAAACACAGTTATTTCATCCACTTACAAGATCCTTCTATTCAGTCAATATATCGATATCTTTTTCAGCAGCTACAGTATATGGAGTGAAACTTGCTTTTAAACCATAGTTCTATTGCTTATTTACACATATCCAGTACCTGTAGTTATAACGTAGGGAAAATTGCTGCAATCAGAGGGTGATTTGGCTGTTAACCTGGCAAGTTTAATCAAAGCCTTACGGTCCTCTAATATTTTATTTATGCTGTTAGCATGCTAGGAGGAAAGCTTATTAAATGAAGCTGCTAAATAAAGCAATATGACACTTGTAACTCAGCAGTCAATATTGTCGACCTTTGCAAAACGTGTTGTATTGTGTTTTACGGTGCGCACAATCAAAAGCCATAGCGGGATTCTATCTATCTTTTAAAAAGTCATTTTTCAGCTCGCTAGTTATCAAAAATCATTCCACATCTGGACATTATTGTGGATAAATGTCTATCTATATACATGCTACACCTTGGGCGATTTATATTTTAATTAAAACTGTTCTTGAACCTCTTCTTTAGGAGTTATACACTAGCAATGCTATTTCTTTGGAAGAATGATGGTTTAATTTTGGCTGACTATGGTGGAGCACAGGTGCCGGACACAATCCCTACAGCCAGGTTCCCTAATGCCAACATCCCGACGGCCAACTTCCAGACAGAACAAGTGCCGGACATACCAAGTTCCCTACACGGCCAACTTCCAGACTTCCAAAATCCCAGCGGCTAACCCTAATACTAACACCCTAACTCTTAGGGAGTTAGGCTTCGGGGTTATGGTTAGGTTTAGGGAGCTAGGGTTAGGGCTATATTTAGGGGATTAGGGATAGGTTTAGGGGGATAGGGTTAGGTTTAGGGGGTTAAGGCTAGGTTTAGGGAGGTGAGGATTAGGGCTAGGTTTAGGGGGGTTAGGGTTAGGTTTAGGGGGTTAGGGAGTAGGGTTAGTGTTAGCCGCTGGGATTTTGGATGTCTGTAAGTTGGCCATCAGGGAGTTGTCTGTGTAGGGAAGTTGTCCATCATGGAGTTGTCTGTGTAGGGAAGTTGGCCATCAGTGAGTTGTCTTTGTAGGGAAGTTGGCCGTCATGGAGTTATCTGTGTAGGGACGTTGGCTGTCATGGAGTTGTCTGTGTAGGGACGTTGGCTGTCATGGAGTTGTCTGTGTAGGGAAGTTGGCTGTCATGGAGTTGTCTGTGTAGGGAAGTTGGCTGTCAGGGAGTTGTCTGTGTAGGGAAGTTGGCTGTCAGGGAGTTGTCTGTGTAGGGAAGTTGGCCGTCAGGGAGTTGTCTGTGTAAGGAAGTTGGCAGTCAGGGAGTTGTCTGTGTAGGGAGTTGTCTGTGTAGGGAAGTTGGCCGTCAGGGAGTTGTCTGTGTAGGGAAGTTGCCCGTTGTTATTTTGGCATTGGGGAACCTGGTTGTAGGGATTTCGACCCAAACCTGGTGGAGCATGTTTGGTGAAACTACGATTATTTCACAGTTTAGGGTCTTACCACCATGGGGCCCTATTCCCCCTAGTGTGCGCTAAACTGGGGATGCTAATGGTGAAAATCTACACTTGCAGATTTCCCGTAGCGTCCCCATTTTACAGCGATATTCCAGGTTAGGCGCTACCTCAGCAACCTCACAATGCTAACCTTTGGGATACTCGCGGTAGCGCTTCTCAAAAAATGTCCAAGAAATCCTAATAAATAAATAAATAACAAGACTTTTTGCTGCAGATTAAAATAATAAGTGGTTTAATAAATATTTAATAAAGACAGGAATATTTTTAACTCTGAAACCCATGGGATTTACCTGATTAAACCTACCGAATGAAACCAACGAACATCAGGGATTTTTTCCGGTGAACTTTCTTCGTCGTTCAGAAATTGGGAAAGATAGAAAAGAGAGTAATGACACACTTTACATTGTAAAAGCGCGACAATAGATCTGAACACAAGTAAAAACAGATAATGATGTAAATAACATAAAGGGGTCTAGTCGAACAGGAACGTTTGGGAACACAGTTCCTCCATTATTTTTGCACTAGGTGGAAAGCCTGCCCAGAGGGCAGTCTATTGATAAGTGAGGTGCGCATGAATGTTGGTCGAAATGAAAGCACAGCGACGTCAAGAAAAGTTACATTTTTTTACTGTCTATTTTGAATACATTTCTTTGAATATAATTTTTTTTGTGAAGAATGCATCAGTCCCTGGCACGCACGTTGCATTTTTTGTGTGTTATTTGATAGTTGTTTTTTTTTCTTTTTGTGTAATTGTCTCCGATGTTTTTTTTTTTTTTTTTTTTCGTGTAGTGTCAGTGCTGCTGTGCCTCGGAGCTCATGTAACAATTTTTTTTTTTTCTATTTGTGGGTTGTATGTGTTTGCAGGTTTTTTTTTATTATTTGAATTATTTTGAGTGTGTGATTAGGGGGCCCTATTTTTTGTTTTTATTTATTTAGTAGGGTTGGCTCAGTGCTCCAGGTGCTTTGTGCTGGTAAGTTCTGTGCAGGGGTGGGTCAGTGCTCAATTCTGATGTTCGGAGGCTCTGTGGTGGGCTCTGTTTGGTTTTGCGCGAGCTGCAGGTTGTCTGAGCTGGTGGTGCTGATTGCTGGTGCTCCGGTGGGCCAAGTTTGGGTGATTTGTTTTTTTCCTTTTTATAAGGCTTTTTTTCTGTGCCCAACTGAGGTTTTTTATTTTGACTGGGCGTGGTGTTCCCTGTGTTGAAGGGATGCAGAGTTAGGGTGGGCAAATTTTTGTTTTTGTATCTGGTGTGATGTTGGACAGTTGGCTAAATATTTTTTTATTATTTGGTCTTTTTTTTTTGACCTGGCGTTTTCTGTGGTGCCTGAAAGCTCCAGGGGCTCTATATTTTGGCCCTCTGAGCTCTGTGCGCTCAGTGGTGGAGGTGCTCAGAGCTTTGGGGGCTCTTTGGTGGGGGAGCACTGTTTTTTTTTTATATTTAGTTGGAGTTGTTGTCTTGCTGTGGTGCCTCCAAGCTGCAGGGGCTCTATGGTTAGGCCCTGAAAGCTCTGTACGCCTTGTGGTGGAGGTGCTCAGAGCTTTGGGGGGGACAAAACTTTGTATTTTTTATGGCCGGGTGCTCTTAGGTGCTGTGGTGGGGGTGCCGTTTGCCCCGGGGGCTCTGTGCTCAGTGTGTGGGTTTTTCAGTGCTGTAGGAGCAGGTTGCTCACAGGGGTCCGGAGGCTGTGCTGCCGTTCCTATGTCTGAGGCGCTTTGGCGCGCCTCATGTTAGGTAGGCATGGCTGTTGGTGGTTGTTGACGCTGGTTGTGCACGCATTTGACACTCTGCTGTCTTACTGTTTGGGTGGTTGGATGCACGCGCATGCGCAGACGGCAGCGTGGCGACGGACACGCTGCCTCTTACTGTTTTATGTTATAGATGAGGATCAGAGTACCCATTTGATAACGCTTAATTTGGGGGCCGAAGTATTGATGAGTCCCCACAATTATTTTTGTTGGACTTGACCCCTCTCTAAATAATCTAGCCTTCCAGAGCAGGCAGTTTAAAAATATCCCACTCAAGCATGTTCAGCATGATACTTAACCACTTGAATGCTAAGGACGCGCTCAGCGCGTCCTCAGCATTCCCGCTGGTGTGCTGAGGACGCGCTGAGCGCGTCCTCACATTGGGGTCAGCGTTCGGCCGGGTTCCGGCCGATCGCTGGCCCCTCCGGTGCGGGCTGACATCCTGGATGTCAGCCGCGCATCCGGACCAGCAGCCGCCAGCATTAGGTGTCATCGCGGGGGCGCGATGACACCTAATTCAGGCGCCCCCCCCGCATGTGCGGAGGAGGCGCCTGAAAGGGAGGGGGGGAGGTCCTTCGGACCTCTCTCCCTCCCGATCGGCGGCGCACAGGGGATTAACCCAGGCATCATTTGGAAGGGCACAGCCTGCCCTTCCAAATGATGCCTGGCATTAACCCCTGGGGAGCTGGATCGCGAATCGGTGCTGAAAAGCGCCGTTCGCGATCCTTTCCCGGAGCTGGCCGACATCTTGGATGTCGGCCAAGCCTCCGGAACTCCCCCAGAGGACTGGCGTCATCGTGCGTAGCACGATGACGCCAGTCCTAGACTTAACCCCTAACTGCCACCAACTGTGGAGATAGGGAGTTCCAATGAACTCCCTATCTCCCGATCCGTGGCAGTTAGGGGTTAAATTTTTGGTATCGTTGGATCGGCCAGAGCATGGCCGTTCCAACGATACCAAACACTACAGTGAAAAATTTTGTAAAAAAAAAAAAAAAAAATTACAAAAAAAAAGTAAAAAAAAAAATTAAACACTTTTTTTTTTTTTTTTGGGTTTGTTAATGCAGCAATATTGTTCCCATTTCAATTATAATGTGAACAATGATGCTGCACTAACGATTTTTGTATGCGGTGCGTTTGTTAAAAATAGTGTCATTTTCCCCAAAAAAAAATGTAACGAGACCCCATCTCTAATTTTTTTAACAAGCGCACCCCATACAAAATATAACCGCAATTGCTCGCATGTTAAAATGTGGAAAAAAACACTTTACACATTGTAAATTATTGAAAATACATATTTTATTGCATTTTTTGTTATAATATACAGACATGACATAACGTATACATATAATAATGACATATTATGAATCTACCGAGTCTGACGGAAAGAACGATATATAATATGTCTGGGTCATATACTAAAATAAGCCTTCAAAACACGTTTAAACATGATGCGCAAAACAGGTAAAAATGACCTCAGCATAGGGGCGGGAAAAGCCTCAGCAGCGAAAGGGTTAAAGGATCACAACACCCACAATAAATTAATGAACTGTTAATTCACCTACGGTAATCTAGATCAGATTTCTGACACGCCCAGAAGATGTTGGCAAATTACATTATTATTATCCTTTATTTATATAGCGCCACAAATTTCACAGCGCTTTACAGGATCAGTGTACAAGGAGTTGATACATTGGAATACCACACATGGATGATTTGGCCTGATTCAGGGGGTCTCTGTTCCCAAGAGAATTTACAATCTATGAGATGTAAAAGTATTTTGTGAGGTAGGCGCATCCATATCATTAGATGTCTTGCCCAAGGACACTCGCTGGTGGCATCTTCTGAGTGGGATCGGATTGGCTTTCCATGATTGTAGCGATGATCATTGACCTGGTGGTTAGGTTGAACCCGCTTCTCGTAAGGTTGAGACTTCTCCACAGTGGTACTGGAGGGATGGGCTGAACGGGACCTTGAGTTGCTTCTCCACGATTGAAGGGTAGAGATGTTACCACTGGATTCCACAGCTGATATTTTGTGGTAGGCAGTTATGTATCATTGGGTGTCTCGCCCAAGGACACTTACTGGAGAGGTGCTCTGGCCAGGATTCAAACCTGTCTCTCCACGGTTATAGAGCAGTGATGTTACCTCTTGTAAGGTCCTGGAGGCCCTGACCCCCTGGCACCCCATTTGGTTCCACATCCTGCAGGCCCCCTGCAGGTTCCAGAACTTTTGCATTGACGCTACACATCATGAACTCTCACGTGCTGACCAGGGAGACTCACCTGCCCTTCATTTTCCCTAATCTGTTCTTCATATAAGGGAGTCCCACCCTTTCCTCAGGACTTCCACATTGCTGTTACCTGGCTGTGAATCTATGTACCAAAGCTCCCTGAGACCTTCTGGACACTCACCTGAATTCTGCAACCAAAGACCCCAAGGACCCTCTGTATTATCTGGACATTCTTCTGCTCCATAAACCGGTACCCTCCCATCCTTCTGTCCCCCATCTAGGACCCCCCGTGTACCAGACCCTTTTGCTTAACCCTGACTACGCCTTTGTATGTTCCTTGCCGGATTCTGAGCTATAGTGTTTATTTCCAATAAACACTCTTTGTTATACCGTAAACCTACCTCTATCACTGCATCCTGGGCTCACAACCTCATCTTGCTACACCGAGCACAGTCTGAACCCTTACACCTCTACTCTATCCAGCCGGATACAAGCAATGGCCAGCCCGGTGAAACTATTTATCTGTATCAGTGTATCAATCGATCCATATTCAATCATCCTATTTACATGGATACGAACTTTCGGCATAAAAATATCTCTGTGAGCATAGACAGCTCAATAATTATGATTTATTCATATGTACATAAGCAAGGTTAGCTTTATAGCCCTTAGCTATGCACTTATATATCCAGCATTTCTGCTGTCAACCCACACCGTGTCATCACATTTACATCGGCTTAAAAATGCTATTTCGGAATTTTACAAATTGCTGATAAATATATATTTTTTTTATATGTCATTGTTTTTCAAATTGCAAGCAACAGAACTGCGGGTATAAGTATTTGAGATTAGAAATAAAAAGGTAATATAATAGTTAACGGAATAGAACGTAACAAAATGAAGTCCTGGTCACCTGTCAGATTTTTGTTCACTCGTTAGGGTCGCCCCCTTTTTTCCTGACCTGCGACTTCCAGTGCAATCAATTACCTCAATAGGCTATAACTCTAATCTACCCATCTATACTCATTCTCTTAGGTCCTACCTACTTAATGGTGTTTGAATACAGGTTAGGTCTTCTAAAAACTGAGTTTGTTTCTTCAAGATGTTCAGAACCTTCAGAATGCAAAATACCTGCCCTCAAGAATTCCTATTACGTAGGCTGAAGGGGAGACTATGTTTAGTCGACCACATTCCACTAGAGATCGTGTCTTACCTGTTTTATTTGACAGATTAGTGGGTTGTGGGGGTTCTTTTCTTCCCCCTGAGAAAATGTTAAAGGCAGATTTGCCTCACCTTACATATTATACATACTGCAGACCTCTTACCAAGGTGGAAACTTGAGATCTTCTACAGGAAGCCCTAAGCTGCCCACCTCACGTACCCAGTTAGGTCTTACCTACCTAATTGCTTTTGAATATGTAGCGCTGTGTTAAAAATCATCTTGCTGTGGCAGTACCTATTTTTGGCCACAAGATGGAGACTATCGCGATTAGATACTGGACATTGGGACTACAATGCCCGGCATGCTTTGCAAGAAGACAGGAAGTGGGTGGGGACTGGACACTTACATCCTCTGCCTCGTGGAGAAAGTTGCAGAGCGCGCCAGGGAAGAGAAGAGAGCAGACGCATCGAAGAGATCACGAGAGGGCCTAGGCCAGAGACCAACAGAGACCAAGAGAGACCTGTTAGTCCAGAGAGGATCACCCAAGCTGAGGAGAAGAAAACCCGCCGGGATCCAGGCATTGCTGCAGACCGGAGGAATCGAACGGAGAGCAGGCGGTGAGCTGGAAAAGCTGTGTGGAGTCAGACAACGGATCGGGCCGCTAGTATCCCCAGTCAAAATCGGGTGGAGAGACGTCCTGGGTCAGCGGAGCCTAAAGAAATCGTCGGATGGGTGAGAGGCCTCCAAGGCTGTTTTATGATTAAAGGACGCTCTGCTGTTTTCTCTTTAAAGTCCACAGGGCCCCAACTGACTAGTCGAAGACCTTCCTTTAATAAACTCACTGGCCAGTTGAACAGTACCCGGGTACCACACACACACAGATACACTTTTCACATTCTGGGACTTAACCTGTGCAGGACTCATTTCCTTTTGCGAATCGGAACGGGGGTTAAAGACAAAGATACGTTCCGAATACATTTTTCTCTTTTTTCCGCTGCGCGTTTGCCGTAATACGAAGGGATTGTATGTTTGGGGTTTTGCTACGTGTCCCTTTTTCTGAACTATCGGGAAATTGCATTGCTTTTATGTTCGGTTGCGAATATTTTATTTTCCGAAATACGAAGCCTCGTGTTTCGTTTCTTTTCCGCTACGCGTTTTACCGGGATACGAAAATACTGTAATAATACTTGTGAATACCGTGTCTCAACATCTGCTCAAATATTTTAGTAAACTATATGAATATAAAAACTCACAACTGTGTTGGAGTATATTTATTCCCTAGTGCGGGGAGACTGACCCGTGGTTCATTTTCAGCGGCTCCTCCGGGAGTGAGCGCTACAAATACATTGTAAGCCTTTGTAACACATATGAACCCCCACTGTGTCTACCTATTTTTCACCGTTGGATGTGGCAAAAATCGGAACGTTGCCTTCTATAAATGTAGATAATACAGGAAAGATCTGATATAAACTGAGTTTGATTCTCCAAGATGTTCAGAACCTTCAGAATACAAAATACTGTAACTTGTCCTCAAGAATTCCTATTCTGGTGGGATGAAGGACAGAATATGTTCGATGGGTTTCTTTCATCTTAGAAGCGTGTCACACCTGTTGTATTTGACAGATTAGTGGGTTTTTGTCCCTCTGAGAAAGTATTAAAGGCAGCGTTGCCTCTACTTGCATTTTGTATATACTAAGAGCCTCTTACCAAGCCAGAAACGTGAGTTCTCAAACAGGAGGTCCAAATCTACCTACCTTACTTACCAAGTTGGGCGCTAGCTCATATGAACATCCATTGTTTCTCTTTTTTTCACTTTTGGATATGGCAAAAATCAGAAACTAGTCTTCCGTTCATATACATTTCTATAAAGGTTCTGAACTTTAAAAATAAGAGTAACAATAAGCTGGATCTGCTAAAAACTGAGTTTGTTTCTCAAGATGTTTAGAACCTACTTGTCCTCAAGAATTCTGATTCTTGCCTGATGGAGAGAATATATTCAGTAGACCACATTCCTCTAGAGAAGGTGTCCTACCTGTTTTATTTGACAGATTAGTGTGGGGGGGGTTGTTTGTTCCTTCCTCAGAAGATGCTAAAGGCAGCATTGCCTCACCTTGCATATTGTTCATACTAAGGGCCTCTTGTCAAGGTAGGAACTCGAGTTCTCAAACAGAAGGCCCTAATCTACCTTACTTAACCAGTTAGGTCTTACCTACTTAATTCTATTTCAATACAATGTGAGCCTCTGTAGCACATATGAACCCCCATTGTGAATGTTTGTTTCCACCTTTGCATATGGAAAAAGTAGGAAAGTATTCTTGTCATACACCATTCTATCGAGGCTCTAGGACTAAAAATATTAGTAAGTACAAGTAAGATCTGCTAAAGTGCGATCAATTCAAAATCTTTCTGCTACGTGTAAAAAAAGGGCACTCGTTGTGCAATGCTAGCCCTAACCCTCGCTCTAACCCTAATACAAACATGAACCGTAACTGTATTCCTAACAGTAACCCCAAAACAAACCGAACAAGCAAGTCTAACAATGACCCTAACAGAAACCCAAACCTAGATATAATCCTAACCCTAACCTTAACCCTAACCCTAATTCTAACCCAAAGTAACATTTGGGGTGTAGAGGGGGTATAGGGGTCATACAAAGGGGGGTAGGGTTGGAGGAGTTAAAGAGGTTAGGGGTATAAAGGGAGATATAGAGGGGGTATAGGAGCTGAAAATATGTACGCCTGCAAAATTCAAGACATTTATGCAAATTTTCAGATTGATCCGAATCAGCATTATTGGAAAATTAAGAAATCCGAACACTTTTAATTCCCAAAATTTTTAGGCTGTGCGCAAGTCTTATTTCTATACCCCACAAGTAACTGTAATGAATTTTGCCGGCTGACAGAACTTGAACAATGAAAGGGGATAATTACTAAACGTACAGTAGCTTGGTTAGAGGAAAATAATATTGATCTGTCGTGTTATTGCTTGAAAATGACTTACGGAAAGATAATTTAATTTGACGTGGGCAATTTAGTTAATAGTTGTGTTTACTCGTTTGTGATCTCAACATATAAAGCATCAAGCAGGGAACAAGCAGAAACGGCTAATCTGGATAATACCCAACGCGTTTTAGGGACCAGGAATTACATTATGATTTGTATTTAATCATGGCATGTGTTGGTCCCAAATAGATATTACAAAATCTTCCGTTTCATGCTTATGTCTTGAAAGTAGGCTCACTAGACATGAGGTCATATAAAAATGCCAAACAAACAAATCAATAACACCCTATGAAGTAAAGGATCTCCCCAGCTGGCCTACATTAGACCAGTGCCATCGTTGTACAGTACTCTCGAAGGATCAAAAATGTTCCTTGCCTCGCTCAACATTTCCATTCCTCTGAACTCAAGCTGCCACTCCTCATCTACCACAAAACTGTCCATGTGCCACTGATGAGTTGTCCACAACATTTACATCTCTTGTAGACCCTGTAGTTAAATTTACAAAATCAAATTCCCTGCATTTTACATTATTCCAAATGTTGATGTACACATCTCTGCTGGTCAACTTGGAGCATTTTACAGAAGAAGAATAGATTGTTTTTCGGAGAGAGATTATTTTACCAGGAAGGATACATTGAGATTTCTCTCATATTCAGGTATGTCCTGGGTGATGTGGTGAGTATGTACCGTTGGGTGTCTTGCCCAAGGACACTTACTGGAGAGATGTCCTTGCTGGGATTTGAACCTGTGTCTCCATGGTCTCTACAGTCACAGAGCAATGATATTACCTCTACTCCACCCAGCCGGTACCAATTGGGTGTAACAGTATGGAATCCAAATATGGGTTGAAAGACTTTAGGTTGAAAATTGTATATTTGGGGTCCGATTCCAACGTTGGACTCAATTCAATTCCATTGGCAGAAATGTAAAAAAACTAATGTCACACTTTGACCGATACTTCTTTCAAAATATCGGCTGAATCAATTGAAAAAATTCTGTCAGCTTTGAGAGACAGTATTGTTTCACAAAAGCTCTTTTGAGTCGAGAGGAACATTCTACATTGAAATAGCTCTTCTTCATCTAGCCACAAATTAACATAATCCCATACAAAGTATAGGAGCCATTAATTTTCAGTAGCCTCCCGTGTCTCTTTTGATCTTTTCTTGGCTGACAACGCATCGTGGGAATCGTAGTCCTACAATAATGTCAGGATTACCTATTAAGACCAGTACCTTCCTTCCTCGTCCGGATACATTGAGAAGCAGAATGTCTGGTTAGATACGCACATTCACCCAGTTAATGTCAGAGATTGTCACACTATTGCCAGCTAGAGTCGAGATAATAGCGTGTACATGACAGCTGTCTGGCTCCTTATTGTTTAATCTGACACTATGAATGTATATCGCACAGTAACCTTCCCTAACATTCTTCTAGCTTGAAATGTGTCTTTTGAGATACATCAGTCTGGTGTTTGCTCTGAAGAATTGTCTTTACCATTGATTTAGAGCAGGACACAGAAACAGAGATGTAAAATAACGAACGTTCCTAGGAACCCTCAGTCGCAATGGTTGGAACTCATGAAGCCAATAACACGTGATTATTTGGCGTCTGCCTCTTTTGTTGTTTAGAAAACAAATGGAACTATTAGGAAGGTTGCCAGTCGCTCTTTTCTATGGGTCATATATCTCCTCTTACACTTTTAATTGTATATTGTTTCTAGACTGTCCTCTTAAATTTACCTTTTGCCAGAAGGCTTAAAATATTAACCGATTTAATGATTTAGAAGCAGCGCTGCTGTGTAATTATATAAAAAACATATAACTGTATTGTCAGAGATCAGATTTTATGCCAATTCTAGTGTGACATGAAAAATTATATATATAGAATGATATATAAACACACCTGAAATTCTGGAATTTTGGACGAACGCTTGGCATGAAAACAATATAAAATAAATAATTCTGAAATGTCACATGACATTCCCACAGGCTTTCAGAAATGAATGACAAACTTTTGTATCTCCCAGTGCGCCCTCGCTACATCTATTATTTTAATAATAGAACATAAAGAAATCACCTTCCTACACGTTTTCCTTCCCACTCTCTCTGGAAGGAATCACCTTCAGGTTGGATATGCACGGCAATGACTGAATCGTTTGCAGCACGGACGTTCTGATTCTGCTCCTTTGTCATCCTGCAGGGAGAAGCTCTACCATTGAAAATCATTAATGGCTAATGGCATAACGTGCCTTTTCCCCTTTCTGGGCAGAACGGCCAGTGCACCACCAATACGTCATTGCTGGAGGCCTTTCTTTTATTGTCGCTGGCCTAGGTTGGTGGTATTATACATGGTGTGCCAGTGCATCAAGTGCTCATTGCAGCCCTTTTCGATGTGCCACTCGAGGCGGTCCCCATCCTGGCTCCCACCTCAGTACGCCACTGTAAATGGAAGGACAGAAATCAGTCTTATTACTAATAAACTTAGAATTCATATCAGTTACTATGACTGTACTTTAAGAGAAGGGGTGTCAAACTCTGACCCCTGACCTCCCAGTTGTCGAAGCTTCACAATTCCCAGAAATCTTTAACCCCTAGGGCTGACGTACTATGTACGTCCTGCCCACGGGTCTCCCTCAGACCCGCGGACGTACATAGTATGTCAGCGGCGCCTAGCCTCCCTCCCGCCCGATACTTACCTCCCTCTCTGGATCCCTCGCAGATCTGGCAGGAAGGAAGCCTGCCCCTGTGATTTACATGGGCCGGCGAGCTCGATGACGTCACCACTCTGCGTGGTGACGTCATCAGCAGGTGCCCCCATTGAAATCAAGGGAGGGAGGGCTCGTTCAGAGCCCTCTATCTCCCCAACCATTTACGATAGAGAGATGCAGGGTGCACTGCTGGAAAGGGGAGGGTCTCCCCTTTTCAGCGGTGTACTGCATTAACAGTTTCGTTGCCAGATTGCGATTTGGCGCAAATTTGCACCGAATCGCGATTCAAACCTGGAGGGGGCTGACATCTTGGATGTCAGCCAAGCCTCCAGGTCACCCCCACACCCACTGACATCCTTACCATATGTGTGAGTATGTCAGTTGGCCAGTTAACCCCCTAGCTGCCATGTGGAGATAGGGGGATAATTTGGATCCCTTTATCTCCAGATCCGTGTCAGCGAGAGGGTCATATTTGATATCATTGGAGAGGCCTGATCAAGATGACCAGGTTTGGTGTAAACATAAAATTTTAACAAATAAATAAATAAAAAATTAAATTTTTTTGTCTGGGGGGTTTAGTAAATTAGTACCTAGGCTGTCATCTAAAAATAATTAGCATAAAACAGTCAGAATGAGCTCAGCTCACATAGGTGAACTGGCTCAGCAGTGAAGGGGTTGAAAAGCAAAAACATGTAAAAATCTGGTATTTCTATTCTCGGGACAATATTTTGAAACTATTTAGCCAGGGTCTTTTTTGGTGGTGTTAGATTTTGGGGATTAAATGATGAAAATGTGTGTTTTTACCATTTTATCATCATATTTCATTTTTTTTATAGTAAATTATTTGATATGATGGAAATAATGTTATTTTTAGAAAGTCCATTTAATGGTGAGAAAAACGGTGTATAATATGTGTGGATTGAATAAACGAGTAAGAGGAAAATTTGACCTAAACACTAACAGCGCAGAAATGTAAAAACAGCATCGGGCAATAAAGGACGGATTTGTGTAAAACCTCCTGGTCACTAAAGGGTTAAATGCTATAGATGATCAGAGAATCATGGAAGTTGTAGTTCAGCATCATTTGAGGGGACCTGAGTCTGGCATCTTTGTTTTAGAGAGATTTTACATTGTACGGGTTATCCTTCTGGGGACTCCTGCTGTTGTTTTGGGAAATTCTTTCCACGACCAAACTATAACTAAAAATCCAGTATGAACAACTAAGATAAGTGCGTCACACGGGAGGGGAAGCGAGATATGGTGGACAGAGATGACAAAAAACAATATGTCGAATGTTGGGAATGAGAATTGGCATCGAGAATGGTCAGAGACACCTAGAGGCATGGCTGTCATAGGGAGGATTAATAGAAGACATTGGGAGAAAAGGACGAAGCCGTGGACCAAGAATCAGCAACCTTGACTCCCCAGATGTGTTAGAACTACATTTCTCTGCCAATCTAATGAGTCCCTATTACATTCTTTGCGCAAATTCCTCCACGCAGCGCAATCTTTTTTGCGCGCAGCATCATGCGTTATCACGCAAAAATAAAGATCCTTTTTTTCTTATTAATATTTGAATATACATTTCACAACTTTATTTAATCATATTAAAATGGTATGAAAGCCAAGGAACAAAAAAAATGAACAAAACGATTTAAAAAACGCTACACTGACCCGAATGCCACAAGAAACAAGTGATACGCATTTACAAATACAAAATTTACAGAATCAGCGATATAACCGATAATAGTTAAATAGACGATTTCCAGAATTACCGAAATGGAACCGAAATCACGAATGGAACCGAAATCATGAATAGAGCAAAAATAAATTTCGATTTGACACATTTCAAGTCCATTCGAAAAATCCGAAAAATTTTCGTTTCGGCTCGGAAAACTTTTCAGATCCATTGGTTTTCGGGTCCGACCCGATTCGGAAATTCGGCCGAATCCGAAGACACGAATCAGGAAATTTCGTGAAAATTCCGAAATTCTGAAACCCGAAACGCACATCCCTACTGCTCACATGAGAAGAAAGTGAAGGCATGTGGAGATAGAGAACGAGGAGAAGGAGTATATCATGAGCTATACCCTGCTGATGAGGCCTATCAAGGCCATCATGAGACACACAATAAAATAGAAAGAATAGACACAGGCAAATAAGAAAGACAAAGTGGTCAGTTCCTCCAACGGATGTGGGGATGGCATGAGGATGGAGACAGAAAGTGAAGCAGAGGACATTCTTCTCGGGGAGAACTCAGACTCAACATTTACATGAAGACCAAACACACAAATGCCATGTTTACATACGAAAAGCAAACAGACATGGGTCTAATATTTTGTGCAAAGAAGGTCAAAAGGATAACACGAGGAGAATAGTGGGCCATAGAGAGGGAAAGTCTGACCTGTCATTCGAGAAAATGACAAACGTTGAGTATCCTTATTACACAAGAGAGTTCAAGCAACATTTATTATAGTTAGTGACCCATTGCTGGTCTTACAGTATACAGTATACACTGGCACACCCCAAGCATATTGGAACATTAAAAGAAAGGAAGTTAGGGAAAAAATGCTGACGCCCCCTCCATTCTGCGGCCCTAGGCCAGGGCCTAGTTAGCATTTGCCAGAATGGCATATAGTTGAAGGCATTTTTGAAGAAAAAAAATAGTTTACCTGAAAAATTGGTTTAACTCCTTATATTTAGAATATAAATAAATAGTTTAAATTGCTAAAATGTCTCTTTTACAAGATTGGATTTATCCTGGCTTAATTTAATACCCACTAGAATGACCCTTTAATCTCTACCTACATTCAACATATAGAACTCAGCCGTCCTTTCTATCTTTCCTACCTTAATTTTTTTTCTTCTGCTTTCCTAGTGTAAATTTTAAGATTTCATTGATATCAGCCTCTTCTACAGTTTCCACAGTTCAATTCTATCCTTTCTGGTTGATTTCCCTTTATAATAGGAAAGGATATTTTAATATATTAGAGAATGACAGATTCCTCTTGATCCTGAGCACACTGGGAGCGTATGCCTTATGGCAAAAAACCTTCCTAGAACCATCAATGGGTTTATTGAAGAAAAAAAATATATAATTTTTTTTTCAATAGAGGAAGAAATAAAAGTGCCATCCCGAGAATCAAGAATGGGGAGAAAAACCTATCTTTCTAATGGAAATATTCCTAGCAAGCTATTCATTGCGATAATGCATTTTGTTCACATATTTATTTTTACTCCTTCACACTTGGGAGACGTGTTTTATTTTTGCTTATGTACGGATAAGATTACTATATCGAGATGACTAGAAAATCCCAGGAGGGTTTATACAGACTGATTGTTAACAGATGTTTTTAAGGTTTCGTACATGTTTTTTTTGTATACATGTCAGCCCCTATTACAATCCTCGCGCAGCACATTTGCGTGCACGCAAATGCGCTTTTGCGCGAGGACAAAACCATTTGCGCGGAACGTCGTATTACGACGTACGTGCAAACGATGCGCGATAGCGTCTACCGCGATTATCCCTGCGCGAACCCAGCGAGAGCGCAAGTGCATACGCGCGTCCCATACTTACCATTGTCAGCGCAAATGCGTTCGAGCGGATGGTAATACAATCTTCGCGCAACGTCGTACGAACGATGTTTGCGCAAAGTATCGTAACGTCTTTGAAAACCTGGTGTTAATTTACAATCCGAACGTTCTGGCTGAAACTAAATGAACCTGCACAAAAAAAAATACAGCACAGTACAGTTACACATTCTACACATACCCAAACAATAAAATTAATGAATTGTTTAATTTTTTATTTTTGTTGCAGCACATATACGCAGATTGACTTTGACAGGCGCAACAACCGAAACCTAGCAAATGGTGGTTCTTAATTCTGATTGGCTGAATCCCGTGAAAAAACAGTCTGCCCACCGATTCCTGCACCCTGCATTTGCGCCTGGCTTTGCGCGTCGGATTTGCGCTCGAAAAAAGTTGAAGGCTTAAAAAAGGCGCTTGGATCGTAATACGGCGTTAATTTGCACGCGCTAACGTTTTTTTGCAAAGATCAGACACACAGATAACACAGTGAGGATTCACTGTAAATTCAAATTGGTAATATTTATTATAATAATTTATAATAATAATAAAAAAAATAATATTATAATAATAATAAAAAGGATTTTAAAAAGATTGAAAAAAGAGGTGACATTTGAGAGAAATTCAAAATGTAAAGGCAGTTATCATGTGTCATGTGACTTAATGAGAAACTCTAGTCAAGAAGGGCTGTCTATCACTAAGCGGCCACCTTGTGGACACAGATAGAAACAGCATATCAAAAGAAGTCACTTATTTTAAAAAGATGCTTCGATTTAGTCGCTACAATTTTTTTTACCTAAAGCAGAAAAGGCTCACTGAAGTCCTTTATCGTTGCAACTTGGCACCATACTCGCATCAGTTTTCTAACATGAGAAAGGAGCAAAACACGATGGGCTCTATTACATTCTTCACGCAAAAATGCACGGTAAACGCGTGAATTTTAAACGTTAACGCGCATAAATTAACTCTGGTATTACGATCCTCGCGCATTTTTTCATCCGTCAAAAAAATAACGCGTGTAAAAAAGACGTGCAAAAACGTTGCACGCAGAAATCGGTGTGCGGACTGTTTTTTCACGCGATTCAGCCAATCAGAATTAAGAACCTTAATTGTCTCAAGTTAGGTTTTTGCACCTGTCAAAGTCAATCTGAGTATATATGATGCATCAAGAAAAAAAACACACACAACTTCGCAAATTTTTTGTTTGGGTATGTGTAGAATGTGTAACTATACTTTACTGTATTTTTTTTTTTTGGGCTGGTGTTTTTGGGTTCGGCCAGAACGTTCAGATTTGCTATTAACACCAGATTTTCAAAGACGTTAAAATTATGCGCGCAAACGCTGTGCGTTTAATTTTCGCGCATAGATTGTAATACCATCCACGTACCAGCGCACAAACGCAATTTGCGCTCACAATGTTAAGTATAGGACGCGTGCAGTACATTACGTTCGTGCAGCGTTCGCGCAGGTTCACCCGTAATAGATGTTAATGCGCATTTTTTGCGCAGACATTGTAATACGACGTTCAGCGCAAAGGGATTTGACCCTCCCGTTAATGCATTTTTGCGCACGCTTTAACATTTGCGCGAAGCATGTAATAGAGCCCGATGCCTGTTAGTGTTTGGAATAGGGATTTTGACACATATGGGGCCATATTACATTCTATGCGCAAGTGGTTTTGCGTGCGCAAATGCGCATTTGCGCGAGGGGAAAAACCATTTGCGCGCAACATCGTATTCCTATCTATGTGCAACGAACGCGCGTTATCGTCTACCGCGGGTGAACCTGCACGAACGAAAATTTGTAGGCGCATCCTGTACTTAACATTGTCGGCGCAAATGCGTTCGTGCGCTGGTATGCGGATGGTATTACAACCTGCACGCAACGAAGGTTTGCGCAAATTTTCGTAACGTCTTTGAAAAGCAGGTGGTAACTGTAAATTTGATCGTCCTGGCCGAAACGAAATACAACAGCACAAAATAAAAAAATACAGCACAGAACAGTTACACTACAGTTCTACACATACCCAAACAATAAAATTAATAAATTGCTTCATTTTATTTTTTCCCGCAGCATATATACTCAGATTGACTTTGACAGGCGCAACAACCTCACGTTAGAAAATAGTGGTTCTTAATTTCCGATTGGCTGAATGCCGTGAAATGAACAGTCCGAACACAGATTTCTGCCCGTAACGTACTTTGCGCACAATTTTGTGCGTCGTTTTTCCGCACAAAAATTTTTGACGGATGAAAAAATGCGCTCGGATCGGAATGACACGTAAATTTTCACGCGGTCGCGTTTTTTTGTGCGCAAAGAAAATTGCGCTGCGCAAGCGCAATTGCGCAGAGAATGTAACATGGCCCATGGTATTTTTGCATCATGAAATGTAGCATAAGCTGTTGCTCAAATGAAAATATGAAGCAGATTCTGCTCCATTAATTAAACATTAGATTCTGCTCTATTTTTGAAAAACGATGCGGAATTTTAGTACCTTAGAAAAATGATGCTTGCGCCAAAGGACTGTGCAAAGTCTGCTCACCCTCCACCCCTAACTAGGGATGTGCGTTTCGGTTTCGGAATTTCGGAATTTTCACGAAATTTCCCGATTCGTGTTTTCGGATGCGGCCGAATTCCTGAAAATTTTTAGATCCGAAAATGGCAGATCCGAAAAGTTTTCCGAGCCGATACGAAATATTTTCAGAATTTTCGAATGGACTTGAAATGTGTCAAATCGAAATTTATTGCTTTGAAACGAGGAGAACAGACGTTCCGAAAAATGAAAATTTCCGAAATTATGAAAAGTCGATACAAAAAACGAGCAAAGTGACACGAAAATACGAAAACGGTCGAAATTCCGAAAACGTACAATTCCGAAAAATGAAAATTTCCGAAATTACGAAAAGTCGATACAAAAAACGAGCAAAGTGACACGAAAATCCGAAAACGGTCGAAATTCCGAAAACGTACAATTCCGAAAAATGAAAATTTCCGAAATTACGAAAAGTCGATACAAAAAACGAGCAAAGTGACACGAAAATACGGAAAATGGTCGATATTCCGAAAAACAATGTACACGAAAAAAACGAATCGAGCCGAACCGAATCGAAACAGAAATCGGTCGAAACGAGCCGAATCGAAAAGTTTAAAAATCCGAAAAATCGAACCGAATCGAACCGAAAAAAAAAATCGGTGCACAAGCCTACCCCTAACCCTAACCTTAACTCCTTCACCACCAAGGTCAACCATACTCGATCTGCAAGGTTTGGTAGCTGCAAGATTAACTGGTATACCTCTGCATATCATCTCATACACATCCCAGATTGTTAATAAAATACATTTATGGCATCGAAATAAAGCGGCGTAAAATTATGGCTAAGTGTAGATGAACCCGTAGAGCGATAATTGGGCGCTGACTTTGTAATCCGAGTTCACTGGAGGTGAGATTTCAAATAACCGTGAAATGGCTAAAGCATCAATCTTTTCCTCATAAATAACCACACCTGAAAATAGGCTACGCGCCATCTCCCCAAGCTTGCATCCAATTGCTCTATTTATAAGAAAATGTTTTCGAAGAGTCAGCACGTAATTGGCCTCGGGTGAAATCCTTGAATTTACGCTTTTAGCACTTTAACACTTTTTAATATAAAAATAAAACAGAAAAAAAAGCCTCTGTACTCGAAGCACATTTGATTGCCATCAATCAAGCCCGGACATTGCACGGTTCTTTTTATAGCAGACAGATATCACAAAAAAAAAGAGATATAGTACATGCATGGTGCAGGGCTGCAGTACACTAAGCTCTGCCCTCCATGATTTACTACATTTTTACCTGCTAGAATTATTTCTAATTCTTTATGATTTTTTTTAAATTATTATTGTTCCTGGTTAACCCCTTCACTACCATGCACTTTTTGCATGATTTTTTGATTGAGACGTATGCTGGATGCATAAAAATAATTCTTATCTCATTAGTAACAAGAGGTGGAATCGAGCTTTGTTGAGGATGTTTTGTCTCCAAGTGTCATGCTATTTTTTTTATCATACATATTCTATGTAACTCATTTGAAGTTGTATCATTCCGTGAGATTTGTTTGTTATCATTCATGCTTTAAGGCTAGGGTCAGACGAAAGCAGTTTTAACGTGCGTTTAGACGCACGAAATCACGGCCGTGCTAGCAGCAAATGACGTCCAATGCCGGGGAACATACGAAGTACGGCCGCACGAAAGTTCGTCCGCGCAACGCAAGTGGCAAACAAACGCATTTTTTCTAGAGCGTCAAACCGCTAGTACGGACGTACAGAGTGCGCTGCGTCCGCTAGAGGCGTGTGTGCGTGATTGGGAGACGTCAGACGCTGCTAATGTCCAGCCAACATAACGTCCAGACACAAAAAGTGTTTTATTGATGATCCGTACAAAATCACGGACGGAAAGGCGCATCGTATGACCGCTATCGCGTATTCCGTGAAAAAATGCGTCCATTCGTTCGAACGCACTTTTTCACAGACAACGCGAAAAATGCATTAGTCTGACCCTAGCCTTAAAGGTGCACTTATTTGCATCAGAAGATGAAGGAGCAGAATCTGTTGCCAAACACCTGTAGTGAAAATGGAGAAGAATCTCTTGGGTAGGGTTAACCATAAAGGTAACACTAAAAATAACACCAGCATCGTTTTTGCACCATACCCAAGTGTCACACATGCCCATGGTATGAGAGTTGCCAGTTTTCCTGAACCACTGCCTTCTGGCACAAACCCCTTGCCTCCTCTTCACTCCGATGATGCTACCTCCACGTTATTCTGGTGACGCCCCTTCGTGTCCTTCCGATGACTCCTCCATCTCTTTTTACGGTTCCGATGGTGCCCCTTTGTGTCAGCGTAAATGGGCTAAAGCCTAACAGCAGTCTTCTCGTCCTTTAAGTATCAGCTTTTTGTATTCCTCACTGCCCCACTGTGGTTTATACCTTCAGCTCATCACTTTGTCAGTTTATGGTTTTTCTGATTTTGACCTTTGGTCTGGCTTTTGACTGTTCGTCTGACTGTGAGTCCTGTCCCTGACCTTGGCATTGTTTGTGTCTCTGTATTTGTCCTGCCTTTGACCTCAACATGTTCTCTCATTCATCTCTTTCTCTGTTTATTCCAGTCATCCAAGACCAGTTATATAGGCAGGGTTTCCTCCCTTTGTATAAGAGGCGTTAATTTCTGCCTCAGACTTGAAGAACAAGCTACTTCATGGTTGCTCGTTCTTCTATCCTGGAGGCGGTGTGTCTCAAAGAAACACTGATTCCTAAAAGCTGGTGTTAAGTGACTCTGCATTTGCAAAATCACTTAACACTAAAAGAAACATTTCCCAAAATCCTGTACTCGTATGTCAGCCCATGAGGTGGGAGAGAGCTGTGCGATCAACTGCTTCCTCTCACTGGGAGCAGAGTGAGACTGGGAACAAATAGTTCCCAGTGTCCCTCCATGATACATCTGCGGCTCTACCGCAATCCCATGAGGGCGAGCTCATGCCAAGCTTGTGACTGGGATACGCAGAACTCCATGGAGTCCTAGGGACTCCAGTAACAGATACCTGCAGCGGCACCACTGCTGTTATCAGGCTGCACCTGCGTTTCATTCCGCGGCCAACCGTTTATGAAGGTAAGGAAAATTGTCTTGTGCCGATTTTTTCACTGACTGTCTCCCTTTTACTGGCAACAGGGAAATAGGGGCCTTTGTAGGTAAAAAATAAGTAAATAGCTT
The DNA here is from genome assembly GCA_009667805.1 of Leptobrachium leishanense. Classification (NCBI taxonomy): domain Eukaryota; kingdom Metazoa; phylum Chordata; class Amphibia; order Anura; family Megophryidae; genus Leptobrachium; species Leptobrachium leishanense. The sequence goes on from CM019073.1 coordinate 100,021,443, forward strand.
CAGTTGCTAAACTTTTTCTTTCACCAAAACTTTTTTTTTTTTTTAAAGGCTTACGTGAACAAAATGTAAAACTAGATTGACCCAAACGAATTTCCTTACATCCATTTACGTTTTATTGGGACTTGTATGCCCTCTGTCAACCATCATGAAAAGCTGATACAAATGACCTGGTAACATCACTCCCCTCATTTCTCACATCTATTTAGGTTTAATGGTTCACCAGACCATACATAAGCTACAATGTAAGAGATGTACCATGATGTGGGCCTGTACAAAGCTTTATAGACATTTATAGGAAAGTATACATTGTAGCTATGCAGCTGTATCATTTTGAGATCTCATCCTGGTGTCATCCCGGATCACGGACTCCACTTTATATTTATGGTTTTTACAAGCACTAAAAATTCATGGCCGGCATATAAATCATTAGGGAACAGGCCGATGACTGTTGGTTATTTTCCTGTAGACGTTTCTCCTCGCTGCGCGTTAACAACACACCCTCCAGACAAACTATTAAGGACAGGAGGCATAAATATATAGAAACGCACTGCGTTTGATCCGGGGTAAGGGTGTTTTAAGAGGAGATTATGATTTGGTGACTAGAAAATGACATTTCATTATGTGTTTGTCCCAGAAGCTTTGTGTAACTGCTTCTGGCTCCTTGTATTAAATGGTGACTAATGAATTTCTGGCCAAGAAACAGAAAGTCCCCGACTCTCAAAGGACCGGTAATAAGGGCTGTCTAGAGATTCAATCGACGTCGACTAGACTCTTATTTAGTTTTAATGGACGTATGGTGATTAGAGCTACATACACCAACAAATATGACTCTAATTTAGTTTTAATGGACGCATGGTGAATAAAGTTCTATACTCCAACAAACATGGCACTTATTTAGAAAGGTCCAGAAATATTGGGACATTGACACAATTCTAACATCTTTGGCTCTATACACCACCACAATGGAGTTGAAATGAAACAAACACAATGTGCTTTAACTGCAGACTGTCAGCTTTAATTTGAGGGTATGTACATCCAACTCAGGTGAACGGTGTAGGACTTACAGCAGTTTGCAGATGTGCCTCCCACTTGTTAAGGGACCAAACGTGATGGGACAATTGGCTTCTCAGCTGTTCCATGGCCAGGTGTGTGATATTCCCTCATTACCCCAATTACAATGTGCAGATAAAAGGCCCAGAGTTCATTTCAAGTGTGCTATTTGCATTTGGAAACTGTTGCTGTCAACTCTCAAGATGAGATCCAAAGAGCTGTCACTATCAGTGAAGCAAGCCATCATTAGGCTGAAGAAACAAAACAAACCCATCAGAGGGAGAGCAAGAACAATAGGCGTGGCCAAAACAGCTGTTTGGAACATTCTCAAAAAGAAGGAACACACCGGTGAGCTGAGCAACATCAGAAGACACGGGAGACCACGGAAAACAACTGTGGTGGATGACCGAAGAATTCTTTCCCTGGTGAAGAAAACACCCTTCACAACAGTTGGCCAGATCAAGAACATTCTCCAGGAGGTAGGTGTATGTGTGTCAAAGTCAACAATCAAGAGAAGACTTCACCAGAGTGAATACAGAGGGTTCACCACAAGATGTAAACTATTGGTTAGCCTCAAAAACAGGAAGGCCAGATTAGAGTTTGCCAAACAACACCTAACAAAGCCTTCACAGTTCTGGAACAAGATCCTATGGACAGATGAGACCAAGATTAACTTGTACCAGAGTGATGGGAAGAGAAGAGTATGGAGAAGGAAAGAATCTGCTCATGATCCTAAGCATACCACCTCATCAGTGAAGCATGGTGGTGGTAGTGTCATGGCGTGGGCATGTATGGCTGCCAATGGAACTGGTTCTCTTGTATTTATTGATGATGTGACTGCTGACAAAAGCAGCAGGATGAATTCTGAAGTGTTCCGGGCAATATTATCTGCTCACATTCAGCCAAATGCTGCAGAACTCATTGGACGGCGCTTCACAGTGCAGATGGACAATGACCCAAAGCATACTGCAAAAGCAACCAAAGAGTTTTTGAAGGGACAGAAGTGGAATGTTATGCAATGGCCAAGTCAATCACCTGACCTGAATCCCATTGAGCATGCATTTCACTTGCTGAAGACAAAACTGAAGGGAAAATGCCCCAAGAACAAGCAGGAACTGAAGACAGTTGCAGTAGAGGCCTGGCAGAGCATCACCAGGGATGAAACCCAGCGTCTGGTGATGTCTATGCGTTCCAGACTTCAGGCTGTGATTGACTGCAAAGGATTTGCAACCAAGTATTAAGAAGGAAAGTTGGATTTATGATTATTATTCTGTCCCATTACTTTTGGTCCCTTAACAAGTGGGAGGCACATCTGCAAACTGCTGTAAGTCCTACACCGTTCACCTGAGTTGGATGTACATACCCTCAAATTAAAGCTGACAGTCTGCAGTTAAAGCACATTGTGTTTGTTTCATTCCAACTCCATTGTGGTGTGGTGTATAGACCGAAAGATGTTAGAATTGTGTCAATGTCCCAATATTTCTGGACCTGACTGTATTTAGTTTTAGTGGACGCATTGTGATTAGAGCTATATACACCAACAAACTTGGCGCTTCTTTAGTTTTAATGAATGCAGGGTGATAAGAGTCCTTTACACCAACAAATATGACTCTTATTTAGTTTTAATGGAGGCAAAGTGTTTCAAGTTCTGTATGCCAAAAAATATGAATATTTCTCATTAGCAGGGTGACATCGGTTGCCCCCGTTTTTTGGGTATCATATTGTGTTCTACTTTATACTCCTATATGTTCCATAACTGCTGAAATTATCATGTTTAAGTGATATATAATATTTAAAACAGATGAATGGTGAATAGAGCTATATACACCAACAAATATGACTCTTATTTAGTTTTAATGGGTGCATGATGATCAGAGTTCTATACACCAACAAACATGGTTCTTAGTTTTAGAGGATGCAATGTGATTAGCGCTATGTACACCAACAAATACGACTCTTGTTTAGTTTAATTGACGTAATGTGATTAGATATTCACACAAAAAAAGTACCACTGTACAATCGGGAGCACAGTATTTTATAATCAACTTCTCAGTCCTTATATGGCGAAAGTTTCTAGAGGATCCTTCTTGCGTATGTCTCAGAGGATCCTAAATTATACGTCAGACAAAGAAAAAAGAAAAAGAGAAAGAAAGCCTAATGTGATTAGAGCTATATACACCAACAAATATGGCTCTTATTTAGTTTTAGTGGACGCATTGTGATTAGAGCTATATACACCAACGAACATGGCTCCTATTTAGTTTTAATGGATGCAATTTGATTAGAGCTATATACACCAACAAACATGGCTCTTATTTAGTTTTAATGGATGCAATGTGATTAGAGCTATATACACTAACAAACATGACTCTCATTTAGTTTTAATGGATGCATGGTGATTTGAGTTCTATACACCAAGAAATATGACTCTTAATTAGTTTGATGGACTTAAGTGATTAAAGTTCTATACGCCAACAAATATGAGGATTTTTCATTAGCAGGGTGACATCGGTTGTCTCCTTTTTTTGAGTATCATCTTGTTTTCTTCTTTATACTCCTATATGTTCCATAACTGCTGACATTATCAAGTTTAAGTGATATATAATATTTAAAACAGTACATCGAGTAAATAGGACCTGGAGGTCCCCAGGTCTCTGGAATGACCCAGAGGTTTGGTTTTTGCTTTATTTTCCACATACCTCAACCATAACACCCTGCTCTCAAGAAAACAATAGGTTCAATAAAATAATTAGCATTATTTAATTTTGCTGTAAATCATTTTATCCAGACTAAAACATCAGATAATGACGCTCTCTCTAAAATACTGTTTATCCGACATCCACAGCTGTAAAACCTATAATTACAAAATGGCACTGGGATGAAGATCTTCAGAGAAAACAAGGAGGTCCTTCCGTATACCCTGGCTTTTAGCTCTAAGTGATTCTATTGTTTCTCTTCCTCTGATAATGTATTTGTATGCTAACAAATCCCATATATAATTTAGATAAATAATATAGCCAGCGTTTAAAAGAGATATGCCCGAATAAGCACAAATCTTCAAAATAAAGTCTCAAGGAAAAACAGGTGGATAATAAGCATATTTTGTATACTTACGAAAGCAAAGATATATTTATGTATATATATATATATATATATAATAAAACCAGGTAGAGAGCACTCCATTCAACACATTCAGAAACCAACAAAAACAGCTCCATGCATGGGTAGATTATACCAGATTTTACCATATGTTGAAAAAAATCTTAAATCTGAGCTTTGTTGAATAAAATGGTGGACATTTAGTTTGCAGTGCACAGCCGTGAATTGCTTTAAGCCTGCCAACAACGTCAATGTAATCCACCCTCTGGCAGGTCCTACTCTGCAAACCTAATGACTGCCCTTCATGGGATAAACTCACTTACTGAGGGTGGATTACATTGACTTTTTTTGGCAGGCTTAAGCAATTCACGGCTGTTCATTGCAAACTAAATTTCTACCATTTTATTCAACAAAGCTCAGATTTAAGAATTTTTCAGCATATTGTAAAATCTGGTATAATGTACCCATGCATGAAGCTGTTGTTGTTGGTTTTTGAATGTGTTGACTGGAGTGCTCTCTCCCTGGTTTTGTTTTGTATTTTATTTTTGAGACGCACCCGCACTGAAAGCTTAGTTTAGGTTGAGTGCTACCCCCTCCCCATGTGTATATATATGTATATATATATATGTATATTCTATATTGCCAAAAGTATTCGCTCACCTGCCTTGACTCGCATATGAACTTAAGTGACATCCCATTCCTAATCCATAGGGTTCAATATGACGTCGGTCCACCCTTTGCAGCTATAACAGCTTCAACTCTTCTGGGAAGGCTGTCCACAAGGCTTAGGAGTGTGTTTATGGGAATTTTTGACCATTCTTCAAGAAGCGCATTTGTGAGGTCACACACTGATGTTGGACGAGAAGGCCTGGCTCTCAGTCTCCACTCTAATTCATCTGAACGCCTCCGCCAGGCTAATTCACCTCACCCGCCGCTCTGTCTCTGCCGCTCCCCTCTGCGAGTCCCTTCACTGGCTCCCCATCCACTGCAGAATTAAGTTCAAAATCCTTATCCTTACCTACAAAACCCTCACTAACTCAGCGCCCCACTACCTGTCCTCACTAATCACCAAATACACCCCGGCCCGCTCCCTAAGGTCAAACAGTGACCTGCGCCTAGCTTCTCCCCGCATCACCTCTTCCCATGATAGACTGCAGGATTTCTCACGCGCAGCCCCCACTCTCTGGAACGCTCTCCCTCGTACTGTCAGACTTTCCCCTAACTTCTCTTCCTTCAAACGCTCCCTTAAAACATTCCTATTTAGGGAAGCCTACCACCCAACTCACTGACGCAACCATCAATCACTCTCACCTTGCAGTCCTCTCCTCCTGTTTCCAACCCCAACCCTCCCAGATTGTGAGTTCCTACGGGAATAGGGCCTCATCTCCTCCTGTACTGTTTGTCAAATGTTGTTCAATGTATTGTAACCCGTCTATACTGTGCTTATTGTACAGCGCTGCGGAATATGCTGGCGCTTTATAAATAAAGAATAATAATAATAATAATCCCAAAGGTGTTCTATCGGGTTGAGGTCAGGACTCTGTGCAGGCCAGTCAAGTTCATCCACACCAGACTCTGTCATCCACGTCTTTATGGACCTTGCTTTGTGCACTGGTGCAGAGTCATGTTGGAAGAGGAAGGGGCCAGCTCCAAACTGTTCCCACAAAGTTGGGAGCATGGAATTGTCCAAAATGTCTTGGTATGCTGCAGCATTCAGAGTTCCTTTCACTGTAACTAAGGGGCCAAGCCCAGCTCCTGAAAAACAACCCCACACCATAACCCCCCCACCCCCCACCAAACTTTAAACTTGGCACAATACAGTCAGACAAGTACCGTTCTCCTGGCAACTGCCAAACCCAGACTCGTCCATCAGATTGCCAGATGGAGAAGCGCGATTCGTCACTCCAGAGAACGTGTCTCCACTGCTCTAGAGTGTAGAGTCCAGTGGCGGCGTGCTTTACACAACTACATCTAACGCTTTGCATTGCACTTGGTGATGTATGGCTTGGATGCAGCAGCTAGGCCATGGAAACCCATTCCATGAAGCTCTCTGCGCACTGATCTTGAGCTAATCTGAAGGCCACATGAAGTTTGGAGGTCTGTAGCGATTGACTCTGCAGAAAGTTGGTGACCTCTTCGCACTCTGCGCCTCAGCATCCGCTGACCCCACTCTGTCAATTTACGTGGCCTACCACTTCGTGGCTGAGTTGCTGTCATTTCCGAACACTTCCACGTTCTTATAATACAGCTGACTGTTGACTGTGGAATATTTAGGAGCGAGGAAATTTCACGACTGGATTTGATGCACAGGTGGCATCCTATCACAGTTCCACGCTGGAATTCACTGAGCTCCTGAGAGCGACCCATTCTTTCACAAATGTTTGTAAAAACAGTCTGCATGCCTAGGTGCTTGATTTTATATACCTGTGGCCACGGAAGTGATTGGAACACCTGATTCTGATTATTTGGATGGGTGAGTGAATATTTTTGGCAATATAGTGTATATACTTATTTAGGTTGTGGTGGAGTATATGTATAAATAAGCAGAGTATAGCAGTGTGTAGTGATACCTCTTTTATTGGACTAACCTTACATTGAAAAGACAAGCATTCCAAAGTGTCTCTCCCTTCTTCAGGTCTGGAAGCTTTACTGTATATAAATATTTATTGCAAAAGAGACTTATATGAATGTAACCCAGTGCTAAGTGGCTTGCACACTTACCACTTACGTAAAATGTCATGACTTTACGCCCCGGGTTCCTCAAGGAGGGAATTCATGTCGATGGGTTTCACAGACAGGATGTCTCGAGAACCTCTCTGGAGATGCTTTATAACCAGGTCCTTTACTGCAGGGAGGGCGGGCGTCATTAAGCTCAATTTCATTTTCAAAAATTGTGATTAAAAATTCAGATCGATATAGAGACAAAGTTTGCAAAGATATTAACTGGATGCAGTGTGCTCTGAGGTCACATCCTATTGATCTAAATGAGCTTTGTGTACTAAGAGAAAATATTAGTATACAATGACTGAAGCAACGGCCTAAAACAATATTAGCAGTAGGAAAAGGGAAGTGCTCATGCCACTGTACAGAGCACTGGTGAGACCTCACTTGGAGTACTGTGTGCAGTACTGGAGACCGTATCTCCAGAAGGATATAGACATCTTAGAGAGAGTTCAGAGAAGGGCTACTAAAATGGTGTACGGCTTGAAGGAGAAAAGTTACCAGGAAAGGCTTAATGATCTTAACATGTACAGCTTGGAAAAAAGACGAGACAGAGGAGATATGATAGAAACATTTAAATACGTAAAGGGAATCCACAAGGTAGAGGAAGGGAGTATATTTAAAAGGAAACAAAGTAGCAAAACAAGAGGACATAGTCTTAGATTAGAGGGGCAAAGGTTTAAAAGTAACATCGGGAAGCATTATTTTACTGAGAGGGTGGTGGATACATGGAACAGTCTTCCAGTTGAAGTGGTAGAGGCCAAAACAGTAATTGAATTTAAGCAGGCATGGGATAGGCATAAGGCTATCCTAAACAAAAGATAAATCCAGGTAAAGTATCCATGTAATTGGGCAGACTAGATGGGCCGAAAGGTTCTTATCGGCCAAAATTTTTCTATGTTTCTATGTTTCTAATAGGCAGATAGTTTTGTGTTAGCAAAAGAAATAATGTTTGTGTTGTATTATTTTAAGCAGACTGTGTTTTTTAAATTGTTGTGTCTTAGATGAAGATTAGAGCACATTTTATGACCAATTCATGCAAAACGCCACGTAATCCCAAAGGGTTCACATACTTTTTCTTGCAACTGTATAAGGCACAAAACAATATAAATTTTGACCAAAATAATGAAATATATACAAAATACAGTGGTCTGCACTCACGGTTCACCCCTGGGTTCCATACACCCGGTGCTCAGCAATGACCTCAGTTGAATATAATCAGTCAAAGATTCGCCAGCACTCTGGGATTTCCATAAAACAACAAAGTTTATTAATCCATGTTCTTTAAAATGTCAACGTTTCAATTCCTCTCTGAAACTTTCCTCAGGACAAAAACATTACATACCTCCTATAAACCCATCGATTTAAATAGAGGACATAATCACACATTGATAAAAATCACAGTCACTCACCCTCCCGGTGCACATGACGTCCGGCGTGCTTGCAAACGTACCGTGCATGCGCCGACTTCCTGGCGCACCCTGATGACATCACCCTGGTCATCCTAGTAACCCAAATGCGTGTCTATGTCATGGAATACCCCCTCCTTCTACAGGAAGGAACAACCTGGCTCCCCTGCGCACACCAATGGGTGGCTACCAATGAATAACTAAAAACACCGCCACAATCTGCAATAGAAAAAATTATGGTTAAAGAGTAAAGCACAATTATACACACTTACATCGCTATAGACCCTGCCATGGAACCTATTCATAACGCGCCACTGTTGTACACCGAAAAATGTGTTGGCTCTTCGGGGCCGGAATATTGGTTGTTTTAATGTATCTTTAATAAAGTGTTATTTTTCTTAAATCCCCGAGTGCTCTTCACACTACGTTCAGTATATATTAGGGATGTGCATGGCTGAAAAATTTGTTTTGTTTAGTTTAGTTTTGTTATGTTTTTAAATCATTTCGTTTTCGGTATTTCGTAACTAATTTCATTACGTATTTCGTTTCGTTTCGAAATTTCGTTTGAGATTTTAAATCGATTTGATATTTTGAACCAATTCGAATTTCATATATCAATTCGATAGTTAATATTAATTCGAATTTTGGATCACTAAATAAAACCCCAATTAATCAAATTCTGCTGTTATAAGAAAAGCTAGGGTTAAATTTTAAGCTGTGTCACAGATTTAGTATTTGAGTCAAATTAAACAGTGAAACAAAAATTTATTTGTTTCATAAAGTCCTTTGCTGACTATTACTTGTATTGTAAGTTAAGATCAATTCGATAGTTGATATCAATTTGATAGTTAATTTCAGATTCAATAGTTCATTTCAGATTCGATAGTTCATTTCAGATTCGATAGTTGATATCAATTCAATAGATGATTTCAAATTCGATAGTTGATATCAGTTATTCAAACTTTTCTTTTATGATGATGACACAGTGTAAAACAAAATAAATTCATTATATATACCGTTTCGTTTCGAATTCGTATTGTATCGATTCATTATTTGGAAGTACTTCTGAATACGAATTATCAAATTTTGTTCCAAATTCCGAATTTTTCCAAAATGAATGCACATCTCTAGTGTATATATATATATATAATCGAGAAGCAGGCACATACAGTTGTGTTCAAAATTATTCAACCCCCAATGCTGTAAAGGGTTTTAGGGAATTTAGTGTACATTTGTAATTGTATTCAGAATGAAATCCTACAAGGACTTTTTAAAGAACCATATGCAACTAAAATGACATTAATTGGTTTGTAGTAAATGTTTATTTTGCGAATTCTTCATTGACACAATTATTCAACCCCTTAAAGACTACCACTCTGAAGAACAGAGGTTCATTCAAGTGTTTTCAATCAGGTATTGAAAACACCTGTGGATGTCACGGAGCAGCAATAAACCATAATAAGCACCAATTAGGCAGCTTTAAAATGACTGTGATACTCAGCTCCTTCTAGACATTTACTGGTGTGGTTACAAACATGGTGAAGTCAAGAGAATGGTCCAGGAAGACAAGGGAAGAGGTGATTACTCTTCACAGGAAGGGCAATGGCTATAAGAAGATTGCAAAGATGTTAAACATACCAAGAGAGACCATAGGAAGCATCATTCGCAAATTCAAGGCAAAGAGCACTGTTGAAACGCTACCTGGTCGTGGCAGAAAGAAGATGCTGACTTCGACTGCTGTGCGCTACCTGAAGCGTAGAGTGGAGAAAAGTCCCCGTGTGACTGCTGAGGAAGTGAGAAAAGATTTGTCAGATGTGGGTACTGAAGTTTCAGCTCAGACAATACGTCGCACACTGCGTAATGAAGGCCTCCATGCCAGAACTCCCAGGCGCACCCCCTTGCTGTCTCCAAAGAATAAGAAGAGTCGACTGCAGTATGCCAAAAGTCATGTGGACAAACCACAGAAGTTTTGGGATAGTGTTCTGTGGACTGATGAAACAAAATTAGAACTGTTTGGGCCCATGGATCAACGCTATGTTTGGAGGAGGAAGAACAAGGCCTATGAAGAAAAGAACACCTTGCCTACTGTGAAGCATGGCGGGGGTCAATCATGCTTTGGGGCTGTTTTGCTTCTGCAGGTACAGGAAAGCTTCAGCATGTGCAAGGTACCATCAATTCTCTTCAGTACCAGGAGATATTGGATGACAATGTGATGCAGTCCGTCACAAACCTGAGGCTTGGGAGACGTTGGACCTTTCAACAGGACAATGATCCCAAGCATACCTCCAAGTCCACTAGAACATGGTTGCAGATTAAAGGCTGGAACATTTTGGAGTGACCATCGCAGTCACCTGACTTAAATCCGATTGAGAACCTCTGGTGGGACTTAAAGAAAGCAGTTGCAGTGCGCAAGCCTAAGAATGTGACTGAACTGGAGGCTTTTGCCCATGACGAATGGGCGAAGATACCCGTAGATCGCTGCAAGACACTTGTGTCAAGCTATGCTTCACGTTTAAAAGCTGTTATAACTGTAAAAGGATGTTGTACTAAGTACTGGAATGGAGAGAAAAACACACACTTGGGGGTTGAATAAAACTGATAATGATGTGAGCACAGAAAAGACATTTGTGGTTATTTCATTATAAATGTTATGTTATATTTGTCTGACCTACACGTGCCTCTTTGATTTAATTGTAAGCAAGATGACTAAAAGATCAAAATCAATGTCAAACTGGCCAAAACACTCAATTTCAGTGGGGGTTGAATAATTTTGAACACAGCTGTACTGTCTATACATATATAAGGTTAGTAAATGTATTTTCAGGCAGAGAAACTGAGAAATTTCAACTGAAACTGTCAAATAAACATTAGATTTTCAAATAGGCATTATATTTTTAGAAAAACAAGATGGCATCCGCCAAAAATATGCTTTTTCAGGCGTTATAACTACTCACTTTTTTCAGAACAGTGCTTTTTTTTATTTTTGGCTGGGTCTGAATTTTTTTAATTGAATCAGCCCATATTTCGAAAAAGATATCAGTTGAAACTCGACTATATATATAGGATATGTCATTTGCATATCCTACCCAGAATTCCTTGCTGCATATGGGGAAAGTGGCACAGGAGCTCTGGGATGCAATTCATTGAATTGCTGTGATGTGCAAGTGGCTTCTTCTTCTTATTATTATTATTCTTTATTTATTTAAAGCGCCAGCATATTCCGCAGCGCTGTACAATAAGCACAGTATAGAGGGTTACAATACATTGAACAACATTTGACAAACAGTACAGGAGGAGATGAGGGCCCTATTCCCGTAGGAACTCACAATCTGGGAGGGTTGGGGTTGGAAACAGGAGGAGAGGACTGTAAGGTGAGAGTGATTGATGGTTGCGTCAGTGAGTTGGGTGGTAGGCTTCCCTAAATAGGAACGTTTTAAGGGAGCGTTTGAAGGAAGAGAAGTTAGGGGAAAGTCTGACAGTACGAGGGAGAGCGTTCCAGAGAGTGGGGGCTGCGCGTGAGAAATCCTGCAGTCTATCATGGGAAGAGGTGATGCGGGGAGAAGCTAGGCGCAGGTCGCTGTTTGACCTTAGGGAGCGGGCTGGGGTGTATTTGGTGATTAGTGAGGACAGGTAGTGGGGAGCTGAGTTAGTGAGGGTTTTGTAGGTAAGGATAAGGATTTTGAACTTAATTCTGCAGTGGATGGGGAGCCAGTGAAGGGACTCGCAGAGGGGAGTGGCAGAGACAGAGCGGCGGGTGAGGTGAATTAGCCTGGCGGAGGCGTTCAGGATGGATTGTAGGGGGGAGAGGCGGGACAGAGGGAGGCCAGATAAGAGATTATTGCAATAGTCGAGTCGGGAGATTACCAGGGCGTGTATGAGTTGTTTTGTGGTGACAGCGGTAAGAAATGCCGAATTCTGGAAATATTACGCAATTGGTAGCGGCAGGAGGAGGAAAGAGACTTGATGTGGGGGATGAAGGAAAGAGCAGAGTCAAGTGTAACTCCAAGACAGCGAACTTGGTTTGATGGGGAGATGGTGATACCCTCCACCGTGATAGAGAAGTCAGGAGGTGGGGAGGCATTGGAGGGAGGAATAAGTAGGAGCTCAGTCTTTGACATGTTGATCTTTAGATGGTGGGAGGCCATCCAGGAGGAGATGCCAGATAAACAGTCACTGACTTTTGAAAGGACAGGGGGAGAGAGATCAGGGGTAGAGAGGTAGATCTGAGTGTCATCAGCGTAGAGGTGGTAATTAAAGCCAAAGCTGTTGATGATTTTGCCCAGGGAGGAGGTGTAGATGGAAAAGAGCAGAGGACCAAGGACAGAGCCTTTCTGGTACACCAACAGATAGAGGCAATGAGGAGGAGGAGTTACCAGCAAAGGACACACAGAAGGACCTGTTGGATAAATAGGAGTCAACCCAAGCAAGTGCAGTGTCACCGAGACCCAGAGAGTTGAGGGTCTGTAGAAGGAGGGGTGGTCAACAGTGTCAAAAGCAGCCGAGAGGTCAAGCAGGATGAGAATAGAATAGTGGCCGTGTTTTTTAGCAGTTAGGAGGTCTTGACTTTGGTGAGGGCAGTTTCAGTTGAGTGTAGGGGACGTAGCCAGATTGCAGGGGGTCAAGTAGGGAATTGGAGGACAGGAAGAGGGAGAGGCGGTTGAAGACTAGTTTTTCTAAGAGCTTTGATGTGAAGGGAAGCAGGGATACAGGGCGGTAGTTGGATGGAGAGTTGGGATCTAGGGATGGTTTCTTTAGTAAAGGGGTAACTAGTGCGTGTTTGAAGGCGGATGGAAAGGAGCCAGTGGAGAGAGATAGGTTGAAGATGTGTGTGAGAGCAGGGGTGAGGGAGGAGGAGAGGGGAGAAATTAGATGTGAGGGAATGGGGTCGAGCGGGCACGTGGTGCGATGTGAGGAGGACAATAAGGAATTGACTTCCTCCTCAGTGGCTGGGAGGAAGCGGCAGAGGGTGGCAGAGGGGACCTGTGGGAGTGGAGGTGGCAGATAACTATCTTGTGTTGGGATGTTGCTTCTGATAATTAAAGTTTTACTAAGGAAGTAGTCTGCCAGGTCTTGAGCGCTGAAGGCAGCTGTGGGGGGAGGTGCAGGTGGGTAGAGGAGGGTGTTGAAGGTGGACCAGAGCTGTTTAGGGTTGGAGGACAGCGTAGATATAAGAGATGAGAAGAAGGATTGTTTGGCCAAGTGGAGGGCAGAGGTGTACGACCGGAGAATAAACTTGAAGTGAACAAAATCAGCTTCAGAGCGGGATTTCCTCCAGGCACGCTCTGCAGTGCGGGAGCATCTTTGCAGGTAGCGAGTCTGGAGGGTGTGCCAGCGCTGAAGCTGGCGGCGTGGGGCCTTAAGAGAGGAGCAAGAGTGTCTAGAGCAGAGATAAGCGTAGTGTTGTAGTGATTAGTGGCAGCATCAGGGCAGGTCAAGGATGAGGTATGAGGGAGGTGGTGAAGTAGGTTGGAGAATTGATGGGGGTCCACAGCATGTAGATTTCTGCGTGTGAGTGTGTGTGTGCGGGTGGGGGAGCAGGGTGTTTAGGAAGTCCAGATAGGTTGAAAGAGAGACGGTGGTGGTCAGAGATGGGGAAAGGGCGACATTTGAACTCAGAAATGGAGCAGAGGTTGGAAAAGACAAGGTCGATTAGCGTGACCATCGCGGTGGTAGGGAGGAGGGAGGATTGTGTGAGTCCAAGGGAGGACGTGAGTGAAAGAAGTTTGGAAGCAGCAGGGGCGGAAGGATCGTCAATGGGAATGTTGAAGTCCCCGAGAATTAGGCATGGAAGATTAGAAGACAGGAAGTGAGAAAGCCAGGTAGCAAAGTGGTCAAAGAACTGGGAGGTTGGTCCCGGTGGGCGGTAGATGACTGCCACCCTGAGAGCCAGAGGAGAGAACAGGCGGATGCAGTGTGTCTCGAAGGAGGAGAAGGAGAGGGATGGGGGTGGAGGGAGATGCTGGTAGGTGCAGGTGGGAGAGAGCAGGATTCTGACCCCGCCACCATTTCTCTCACCCGGTCTGGGGGTATGGCTCAAGTGTAGACCGCCATGTGAGAGAGCAGCAACGGAGGCCGTGTCAGAGGGAGTTAGCCAGGTTTCAGTTAAAGCTTGGAGGTTGAAGGAGTTTGAAAGGAAGAGGTCATGGACGGCTGTGAGTTTGTTGCACACAGAGCGAGCGTTCCAGAGAGCGCAGGAGAAAGAGGACAGGCGCTGAGGGATTATGGGAATGAGGTTGCTGGGCTTGCAGGGAGGTGATTTATGTGCGATGGAGATAGGATGAGAGGGAAGTATTGGATATGTTGTGGGGCCAGGGTTAGGGGATATGTCACCTGAATAGAGTAACAGCAGGACGGTGAGAAAGAGAAGGTGGGAATGGGATTTATGGGAGTGGGAGTGATTGGCAGCACGAGAAATAGAGGGAGACCATGTTCTGAGGAAACAAAGGAGCTCATGCGTGGCCATCATGTGGGACAAGAGGAGGGAGGGAGAGATGCAGATAGTGTAGGGGTCGGTGGTAGAGGGGCAGGAGTTCCATTTAAGGAGAAAGGTAGAAGTAAAGAGTAGAAGCGTGAGAGAAAGCATGATATAGACGTGTGTTTACCCAAAGTAAAAAGTGGGCCTTGCAGTTCCTTCCTCCAGTCCCGCAACTCCAGGAATCAACTCTGAACGTCCACTTAGGATGCCACTCAACTCCAGGAATCAACTCTGAACGTCCACTTAGGATGCCACAAGAGCCAAGGCTCAATGGAGCCAGTCTTAGCAGTTATATAGGGCAGACTGATTGCATTCAGGCAGTTAAAATGTAAACACCTGAAGCTGGATGGGCTGTGTCAATAGGGCAGGAGATTCACATGCTAATTAGCAAAGCAAATGGTGGAGAAAAACAAAAATAATAAAAAAACAGAAAAAGTCCAAGGTAACGTTACAATGTGGGTGCCTGCGAATACTGGGTGATGGGGGTCCTACCAGCAAAAGTATGCAGGGGATCAGTTGAGATGTGGGTGTCTGTAGATAATGGGTGATAATGTCTTACCAGCAAAAGTATGCAGGGGATCAGCAGAGATGTGGGCGTCTGTGGATAATGGGTGATAATGTCTTACCAGCAAAAGTATGCAGGGGATCAGCAGAGATGTGGGTGTCTGTGGATAATGGGTGATAATGTCTTACCAGCAAAAGTATGCAGGGGATCAGCAGAGATGTGGGTGTCTGTGGATAATGGGTGATAATGTCTTACCAGCAAAAGTATGCAGGGGATCAGTTGAGATGTGGGTGTCTGAGGATTCTGCAATAATAAACACACTTATTATAGTGTGGAGGCTTTTTATTTCACTTTTTGTCCTCCACCACAACTCTTGTAGATACTGATTTGCCCTATGGGTCCCAAGCATCCACTGCAAATGGTCATCATTCCTAGCTCTTGCTGATGAGGGTCCAACAAACCCGAAACAGCGCTGTCCTAGGAGTGGCTTTGACCAGTTGCATAAACCTTATCTCTGCTAGAAAGCCACAGTGTGGCATAGCATTAATTTTAGGGTTCTGTGTAATAACAGATCCAGGATGCATAAAAGTGAGACATGTAATTTGCATATCCTACCCAGAATTCCTTGCTGCATATGGGGAATGTGGCACAGGAGCTCTGGGATGCAATTCATCGAATTGCTGTGATGTGCAAGTGGCTTCTGCAATAATGAACACACTTATTATAGTGTGAAGGCTTTTTATCTCACTTTTTGTTCTCCACCATAACCCTTGTAAATATATATATATAATTTATTTTTTTTTTAACTGTCTGAAATAATTAAATCAAGCACTAATCCAACAGCAGGAAAGTTTCCAGTGCTTTTCTGTCCGCAGAGGGGTCATTACTCTATTGTTGAGGATGGCCACCAGCCATGAGCATTAAACACACGATTCACAGTGACACAATGTACCGTCACTTACTCCAAAACTGGCATCTTTTTTCAATTCACTTGAAAAGGTGTTAGCCAGGGATGATCATAAAAGCAGTCTCAATGTATCATTTATAAATTTGACTTTGATCCCAGGAATTATAGTTGAGCAAAATTACAGTATTTCAAAGCATTAAATCCTTCACTTCTTAAAGATCTTCCCCAGCCGCTAAAAATAATGATTTTCTGATCCTTAAAAAAAAAATAGAAAGGTTTAATGAAATATAAAAATCAAGCACACACTGAAAACTCCATTACGTTGCGAGTGAAGAGAATGTTATTTTAAAGTAACGTCCAAGGCTTCAAATTCCTTCTGGCACATTCAGTAAGCTAGATCTTTGATACAGAATATATATTGTGTGTGTGTGTATGTGTATATATATATATATATATATATACACACACAATTGCACAAAAGAGAGGCACTCTAGGACTAAAAATAAAACAATAAACTTTATTAAATATAAACTACATAAAATCCGACGTTTCGGCTCCTGCTGAGCCTTTATCAAGGTAGCTAAACTAACATAGTAAAAGCATATTTATACACAACAAAGAAGACAAGCAATTAACTCACCAACTCCCAATACTGACGACGTCCAGTGCGTGATCCACTCCCTAAGATGTCTTTTGAGTAGGAATGTGCGTTTCGGGTTACGGAATTTTGGAATTTTGACGAAATTTCCCGATTCGTGCATTCGGATTCGGACGATTTTTCGAAAATTTTCGGATTCGAAAACGGCAAACGGAAAACTTTTCGGAATTTTCGAATGGACTAGAAATGTGTAAAATCGAAAATCATTTTCGTTCCATTCGTGATTTCGGCTCCATTCCTGATTTTGGTTCCATTTCAGTAATTTCAGACAACGTATTTTTCGGTTATATCGCTGATTCTGTAATTTTGTATCATTTACATCTCAATGTATCCTTCCTGGAAAACCAGAGAAATCTCAATGTATCCTTCCTGGAAAACCAGAGAAATCTCAATGTATCCTTCTTGTAAAACATGAGAAATCTCAATGTATCCTTCCTGTAAAACCAGAGAAATCTCAATGTATCCTTCCTGGAAAACCAGAGAAATCTTAATGTATCCTTCTTGTAAAACCAGAGAAATCTCAATGTATCCTTCCCGGGAAACCAGAGAAATCTCAATGTATCCTTCTTGTATAACCAGAGAAATCTCAATGTATCCTTCCCGGGAAACCAGAGAAATCTCAATGTATCCTTCTTGTAAAACATGAGAACTCTCAATGTATCCTTCTTGTAAAACCAGAGAAATCTCAATGTATCCTTCCTGGAAAACCAGAGAAATCTCAATGTATCCTTCTTGTAAAACCAGAGAAATCTCAATGTATCCTTCCTGGAAAACCAGAGAAATCTCAATGTATCCTTCCCGGGAAACCAGAGAAATCTCAATGTATCCTTCCCGGGAAACCAGAGAAATCTCAATGTATCCTTCCCGGGAAACCAGAGAAATCTCAATGTATCCTTCCCGGCAAACCAGAGAAATCTTAATGTATCCTTCCCGGGAAACCAGAGAAATCTCAATGTATCCTTCTTGTAAAACATGAGAAATCTCAATGGCAGAATTATCGTATCGACAGAATTATCGTATCGACAGAAATATCGTATCGACAGAAATATCGGATCCGAAAAACCATTAGATTACGTCAAAACGAATAGACACTTTGAAACGAGGAGAACAGACGTTCCGAAAAACACGAAAATTTCTGAAATCACAAAAAAAAGTCGATACGAAAAACGAACCGAAAACAAACCGAACCGAAACGGAAATCGGCCGAAATGAGCCGAAACGAAAATTTATAAAATCCGAACGAACCGAACCGAATCGAACCGAAAAAATCGGTGCACAAGTCTACTTTTGAGAGCTTTTACACCAGACATGTGAAGTGGATTTCAGGAGGGTGCTGTCCCCAGTGTCAATATATATATATATATACTCTTCTATGACAGTTCCTGCATTTCAAGGGTTACTCAATTAATTTTGACTGGTGCTGTATAATTAGTTATTTTAGATCTTAATTAACTATGAACATTTCAATGGCAGAACCCATCAGTTTAACCCTCACTCCCTAAATTTTTAAGCAAGCAAGAGCCATAATAGGTTGTGGAGGAGCATAGAGATTTTAAACTATGATACAGTAAAGTTTGACAATGTTTAAAAGAAAAAATACAAAAACACACACAGAGTTATTCAGAGAGAGGTGAAAAGCAGGAGAATGACTGGAGAATGGAAAATTCGAGGTCAAAATGGCCGATTTGGAAAGTGAGATGAAAGGGAGAATTTAACTGGTTTGGCTATTTTGACCTAGAATTTTCCATTCTCCAGTCATTCTCCTGCTTTTCACCTCTCTCTGAATAACCCTGTATGAAAAAAATACTCTTTAATGTTAATTCAGACAAACCTTCTTTATTTGCCCTTTAACTGCCGTTGCACTATCATCATACGAAGGAGTAGAATATGTTGGCTAAAATGAAGTGAGTATAATAGAATTGTAGTGAAAATTGTGATAAAAAAATGGAGAAGAATCTGTCGGTTGAGGTTAGGGTTGGGATTAAGCCTAACCCTCAAAGAAACCCTAACCTAAAAAGTAACCCTGGCCCTAAATGTACCTATAAACCTAACCCTAACCATAAAACTAAAGTGTGTATCAGAAACTGACAAGTGTATGGTGCTACGTTACAATGAAAACTATTGCGACCCACTCAAAGAATGTTTGTTATCTCTCATCCGATGGTGGAGAGGGCAGCACGATCCACCGCTTCCTTCCTATGTGAACAGAGTGAGACAGAGAACAAATAGTTTCCAGTCTCCCTCTGCGCTTCCACCGCAACTCCTGCATGATCCCATGAGTTTTAGCTTGCATAGAGGTCAAGGCTGGGATGTGTTGGGCTCCGTGGAGCCTTATGGGCTCCAGGAGCCGATACCAGACGGTAAGGATAATCTGTTATTTCCCTTGCCATGTCCCTTTTCACTGCAACCATGGAATGTAGACTTGTGCACCGATTTTTTTTTCGGTTCGATTCGGTTCGATTTTTTGGATTTTTAAACTTTTCGATTCGGCTCGCTTCGACCGATTTCTGTTTCGATTCGGTTCGGCTCGACTCGTTTTTCGTGTACATATTTTTTTCGGAATATCGACCTTTTTTTCGTATTTTCGTGTCACTTTGCTCGTTTTTTGTATCGACTTTTCGTAATTTCGGAAATTTTCGTTTTTCGGAATTATACATGTTTTCGGAATATCGACCGTTTTTCGTATTTTCGTGTCACTTTGCTCGTTTTTTGTATCGACTTTTCGTAACTTCGGAAATTTTCGTTTTTTCGGAACGTCTGTTCTCCTCGTTTCAAAGCAATAAATTTCGATTTGACACATTTCAAGTCCATTCGAAAATTCCGAAAATATTTCGTTTCGGCTCGGAAAACTTTTCGGATATGCCATTTTCGGATCTAAAAATTTTCGGAAATTCGGCCGCATCCGAAAACACGAATCGTGAAATTTCGTGAAAATTCCGAAATTCCGAAACCCGAAACGCACATCCCTAATGGAATGTCTAAATTCATGGTACGTTTTTTAAGCCCGCAACATGTGACACAGTATTGCTATCTCTGGCCACAAGTTGGCAGTAGTCCAACTTCTGTGACAGGCTGCTGCACATTTACTCTTCATATACGTTGTATACTTTGTATAAGAAGCTCAAAGTGACAGCTCAAAAATAACAAGTGATTCCAAGAGCGCTCATTATTCTCACCTGTAACTGCAAGCAAAACTCCCAAAACATGGGGAATGATCGCAACTTAGACATTGAGATTAGCGTCTGTTACGACATAACCAGAGTTTTAACACGTCTGACTTCAACCCTGTTGTTAAAGGAGCCGTTAAGATGTTAGCATTACGTGGTGTGCGTTCAGTTGGTGTCTCCTGTACTTACATGGAACGCACAAATTGTTAAAGAATGCAAGTATAACGAACTATTCTAAGGTTTTGACTAATCGTAACGTCTAGGTGCAAACGAGGGAAATTTAACAACTCTCAAAAGCGGTTGTTATGCTTATAACGACTAGGGGTGTGCACGGCTGAAAAATCAGTTTAATTTTGTTTTGTTTTATTTCGTTTTAAATTAATTTTGTTTTTCGAAATTTCGGAACTAATTTAGTTTCGTATTTCGTTTCGATTTGAAATTTCCTATTGATTAGAATTTTACATACCAATTTGATAGTTGATATCAATTCGATAGTTGATATCAAATTCGATAATCGACATCAATTCGAATTTTGGATCACTAACAGGGTTATCCAAAGAGATTCGAAAAGTCACCGCACGTTCGGTGACTTTTCGTTCTCTTCAATTCGGTTCCTTTTGCCGATTGCATTTCGGTGACCCTGCGGTGTATTCAGCAAACAGCACAGGGTCCCCGAATTGCAGGGAAAAGCTGCCGAAAACCTGACGAAAACTAACCAAATGCACGCTGAAAACAAGCAAAAACATCTGGATTAACCTTCAAAAAAGCCGAACAGGAGCCGAACAGGAGCCGAACATGAGCCGAATCACACAGAGCCGAAGCAGCTGTGACGTAGAGGAGGCAGTGAATAAATTAGAAAAACCATTTGTATGAATCTGGGAAAATGAAACGCTGTTTGCAAAGAAACTACTGAGCGAAAATGTCTGAAATTTTCACAGGAGGTCCAGGGAATGATAATAAAGAGGGCTGTTACAAAAAAAATAAGTAAACTGAAAAAAAAAAAAAAAAAATCGGACTTTAAAAAAAATAAAAAAAATCAGAAAAATGCTTAAAGTATCCTAAAAAATCTATAAATAAAGAGACTTTTTGCTGCAGAATTTATAATGAACGGTTTATTAGATATTGAATTAAAACGGGAATATTTTTAACATTGAAGTCTATGGGATTCTCCTGAATTAATTTGCCGAATTAAACCACCAATGGCAGGACATTAGGGGAACCTTTCACTGCTGGTTTGTGTTCTCTGAATAGCCGAAGCAGTGCTTTTTCATGGGGATTTCACTGCCCTCGAACAGGGACCGAACAGGCACCGTATGTGCAGGCAATTCGCCAGGATTTGGTGAATTGCCTGCTCTCTGGATAGCCGAATGGTCAGGAAAGGTAACCGAACACTGATTTTCAGCGTTCGGTTACCTTTCTCAAGCAATTCGGATCTCTTTGGATAACCCTGTAAGTAAAACCCCAATTAATCAAATTTTGCTGTTAAAAGACAGTCTAGGGTTAAATTTTAAGCTGTGTCACGGATTTAGTATTTGAGTCAAATTAAACAGTGAAACAAATCAATTTGTTTCATAAAGTCCTTTGCTGACTATTACTTGTACTGTAAGTTAAGATCAATTTGATAGTTGATATCAATTCGAATTTTGGATCACTAAATAAAACCCCAATTAATCAAATTTTGCTGTTAAAAGACAATCTAGGGTTAAATATTAAGGTGTCTCACAGATTTAGTATTTGAGTCAATTTAACAGGGACAGGTACTTGTGAAACTAACAGGGTTATTCAAAGAGATTCGAAAATCCACCGCACGTTCGGTGACTTTTCGTCCTCTTCAATTCGGTTCCTTTTGCCGATCCCATTTCGGCAACCCTGCGGTGTATTCAGCAAGCACCACAGGGTCCCCGAATTGCAGGGAAAAGCTGCCGCAAACCCGACGAAAATGAACCGCAAAACCCAGCGAATGCATGCCGAAAACCCGCAAAAACATCTGGATTAACCTGCCGAATACCACGGAAAACTCGAGCAGGAGCCGATCACACGCAGCGAAGCCTCTGGAGAAAGTCGAGACCGCAGAAGAGGCAGTGAATAAATTAGGAAAATAGTTTGCATGAATGATTGAAAAGTAAAACGCTGTTTGCAAAGAAACTACTGAGCGAAAATGTCTGAAATTTGCATATGAGGTCCAGGGAATGATAATAAAAAGGGCTGTTACAGAAAAAATATGTAAACTTAAAAAAAAAATCGGACTTTAAAAAAAAAAAAAAAAAATCAGAAAAATATCCTAAGAAATCTGTAAATAAAGAGACTCTTTACTGCAGAATTTTATAATGAACGGTTTATTAGATATTGAATTAAAACCTGAATAAACCTGCCGAATTAAACCACCGAATGGCAGGGCATTAGAGGAACCTTTCACTGCTGGTTTGTGTTCTCTGAACAGCCGAAGCAGTGCTTTTCATGGGGTTTTCACTGCCCTCGAACAGGCACCGAACAGGCACCGTATGTTCAGGCAATTCGCCAGGATTTGGCGAATGGCCTGCTCTCTGGATAGCCGAATGGCCAGGAAAGGTAACCGAACGCTGATTTTCAGCGTTCGGTTACCTTTCTCAAGCAATTCGGATCTCTTTGAATAACCCTGTAAATAAAGTTGTTTGCTGACTGTATACTTGTGTGTATTTTAATTTAAGATCAATTCGATATTTGATATATCAATTCGATATAGATTCGATAATTGAATATCGATTCGAATTGCGAAACACAAAAAACATTTAATCAAATTATGATGACTCAGTAAAACAAATTAAATTTGTTAGATACCATTTACTTTTGTTTCGAATTCGGATCATATCGATTCGTTATTTCGGGAGTACTTCGATATACGAATTAATGAATTTCGTTCCGAATTCAGTTTTTTTCCGAAATTAATGCACATCTCTAATAATGACACGTAAACCCTGGTGTAACTTCCCTGACGAGGTGAAGTCTATAGAGCTGTTACGGCTCTGGGTAACTTTACACCAGAGCTGAAATACAGACACAGGGGTTTAATTAGTATTCGCTGTGCGTGCATCCACTTTTGTTAGCTCGAGATCTTAATTAAATCAATACACACACTTTTTAAAGTCTTGCTAAGAAGTTTTAATGACCCCAGCCAAAGTTAACATCTTGATATGCATCTAAGTTGGAATAAAGATGTTAAAGGCGAGATGACAACGGTTAATGGTAGGCTTGTGCACCGATATTTTTTTCGGTTTGATTCGATTTTTCGGATGTTTAAACTTTTCGATTCGGCTCGTTTCGACCGATTTCTGTTTCGATTCGGTTCGGTTCGACTCGTTTTTCGGGTACAATTTTTTCCGGAATATCGACCATTTTTCGTATTTTCGTGTCACTTTGCTCGTTTTTTGTATCGACTTTTCGTAAGTTCGGAAATTTTGTTTTTTCGAAACGTCTGTTCTCCTCGTTTCAAAGCAATAAATTTCGATTTGACACATTTCAAGTCCATTCGAAAATTCCGAAAATATTTTGTTTCGGCTCGGAAAATTTTTCGGATCTGCCGTTTTCGGATCTAAACATTTTCGGAAAATCGGCCGCATCCGAAAACACGAATCGGGAAATTTCGTCAAAATTCCGAAATTCCGAAACCCGAAACGCACATCCCTAGTTAATGGCTTGCGCGTGATTTTTTCTTTACCGTCTGGTTTTTAACGTATAAGTTGTGATCGGGCCCCTGGTGTTAAGTGATTTTGTGTCTGCATAACCATTTTACACCATCAAATAAATAGATGTGAAAATTTAATACTCATCTCTTGTCCCATTGTGTAGAGACAGGGAGATCCAACACCACCGATCTCCTTGGGTTCTGCCTTCATCTTCATGGAGTCATATGGAATAACAAAACCGCTAAGTCTTAATGGGTTATGCCAATTTTTGGTATTGCCTTGTCCATAATAGGACCCTTATTTTACTCCTCAAGCTTGAGAATTGACTTGGCTCATGATCGAGTCTTGCCATTTTTAGCGCAAGTTTTTTTTTAAATCTTTTATATATTTATGATTATTTTTGCATGTGCGCAATTGTGCAGAATTTTTTAATGTATCTTTTTATTCTTCATTTTTTAAAGTTTCTTATGCTTCAACTTGATATGTCCTCCGACCAGCGGCGTAGAGTGGGTTGTCAGTGCCCGGGGCAAGACAAGAATTGTGCGCCCCGCCCCAACCTGTGGGCACGGTAACACACCCTGATTCCCTTCTACCAGTAGAGTATTGACCCCCCCTTACCCCACAAGCACATGTATTGTATATTAACAAAATACTGAAATAATAAAAAAATTAAAAACACATGCCCCCCACGCTGCGCCACTGCTACCACTCACCTTGTCCCAGTATACCCTAGCATAGTTCCACTCTCAAATTATACCAGTCACTCTCTCACAGTACCCTCCAGTCACTCTCTCTCCCAGTACCCCAGTCACCCTCTCCCAGTACCCCAATCACTCTCTCTCCAAGTATCCCCAGTCATTCTCTCCCAGTACCCCCAGTCACTCTCTCTCCAAGTACCCACAGTCACTCTCTCCTTCTCTCTCTCAGTACCCCCACTTTCTCCCAGGACCTCCAGTTACTCTCTCTCTCCAAGTAACCCCAGTCACTCTTTCTCTCCCAGTACCCCCAGTCACTCTCCTCCAGTACCCCTGAGTCACTCACTCCCAGTACCCCCAGTCACTCTTTCTCTCTTTTTTGCACCCCCTTAGAAAATTGCGCCCAGGGCGACCGTCCCCCGAGGCACCCCCCACGCTACGCCACTGCCTCCGACTAGTTGACTATGACTTGGACGTGTTGCCGAGCACTACAATGCTATTTGTAGTGGATATACTGTACAGTGATGAGAAGCTCTTACCTTGCAATCAATGAGAGATTCAGAGTAAAATCTCGATGAGCATGACAGTTTTTTGTGATTTTAATAAATCCCGCACGAGGTCTCTTACAGCATCGACGTGAGAAGGGATGCTGTGTCACTCTGCTTAATGACACAATAAACCAACAGTTATACCAGGGTGTCCTCTCTAGGCTTTCTCATTGGTCTTTTTATGCGTAAAACCTCTGAGTCATCCATTGATTTATCCCCTGTCCTGCATGGTGTCTAATTGGAATGGATTTAAAGTTAAACTGGAAAATTAAGCCAACAGAACAGTGGACATGATATAGTGCGGGCACGTTTTATTCATTAATTTCACATATTTAGTGGGCAGTTTTGGAGGACAACTAGCCGCTCTCATAATGGAACAGATATATCTTGTCTATTCAGGGACGATCGCGTTGGAGCTTAATGCACGTGAAATGATGGCATTTCCCCTGCGTCCATGGAACAGGCCAAATCCTTCTTTCATCTTTTAGATTAAGCAATATAGTCTCCTACGATTTTGAGGCAATATGTTTTTCAGAAGGATCTGCCAAGGTAAAATCTGACTTTTGGGCGCAAATATTTGTAGAGATCAGGAAAAGTACTGGTTTAGTTCACGCATTTTCTATTAAGTAGACACATTCCTGATATGTTTAAAATCTGGGAAAAATACTTACTAATAGTCATCTTTAGAAAGGTCATTTATTGTGGGCTTTATGATCATCTATGGCTCATACCATGGGGTGGTGTGATATTAGTCCACAGTGTTACCTTCAGTCAGTATATCGGTATAGTGCAAAGGAACCTGGAAAGAGAGCAAGAACATTAACATTGTGGCAGATATACCTTCCTCCAGGAGGTCCACATTAGTAACACCACCCACCACAGTTGACTCCAATCTCTCCTTCAAGCCCTATTCCATCTCTTAAAAGTTCATGTTGCTCCCACCTACACAACATATCCAATATCTGCACTTTTATGACTCAAGACAGAGCATATATCCACGTACATTCTCAAATTGTGTCCCAATTGGATTGTTGCAATTACCTCCTTATACTCCTCCAACAAACTTTGCTCCTTTTTGTCTCTCTTGATCATTCCAACCATAACCCTACACAACCCCTCCATTACACCTAACATGCACCATAATACCTTATCCTTGCACCCTCATTCTACTCATTCTCAAAATCAGATGCCCGTGTCCATCATATTTTATGCTAAACAACTGTGCATATCTGTCACGTCTTGGCCTTGCCCCCTGCTGGTGGTAGCAGGGATTCCTGTTTATTTTTGTTTTCAGCCTGCAGGCCATCTGTTGGGCTTATTGGCCTGCGGTCACATGACCTGTTCTGCCCTATAAGTACGACCAGGACTCCTCTTGATCCTTGGACCAGGATAGTCTTTCTTGCCTAGTCCCTGTATGCTGGTTTACTTTGATTTGCTGTGTATGACCTCTGGCTCATGTATTTAGGATCCCTCTCTTGTCTGACCCCTCTAGTTTTGATATTCCGTGTATGACCTTTGGCTCTTGTATTTGGATCTCTCTTCTGTCTGTCCCCTGTACTGTACCGTGCTTAGGAATCTGTATGTCTGCATTCATCGTATGTTTGGTTTATGTTTTGTTCGTCATGCAGGCCTAGCCTAGTTAGTATCTCGAGACCACCTTTCAAGGATCTCAGTCAGGGCTTAGGGATCTTTCAAGTTTCTGTTAAAATCTTGGTTTGTTCCCTGGAATCTGTATGTCTGCATTCATCGTATGTTTGGTTTATGTTTTGTTCGTCATGCAGGCCTAGCCTAGTTAGTATCTCGAGACCACCTTTCAAGGATCTCAGTCAGGGCTTAGGGATCTTTCTAGTTTCTGTTAATATCTTGGTTTGTTCCCTGGAATCTGTATACCTGCATTTATTGTCTGTCTGGTTTATGTTTTATTCATCTTGCAAACCTAGCCTAGAGGTAGTATTTCGAGACCATCTTTCAAGGATCTCAGTCAGGGCTTAGGGATCTTTCTAGTTTCTGTTAATATCTTGGTTTGTTCCCTGGAAGCTGTATACCTGTCCTTAAGGCTTCATCTCTGCAGATTGAGGGTTCCCCCTCACCCTATAGGGGGCTCCCCGTTACATTATCCTGGTCCCAGAATAGAAGCTGGCAGGTATGTCTCATATGTATGAAGCTATATTGAACTTGGTGCTTGCTATGCTGAAAGAGCTGCAGAGGTTAATGGAGGCTCTGAGCCTATCACCTGCTGCAGCTAACGATGCAGCACCACCCTGCACTACTTGCAAATCCATGTATGAGAAGGAAAGACGCAGGTTGTATGGTCTCTGTTTTTATTGTGCAGATCCAAATCACACTATTGAGCATTGTGTATTAAAACCTGTTAAGCAATGGCAGGGGAACCATATATCCAGGTATCGCTATGAGGTACTGGTGTGTCCTCCATAGGCATCCAGACTGGCAGAATAGCCACCTCAAATCTGGTGAATCATGGGATCACTATGCCCTCGTCTCCCAGTGAGGTTTCAGTGTCTCCGGTTGGGAATGCTATGCCAGCCATGTCTGTATCCACTAGTACGCTGCCAGCCATGTCTGTATCCACTGGCACGCTGCCAGCCATGTCTGTATTCACTGGCACGCTACCAGCTATGTCTGTATCCACTGGCACGCTGCCAGCCACGTTTGTATCCACTGGCACGCTGCCAGCCATGTCTATATCCACTGGAACACTGCCAGCCAGGTCTATATCCACTGGCACGCTGCCAGCTATGCCTGTTCCCACTGGCAATGAAATGCCAGCCATGTCTGTATCTACTGACACGATGCCAGTCATGTCTGCTTCCCCTGGCACGATGCCAGCCATGTCTGTATCCACTGGCACGATGCCAGCCATGTCTGTATCCACTGGCTTGCTGCCAGCCATGTCTGTATCCACTGGCACGCTGCCAGCCATGCCTGTTTCCACTGGCAATGAAATGCCAGCCATGTCTGTATCTATTGGCACGATGCCAGCCATGTCTGTATCTACTGGCACGCTGCCAGCCATGCCTGTTCCCACTGGCAATGAAATGCCAGCCATATCTGTATCTATTGGCACGATGCCAGCCATGTCTGTATCTACTGGCACGATGCCAGCCATGTCTGTATCCACCGGCACGATGCCAGCCATGTCTGTATCCACTGGCATGATGCCAGCCATGTCTGTATCACTGGCACGCTGCCAGCCATGCCTGTTCCCACTGGCAATGAAATGCCAGCCATGTCTGTATCCACTGGCACGCTGCCAGCCATGTCTGTATCTACTGGTACAATGCCAGCCATGTCTGTATCTACTGGCACGATGCCAGCCATGTCTGTATCCACCGGCACGATGCCAGCCATGTCTGTATCCACTGGCATGATGCCAGCCATGTCTGTATCCACTGGCACGCTGCCAGCCATGCCTGTTCTCACTGGTAATGAAAAGCCAGCCATGCCTGTTCCCACTGGCAATGAAATGCCAGCCATGTCTGTATCCACTGGCACGCTGCCAGCCATGCCTGTTCTTACTGGTAATGAAAAGCCAGCCATGCCTGTTCCCACTGGCAATGAGATGCCAGCCATGTCTGTATCTATTGGCACGATGCCAGCCATGTCTGTATCTACTGGCACGATGCCAGCCATGTCTGTATCTACTGGCACGAAGCCAGTCATGTCTGTATCCACCGGCACGATGCCAGCCATGCCTGTTCTTACTGGTAATGAAAAAGCCAGCCATGCCTGTTCCCACTGGCAATGAGATGCCAGCCATGTCTGTATCTATTGGCACGATGCCAGCCATGTCTGTATCTACTGGCACGCTGCCAGCCATGCCTGTTCTCACTGGTAATGAAAAGCCAGCCATGCCTGTTCCCACTGGCAATGAAATGCCAGCCATGTCTGTTTCTACTGGCACGAAGCCAGCCATGTCTGTATCCACTGGCACGCTGCCAGCCATGCCTGTTATCACTGGTAATGAAAAGCCAGCCATGCCTGTTTCCACTGGCGGTGAAATGCCAGCCATGTCTGTATCCACTGGCACGCTGCCAGCCATGCCTGTTCTTACTGGTAATGAAATGCCAGCCATGTCTGTAGCTACTGGCACGAAGCCAGCCATGTCTGTTCCCACTGGCAATGAAAAGCCAGCCATGTCCGCTTCCCCTGGCAAAAAGCCAGCCATGTCTGTATCTACTGGCATGAAGCCAGCCATGTCTGTATCTATTGGCACGAAGCCAGCTATGTCTGTATCCACTGGCACGCTGCCAGCCATGCCTGTTCTTACTGGTAATGAAATGCCAGCCATGTCTGTAGCTACTGGCACGAAGCCAGCCATGTCTGTTCCCACTGGCAATGAAAAGCCAGCCATGTCCGCTTCCCCTGGCAAAAAGCCAGCCATGTCTGTATCTACTGGCATGAAGCCAGCCATGTCTGTATCTACTGGCATGAAGCCAGCCATGTCTGTATCTACTGGCACGCTGCCAGCCATGCCTGTTCTCACTGGTAATGAAAAGCCAGCCATGCCTGTTCCCACTGGCAATGAAGTGCCAGCCATGTCTGTATCTACTGGCATGAAGCCAGCCATGTCTGTATCCACTGGCACGAAGCCAGCCATGTCTGTATCCACTGGCACAAAGCCAGCCATGTCTGTATCCACTGGCACGAAGCCAGCCATGTCTGTATCCACTGGCACAAAGCCAGCCATGTCTGCTTCCCCTGGCACGAAGCCAGCCATGTCTGTATCCACTGGCACGAAGCCAGCCATGTCTGTATCCACTGGCACGAAGCCAGCCATGTCTGTATCCACTGGCACGAAGCCAGCCATGTCTGCTTCCCCTGGCACGAAGCCAGCCATGTCTGTTCCCACTGGCAATGAAAAGCCAGCCATGTCCGCTTCCCCTGGCATGAAGCCAGCCATGTCTGCTTCCCCTGGCACGAAGCCAGCCATGTCTGCTTCCCCTGGCACGAAGCCAGCCATGTCTGCTTCCCCTGGCACGAAGCCAGCCATGTCTACTTCCCCTGGCACGAAGCCAGCCATGTCGGGTACTGGTAATGAGAAGCCAGCCATGTCGGGTACTGACAATATGTCATTCGTGATGCCTGAGGCTGGTACCTTGCCAGTGGTGTCCGGGACAAGCTGTACGTTAGCAATGACAGCTGTACCCAGGTTAGACGAGACAGCTGTGACCACGTTTTGTTATGAGGCCGATGTGCCTGGATTGGCACATGAGACCACTGTGCCCTTGCCCCACAGTGAGTCCAGTGTTGTCCCCACCATTGTCAAGCCTTGTGAGGTGGTCACAAAGTCTATGTCTTGCTCTAAGAGAAGACAAGAAAAGGTGATCAACCCTAGCCAATCTGGTTCTGAAACTGCCACACTTTGTTCTGGTTCCATTGATACTACACCCTCTAAGTCCGAGGTTGCCTTACTCCGCACAGTAATCAGGGAAATTCAGCAAGCTGGTGGTTTAAAGGGTATTGAGATCCCTAAATCACATTGTGTTCCCACGGAATATATACGGACGCCTTCTGGCTTTTGGATGCGTGAGAGGCACTGGGTAGTGCTCCAGAGACACCCTGACATTCTGAAAGGGCTGTTGGAAGACTCTGATTCAGATGATCCACAATATACTCCTCCTGGGGAGAGGTGTAAGATTGTTGTGGCGCCAACTGTACCATGTCCTGGTGATGTCCCATATCCCGAGAGTGTACCAGTCATGCACACACCCTGTACTGTATCGGTCGGGGCCACGTTTAATGGCAAGGTCATTGTCTCTGGGGTAGACAGTAAGTCCACTGTGTCTAGTGGTTCCACTGTGGGTTGTAATATACAATCTCGGGGCACGACTACCGTCACTGGATCTGGCAGTACCTCTAATACCTCTATGTACCATGGTGTGGACGGAACTCCTAGATCACGGTCCAGGAGACGCAAGAGGACTAACCATAAACAACCTGGGACTGATGATTCACTCCGTTCAAGGTCCAAGGTACTCATGCCGTCGGACCCTCGGGTACGAGACCCTAGCCCGGTTGCCGAGGGTTGTGTACGGGCCTCTAATGGTGCAGTGATCTGCAGAGAGGACCTGGAGGTTTACGAAAGAGCTTTGCTTGCTCAGGCACATGCTGACTACTCTGAGTCTGAGTGGGATTCCAATGGGTACTGGTGACTGGTCTTGTCCGTTTTCATGCCATCCATGTTTTCTTTCTTGGTGCCCAGGAGGTCACCCGTAAGGGAGGGGGTTATGTCACGTCTTGGCCTTGCCCCTGCTGGTGGTAGCAGGGATTCCTGTTTATTTTTGTTTTCAGCCTGCAGGCCATCTGTTGGGCTTATTGGCCTGCGGTCACATGACCTGTTCTGCCCTATAAGTACGACCAGGACTCCTCTTGATCCTTGGACCAGGATAGTCTTTCTTGCCTAGTCCCTGTATGCTGGTTTACTTTGATTTGCTGTGTATGACCTCTGGCTCATGTATTTAGGATCCCTCTCTTGTCTGACCCCTCTAGTTTTGATATTCCGTGTATGACCTTTGGCTCTTGTATTTGGATCTCTCTTCTGTCTGTCCCCTGTACTGTACCGTGCTTAGGAATCTGTATGTCTGCATTCATCGTATGTTTGGTTTATGTTTTGTTCGTCATGCAGGCCTAGCCTAGTTAGTATCTCGAGACCACCTTTCAAGGATCTCAGTCAGGGCTTAGGGATCTTTCTAGTTTCTGTTAATATCTTGGTTTGTTCCCTGGAATCTGTATACCTGCATTTATTGTCTGTCTGGTTTATGTTTTATTCATCTTGCAAACCTAGCCTAGGTAGTATTTCGAGACCATCTTTCAAGGATCTCAGTCAGGGCTTAGGGATCTTTCTAGTTTCTGTTAATATCTTGGTTTGTTCCCTGGAAGCTGTATACCTGTCCTTAAGGCTTCATCTCTGCAGATTGAGGGTTCCCCCTCACCCTATAGGGGGCTCCCCGTTACAATATCCATTGTCATACAGCTGTTCCTTGACTCTCTCTTTTAATATCCCTCCACATCCAACTGAACTTACCTTGTCTCATTGGCCCACACACCCCGTAGTGTACCTGATCTTTGCCTACCTTTCCCTTCCCGCAGTTATACTGCTGTACAGTTCGCGTCCAACCGAATAAGTGCTTCTACAAGTCATGTGTCGATACTTTTGCATTAAAGTTCCCCTGTGAACTCCAGCATTAACCTCACTTTGTAGGGAATTTCTGTTGCATAAATGTATTAGGTCTCTATTATATTCTTCGTGCAAACGTTAATACGTGCGAAAAAACGCATTAACTCGTGGGGCAAAACCCTTTGCGCAGAACGTCGTATTACAATGTCCGCGCAAATAATGTGTGTTAACCTCTACCGCGAGTGAACCTGCGCGAACGCTGCGCGAGCTTCCTGTACTTCGCGCGTCCTACACTTAACATTGTGAGTGCAAATGCGTTTGTGCGCTGGTACGCGGATGGTATTACAATCTATGCGCAGCTTGTAACACACAGCCTTTGCGCGCATAATTTTAGCAACTCCTAAAAGCTGGTGTTAACGGCAAATTCTATCAACCTGCCGAACCCAAATACACCAGCCCAAAAAAAATACGCAGCAAAGTATAGTTACACATTCTACACATACCCAAACCAATAAATTTGAGAAGTTATGCGTGTTTTTTTTATTGCTACAGCATATATGCGCAGATTGACTTTGACAGGCGCAAAACTTAACGTGAGACAATTAAGGTTCTTAATTCTGATTGGCTGAATGGCGTGAAAAAAACAATCCGCACACTGATTTCTGCGCGCGCGTTTTGCGCGTCCGTTTTACACGCGTTATTTTTTGACGGATGAAAAAATGCACGAGGATTGTATTACCAGCGTTGATTTACGCGCGTTAATGCTTGACGCTTCGCGCAAAAAGTCACGCGTTTACCGTGCATTTGTGCGTGAAGAATGTAATAGAGCCCTTAGAGTTTTTGGGGGGGGGTAGGGGTTGCGCATACAATATATAGTAAATTTCTGACTAGCTTTCTGTCAGGAAATCACTGCCACTGACTTGCCAACAGAGCGAGTGACAATGTTCGTGAGGACCAGTGTTTTGAATTAAATTCGAAAGAAAACAGGGCGCCGGTGCAGAGACTGACAAATGGGTGAGATGTGATAGGTACCGGATGTTAGGCTTGTGCACCGATTTTTTTTTCGGTTCGATTCGGTTCGATTTGTTCGGATGTTTAAACTTTTCGATTCGGCTCGTTTCGACCGATTTCTGTTTCGATTCGGTTCGGTTCGGCTCGTTTTTCGTGTACATTTTTTTTTCGGAATATCGACCATTTTTCGTATTTTCGTGTCACTTTGCTCGTTTTTTGTATCGACTTTTTGGAAATTTTGAAAATTTTTGTTTTTTCGGAACGTCTGTTCTCCTCGTTTCAAAGTGTCTACGATAATTCTGGCGATTCTTTCGTGTTTTTTTTATTAAATAAAGATCCTTTTTTTCTTGGATAATTGAATATACATTTCACAACTTTTTAATCATATTAATATGGTATGAAAGCCAAGGAACAAAAAAAATGAACAAAACGATTTGAAAAACGCTAAACTGACCCAAATGCCACAAGAAACAAGTGATACGCATTTACAAATACAAAATTTACAGAATCAGCGATATAACCGATAATAGTTAAATATACGATTTCCAGAATTACCGAAATGGAACCGAAATCACGAATGGAACCGAAATCATGAATAGAGCAAAAATAAATTTCGATTTGACACATTTCAAGTGCATTCGAAAAATCCGAAATTTTTTCGTTTCGGCTCGGAAAACTTTTCGGATCTATCGGTTTTCGGGTCCGACCCGATTCGGAAATTCGGCCGAATCCGAAGACACGAATCGGGAAATTTCGTGAAAATTCCGAAATTCCGAAACCCGAAACGCACATCCCTACTGGATGTGAGGCATGAGAGGTACAGGGTGTGAAGTGTGAAAGGTACACCATTTGAGGTGAATGAGTCTGGCAGAGTCATTCATTATAGACTGTAGAGAGATAATCTATGATCATTTAAGGACAGTGAGCAAAGGGGTGGAATCCACAAGGTAGAGGAAGGGAGTATATTTAAAAGGAAACAAAATAGCAAAACAAGAGGACATAGTCTTAGATTAGAGGGGCAAAGGTTTAAAAGTAACATCAGGAAGCATTATTTTACTGAGAGGGTGGTGGATACATGGAACAGCCTTCCAGTTGAAGTGGTAGAGGCCAAAACAGTAATTGAATTTAAGCAAGCATGGGATAGGCATAAGAGTATCCTAAACAAAAGATAAATCCAGGTAAAGTATCCATGTAATTGGGCCGACTAGATGGCTGAAAGGTTCTTATCTGCTGACATTTTTCTATGTTTCTATGGTTACAGTAGTCATGGTGGGAGATGATAACAGCGTTGAGTTATTTGGTAGACATCTGGTTAGAAATTTTACAGTGCTGAGCAATGACCCTATTTCAATGACACCGATGTAGGAGGAACATGGCTGCACACAAGGCTGAAAAGTGACACTCCTTTAAAGGATGAGCTACCACATTGATCTTTATGATCAGATGTATCCACCACCATCAACTAATAAGTCATGGCAGGAAAGGTGACCCTGTTGAGTACAGATTCACTTTAATGTCCTCTTTACTTTAATAATTGGATAGTTAGTATTCTCTCCCTTGCTTCTATGATTATTCCAACCCAGTCCGACTCTAACGTTTCGTATGACTTGATCTGTATTATGTTCCAGTGACTTATGTACTCTGTGACAGTATAACCAATTCACATTGATGTTTGCATTATTAATAATCTATGTGAAGAGCCCGGCGTAAGAGCTCTGTGTAAGAGATGCTTAATAAATAAATACCTGAGCACTAGAGGCTGAGAGATCTCCTTTGCTTTCTTTACTGGCCATCAAGATTGTTAAATATGCTGAAGGATGGTATGTCTGATGCAAAAATACAGTTGTTGCAAACAACAAACACTCACAAATAAATGTATCAGTAAGCATTTTGAAAATCATCCAGGATGTTGTGATATAGAAGAATTAATTATGTCTGAAATAGCAGCATAGATTCACTTTGAATGTCTATCAGGGTTATTCAATGAGAATCGAAAAGCCACCGCACGTTCGGTGACTTTTCGTTCTCTTCAACACGGTACGATTTGGCGATCCCATTTCAGCGACCCTGCGTTGTATTCAGCAAGCACCACAGGGCCGCCATAATGCAAGGAAAAGTCGCCGCAAACCCGTCGAAAACTCACCGCAAAACCAGGGCGAACACAAGCCGAAACCGGCAAAAACATCTTGATTAACCCCGCCAAAGACACCGGAGAAACCCGAGCAGGAGCCGATCAGAGTGCAGAGCAACCGCCGGAAAAACCCGACACCGCAGACGAATGGAGCGAACAAAAAAAACAGTACTCTTGTATGTTTGAAAAGTGAAATGCTGTTTGCAAAGAAACTACTGAACGAAAATGTCTGAAATTTACATATAAGATCCGATGAATGATAATAAAAAGGGCCGTTACAGAAAAAAGCAAAAAAGATTAAAAAAAAAAAAACGAAACTTTTTTTGCAAAAAAATCTCGAAAAATGCTTAAAAAATCCTAAAAAAATCTATAAATAAGGAGACTCTTTACTGCAGAATATTACAATAAACGGTTTATTAGATATTGAATTAAAACGGGAATATTTTAACATTGAAGCCTATGGGAATCGCCTGAATAAACCTGTCGAATGAAGCAACCGAATAGCAGGGCATTTCGGCAACTTTTCACTGCTGGTTTTTGTTCTCTGTATAGATGAAGCTATGGGGATTTCACTGCCCTCGAACAGGCACCGAACAGGCACCGTATGTGCAGGCAATTCGCCAACATTTGGCAAACTGCCTGCTCTCTGGATTGCCGAATGGCCAAGAAAGGTAACCGAACGCTGATATTCAGCTTTCGGTTCCCTTTCGACAGCCATTCGGATCTCTTTGAATAACCCTGTATATTGTGATTATAATGTGATTGTTTGCACGCCTTTCATGTCAGAATAAGTTCTTTATTATCGCCATTGCTAGCTACACTGAGGATTGTACAAAATATGGTCTCACTTTGTAAAATAAATAAATATAAAATCGGATTTTCATGTGGAGTAATCATGGTTTGATGTTTCCGCGCAGGTTGCTAACACTGACGTTGATGGTGTAAGATAATGATGACCCGGTGATGGACATATTGACCGCTCATGTCCTATTAAAAAGGTCAGAGAGTAAAATGACTGTGACCGAACGGATAAGACATTAAAAGTAATAGAGAAAGAAGACATCCAAATCCATCCGAGAATCAACAGAGTTCACTGGCAATGCGTGTCTGTATAGAAAAGGTGGCATGGCTGGAAGAGCAATGCCAGGAAATGATGTGATCGCCCACAGGACAGGTGTGTTTAGTTAAGGATTTATATGTACAGACACATATGTATG
The DNA here is from genome assembly GCA_009667805.1 of Leptobrachium leishanense. Lineage (NCBI taxonomy): Eukaryota > Metazoa > Chordata > Amphibia > Anura > Megophryidae > Leptobrachium > Leptobrachium leishanense. The sequence goes on from CM019073.1 coordinate 100,057,836, forward strand.
TTTGTAATTGGTGGCAGTGCGAATAATTACTTAGGCTGTGCCGAGGTTACACACCATATACATACCATAAACATACCATATAGGGCATTATATAAATGCCATATACTCATTGTATACACGACATATACTCATTGTATACACAACATATACTCCGGCTGGGTGGAGTAGAGGTAACATCACTGCTCTATAATCGTGGAGAGAGACTGTGGAGACACAGGTTCGATCCCGGCAAGAGCACCTCTCCAGTAAGCGTCCTTGGGCAAGACACCTAACGGTACATACTCGCCACCCAGTACATACTTAAAATCGAAAGAAATCTCAATGTATCCTTCCTGGTAAATCCTTTCTAAAAAAAACCAAAAAAAAAAAACACGACATATACACATTGTATACACGCCATATACACTTAATTTACTCCCCTTATACAGACATATACACACTATATGACTACCATATACTCAGCATACATATTATATGCCATATTCATGTTATATACATGCCATATACACACTGTACACACAATATGCATGCCATATATACTCCTTATACACACCATATACATAGTATATACAGTACATGCAATACAGGGACGTGCGGTCAGGGGTGGCAGTGGAGTATTAAGGGCGGCAGCACAGCCACACAAATAATAAATAGTTAAACTCACCTGCTCTGCGTTCACCCGTTGGCTCCATCCATCTTCTCAGTAACATTCTTTTTTTCTTGCAGCAGCCTGAGCCTACGCAATTTATGTTGCAGGACGCTATGCAAATCACGTAGGCTGCCAAGAAGTGGGCAGTGCAGCGTGTCTGTTCAATAAACAGACGTCCAAGCACTGCCCGCTTCCTGGACTGCTCTCCCAGTGCCTCTGAGTCCCAGGGAGAGCAATGGAGAGCTTGGACCAATAGGAAAACGCTATTGGTCCAAGCCATTCAAAAAATTACTGCCTGGGAGGCATGCCTCCAATGCATTGATTGGTGAAGGACAGTCATGTGACTGTCCTGCGCCAATCAGTGGGCGTGGGGCTGTGCTCAAGGTGTGGCCTCAGTGCCACACTGAGCTGCATGGAGGAGGAAGACGCAGACATCGTGGGGAGCCCTGAAACCTGCCAGATCTTGGGGACACTGAAAGCTGCCAGATCGTGGTAAGCCTTCAGCAGCCACATACATCCAAACACAGAACCACTAGCCCAAAGCATCCTAATACAGAACCACTAGCCCAAAGCATTATGCTTTGTGCTAGTAGTGGTTCTGTATTAGGCTGCTCTGGGCAGGTGGTTCTGTATTAGGATGCTTTGGGCTAGTGCTTCTGTATTAGGATGCTTTAAGAATCCTAATACAGAACCACCTGCCCAAAGCATCCTAATACAGAACCACCTGCCCAAACCATCCTTATACAGAACCACCAATCTAAAGCATCCTAATACAGAACCACTAGCCCAAAGCATTCTAATACAGAACCACCACTCTAAAGCACCCTAATACAGAACCACTAGCCCAAAGCATGATGCTTTAGGCTAGTCTGGTTCTGTATTAGAATGCTTTGGGCAGGTGGTTCTGTATTAGGAGCCTTTGGGCTAGTGGTTCTGTATTAGGATGCTTTGAGCATGTGGTTCTGTATTAGGATGCGTTAAGCATCCTAATACAGAACCACCTGCCCAAAGCATCCTTGGGCTTGTAGTAGGGTTAGTAGTAGTAGCATGCTTTCGGCTAGTAGTGGTTCTGTATTAGACTGCTCTGGGCAGGTGGTTCTGTATTAGACTGCTCTGGCCAGGTGGTTCTGTATTAGGATGCTTTGGGCTAGTGGTTTTGTATTAGGATGCTTTGGGCAAATGGTTCTCTATTAGGATGCTTTAAGCAACCTAATACAGAACCACCTGCCCAAACCATCCTTATACAGAACCACCAGTTGAAAGCATCCTAAAACATAACCAGCAGTCTAAAGCATCCTAACAGTACCACCTGCCCATAGCACCGTAATACAGAACCCCCCCCGCCCAAAGCGTCCTTATACAGAACCACTAACCCAAAGCGTCCTAATACAGAACCACTAGCCCAAAGCATTCTAATACAGAACCACCTGCCCAAAGTACCCTAATACAGAACCATCAGCCCAAAGCATCTTAATACAGAATCCCGAGCCCAAAGCATCTTAATACAGGAGCAGCACCCTGTCCTCCGATACAATGCTCCTGGGGAGCACTGAGAGCAGCCAGATCCTGGGGAGCACTGAGAGCAGCCAGATCCTGGGGAGCACTGAGAGCAGCCAGATCCTGGGGAGCACTGAACCTGAACCTACGTAACCTGTGTATATCTGGCTCTGATACTAGCCAGTGCCTCACCAGCCACTGACCTCACCGCACATCACTGATGCAATATACTTGGCATATACACATCTTATACCCCCCATATATCTCTATTATACACACCATATACACATAGAAACATAGAAACATAGAAAAATGTCGGCAGATAAGAACCTTTCGGCCCATCTAGTCTGCCCAATTACATGGATACTTTACCTGGATTTATCTTTTGTTTAGGATAGCCTTATGCCTATCCCATGCTTGCTTAAATTCAATCACTGTTTTGGCCTCTACCACACATTGTATAGAAGCCATATACACATCATATACATGCAGTATGAAAGCCATATACACACCATATACATCCCACATACTAGCCATATACACCTGATATACATGCCATACACACACCATATACCTGCCATATATTCATCATATACCCGTTATACGCATGCCTCTTACACCTCAGATGCCTGCCATATACTCACTATATACAGAATACATCATATACACATCATATACATTCCTATAGTGCCAGTAACATTGTTAATTCAATGAATGAGGGCAGAACGTTACTCCAGCAGAGCTACAGTATAAATGAACTGCTGACCACTTCAAAATATATAAAGCCTACAGCATCCGAGCATAAAGGCAATGTTTTATTAATTCTGTAGTTCTCGGGGAATTTTAATGTAATGCTGCACATAAGCTTCTTCTTGAGTTGAATTAAGCTTGACTCACATAAAGCACATTGCACAGCACCTCCACACTTTCCAAGCGTTGTAACACATCGAATTTCATTATTTTTCTGGCTGCCAAAAACCTCTGGAGCATTATGGGAATTGTAGTTCGATACTGGCTGCGGAGACAGGTATTTCCTTTGAAAATAGTTTATGTTAAAGAAAGCTTTCGAATCAAATGTTTCCTTCCCTTGTTTGGAAGAATACCAAACCTCTCTGAAACTCAGGGTACAACGAGGGAGACCTTATAGGGGTTATTCACAGAGATCCGAACTTGCCCTGAAAATGCACCCAACAGGGAATTTCCCCGTATGGTGCATTTTCGTGGCCATTCGGCTATTCACAAAGCAGGCAGTTCGCCAAATTTTGGCAAATTGGCTGCAAAATACGGCGCCTGTTCGACAACAGTGAAATCCCCATAGAGAAGCAATGGTTAATCTATTCACAGACACCGAACAGCAGTGAAAAGTTGCCGAACTGTCCTGCTGTTTGGTGCTTTCATTCGGCAGGTTTAGTCAGGCGAACCCCATAGGCTTCAATGTTACAAATATTCCCGTTTTTATTCAATATCTAATAAACTAATAAAGTGTCTTTATTTATGTATTTTTTAAGATCTCTTAGGCATTTTTCAGGATTTTGTTGGCAATTTTTTCCCTGTTTTTTCTATATAGCGATTTTTCTTTTTTCTGTAAAAGACCTTTTTATTATCATTCATTGGATCTTATGTGTAAATTCCAGACATTTTCATTCAGTAGTTTTTTTTGCAAACAGCGTTTCATTTTTGACACTTTCAATCCTTTTTTTGTGTGCTTTTTTACCCCATTCGTCTACTTGTCGGCTTTTTCCGGCGGCTGTTTGGCACTGTGTTCGGCAGATTATCGGCTTTTTCTGGACAAGTTTAACGTGTTTTTTGTGGCGGTTCCACGTGACCTGATACTTCGGATCGTATCGGCTGCGTTTTTCGGCAGATTTTCATCTTTTTTTTTCGGTGGATATTCGGCGGATTTTGAGCAGATTTGGGATGGTTTTGCGTCAGAATTTCAAGTCCCTTCCCTGCACACTGGGGACCCTGCAGTGAATGCTGAATTCACCGCAGGGTCGGGAAATTTGATTTCCCGAAGTACGGGGAATAAGAGAATAACCTCTGTGAATAACCCCTTTAGTGGCGAATCAGTGGAGAATGGGAGGTTAATCCTTACCAAGATAACACGATACACAAGGACCAGACAATAGACAGATAGACAATAACATTCTTGCATAATCACAGATTACACAAACATTCTGCTTAAAAGAGAGGCCTGCACCCTAAGTCCAAACACATCTACATGCCCATGCACCCCAAGTCCAAATGACGCACGTCACACAAACAGTTCAATGTTTTGGGGATTTAAGAATATCGTACTGTGCATTTATTGAAAAATAATATTTTATATGTCAAACTGTGGACCCAAAGATGCAGTATGGAGATGCGATGGAAGGAAAATTATTGTGGTCACAAATGAAACGAAGATTTGGAGACAGTTAAAGAAAATGCTTATATGTTCGCATGTTCTTTGTTTTCGCTTGGTTTACTTTCTTTACTATTACCGTTCCAGGCCAAGAAACTAGTAGCCCAGGGAGCTCAAGAGACAGCCCAACTTCTCGAAAGGCTTGTTATGTCTGAAGCAGGAGGACAGAGTTGCTGAACCTAATCTCTTTGAATGGAGGAAGAAAATCTACAGATCCTTATATTTCTCTAAAACAGGTTCATTACTTCTATATTCATATGTGGCTGTGAAAGAGTTAAACTATAACATAGTGTACGTCAAAGGTTGGTTTGAAGCTGGATACTTCACTAGACACCACCATGGGAGTGGTGGACTTCAAAGAGGAGCAAAAGTCCAACCCTTGTCCTCTCAAAGCTGGAAGCCATGCATGATTTGAAGGCTGTTAACGTACTGTTTTGTACTTCCGTGCGCAGGTTCTACAGCATCTGTGCAGAATGACGGATTGGCGTTCCACATGCTGCACCAGTCCTCGACTGTCATCTCCCAAAGTGCCTGTTACTGCAGGTGTTCGTAGACCAGGTGATGTCAACATGCAAAGCTTGCTGACATCATTGGTCCCTGAGTTGGTCCCGGGCAGGTGTGATATCTAAAATCCCATCATGCTGAGTGACAGCTGTGTGGCCAAAAGGGACTGGAAGGGGGGGCGTGTTACTCCATGCAGCGTGACCTCTTTAATAAGCTAAATTAGTCAGGGTCCGTAGAGAGGACCGTTAATGGTAATGGTTGACCTTTAAGAGTAATGACTTCACTATCAGGGTTATTCAAAGAGATCCGAATGGCTGGAGAAAGGTAACCGAACGCTGAAAATCAACGTTCGGTTACCTTTCTTGGCCATTCGGCTATTCAGAGAGCAGGCAATACGCCAAATCCTGGCGAATTGCCTGCACATACGGTGCCTGTTCGGTGCCTATTCGAGGGCAGTGAAATCCCCATAGAGAAGCAATGTCTCGTCTATTCAGAGAACACAAACCAGCAGTGAAAGGTTCCCGAAATGTCCTGCCATTCGGTGGTTTCATTCGGCAAATTTATTCAGGCGAATCCCATAGGCTTCAATGTTAAAAATATTCCCGTTTTAATCCAATATCTAATAAACCGTTCATTATAATATTATGCAGTAAAGAGTCTCTTCATTTATAGATTTTTTTGGATATTTTAAGCATTTTTCTTTATTTATTTTTTTTAAAAAAAGTCCGATTTTTTTTATTTTTTTAACTTTACTTATTTTTTCTGTAACAGCCCTTTTTATTATCATTCCTTGGATCATATGTAAATTTCAGACATTTTCGCTCCGTAGTTTCTTTGCAAACAGCGTTTCACTTTTCAATCATTCAAGCAAACTGTTTTGCTAATTTATTCACTGCATTCGTCTGCTGTGTCGGCTTTTTCCGGAGGCTTCGCTGCGTGTGATCGGCTCCTGCTCGGGTTTTTCCGGCGTCTTCGAGGGGTTAATCCAGATGTTTTTACGGGTTTTGGCCGTGCATTCGCCGGGTTTTCGGCGGGTTTTCGGCAGCTTTTTGACAGCTTTTCCCTGCACTTCGACAGCCCTGTTGTGCTTGCTGAATACACCTCAGGGTCGCCGAAATGGGAAAGTCGATTTGCACCGAATTGAAGAGAATGAAAAGTCACCGAACGTGCGGTGACTTTTCGAATCTCTTTGAATAACCCTGTATGTCAGAATAAATACCAGCATCCATTGCACCCATTGAGAAATGGTTGGCTGCCATCATGGCAGCATTGACACGTACAAGGGATATTCCTGGTCACTTTTTTAAGCGACCATCTGAGCAATTTAGAGTTATTTCCATAAATAAGTGAATTATTTGCAAGATTTCTCATTATTTACCTGATTTTTTCTTCGAAGAACTCTTATATATATGGTAGCTATTTCCTTAATGCTTCTTTATTATGTATTTAGTGCCACAAAATGTCCCACACCAGTATACACTAGGCCAGGCGTCAGCAACCTTGGTCCTCCTTATGTTTGGATGTGCGTTTCGAGTTTCGGAATTTCGGAATTTTCACGAAATTTCCCGATTCGTGTTTTCGGATGCGGCCGAATTTCCAAAAATTTTTAGATCCGAAAATGACAGATCCGAAAAGTTTTCCGAGCCGAAACGAAATATTTTCGGAATTTTCGAATGGACTTGAAATGTGTCAAATCGAAATTTATTGCTTTGAAACGAGGAGAACAGACGTTCCGAAAAAACGAAAATTTCCGAACTTATGAAAAGTCGATACAAAAAACGAGCAAAGTGACACGAAAATACGAAAAATGGTCGAAATTCCGAAAACATGTACAATTCCGAAAACGAAAATTTCCGAAATCACGAAAAGTCGATACAAAAAACGAGCAAAGTGACACGAAAATCCGAAAAATGGTCGATATTCCGAAAAAAAAGTACATGAAAAACGAATCGAGCCGAACCGAATCGAAACAGAAATCGGTCGAAACGAGCCGAATCGAAAAGTTTAAAAATCCGAAAAATCGAACCGAATCGAACCGAAAAAAAAATCGGTGCACAAGCCTATTGGGGACTACGTTTCCCATGAGGTTCAGCCCAACTAATAAGTACCTGAGCATCATGGGAGTTGTATTTCCAAAACATCTGGAGGACCAAAGTTGCTGAGCCTTGCATTAGAGCAACCACAGAATAGTAATACAATCCATAGAAAACCATGAATGGAAATCACGAGCGTCGTAAGCACTGTATATGGGGAAAACAATGTTTTTTTCTTTTTTTACATTTTTTTTTTCAAAATAATAACATATCTATTAATTATACATCCCTGGATTTCATTTGCTGTGAATACCTGTACGAGTGACTAGACGGTGACACACAATCCTGTGTAGCAATTGAATTGCTATGGGTTCGACCTAGTTTTTTTGTAAATTGTAGACTATAATAAATATTCCCTTGGATATTACAAGTGATATATCAAAGTCAACAGCAAAAAGAATGAGGAAGAAACGGCGCTAGACTTTTCAAGATATTCCATTGAAAGGGATTATTTCCTTTTGATAAATCTAGGGCAGGATTATATTACCTTAAGAAATAAAAAGAAGTTTATACTTCTTTATTTCTAGAAAAAAAAATTTGTGTTGAAGTGTGCGGAAGAGCGTGCGGAAGAGTTATTGTATAAAACTTTCTAAACGAGCCTCGAGACTCCATGTCACCTGCGTTACTCGGTCACTAAGGTACCAGGTAAATATTTGTGAATAATATGGGGCAGGAAGTCACCCTCAGGAATTTCAGTCTATGTTTGATTCTTTTGTTCTGGAGACAGTATGTCATTGGTCGGAATCTTGACTCAATGGAGTACAACGAAGCATGGTGGTTCATGGTTTCCATAGAACCTAAAGAGATTCGGAAACTCACAACCGTTCATTAGGGAACAGAAGCAGAGCTGCAGTGTCTTCATCCAACTCTTTTTGCAAAGAGACAGATTGTCAGGTGTGTGTGTGTGTGTGTGTGCGTGCTGTGTATAGTTACAGCTGATCTCTTAGGCCGAATTGAAGCAGAAAATCTTATTCGAATGGGAGTAGGAGCTAGACTGATTTAGTCTTCTGAAGTCATACGACCAATGTCAGATGCAATGGAAGCCGTCCTACCTTTTCCCATATGGGTGACAAGTTTAACCTTTGCAGACAACTATGGATCAGGTTTGGGTCGAAATCCCTACAACCAGGTTCCCTAATGCCAAAATCCTGACGGCCAACTTACCTACACAGACAACTCCCTGACGGCCAACTTCCCTACACGGCCAAATTCCCTACACGGACAACTCCCTGACGGCCATCTTCCAGACATCCAAAATCCCAGCGGCTAACACTAACCCTACTCCTTAACCCCCTAAACCTAGCCCTAACCCTAACCCCCCTAAAACTAGCCCTAACCCTAACCCCTTAAACCTAGCCCTAACCCTAACCCCCTAAAACTAGCCCTAACCCACTAAACTTAGCCCTAACCCCTAAACCTAGCCCTAACCCCCTAAAACTAGCCCTAACCCTAACCCCTAAACACAGCCCTAACTCCCTAAACCTAGCCCTAACCCTAATCCCCCTAAACCTAGCCCTAACCCCCCTAAAACTAGCCCTAACCCCCTTAAACCTAGCCCTAACCCCCTTAAACCTAGGATTAGGGTGTTAGTATTAGGGTTAGCTGCTGGGATTATGGATGTCTGGAAGTTGGACGTGTAGGGAATTTGATAGGTCTGGCACTTGTTCTGTCTGCAAGTTGGCTGTCGGGATGTTGGCATTAGGGAACCTGGCTGTAGGGATTTTGTGCAGCACCCCTATGGATCCAGTGGACTCCGCTTTAGGTATTTCTCAAACCAAAAAAAAATACAGTGGCCAGGCACTGCTTCAAGTCTAAGCATCACCTTTTTATTTAGAGATACAACGTTTTGGCTGACTACATCTCAGGCTTGACAAAGACTAAGCACTCAATCGAAAGTCTCTAAATAAACATGGACTGTTTGGACTTGAAGGAGTGCCTGGTCTCCTTTGATTCTATTTTGGTTCTAAGAACAAGCTGTTTACTCCAGGAGCCCATCATCCACCTAAAGCTTTATTGGCGTACCATGCTGTATGGTGGGTTGGGTACATTATTCCCTTTATCCTGCTTTTAGGTGTTTTGTCAATCACTGCTACTTAATTATTGCTTCAGTATGAGACAACCACTGGTGATGGAAAGCCCTCTTATGGACAGCTACTCGCAGCAATGGTTGGTCCAAGATAGTAATAGTCTGACATCAGCCAGAGGTTCTTGCGTGTAGGATAGTTTATTAGTTCCAAGAGTTTGTGGTAAACAGCACTTGAACAACAAAGGATTCGTGCCCTCGAACAGTGATGCCCAACCATGGCATCCCAGATGTTTTATAACCACCTGTTGTGTGATTCTCAGCCTGCATTATGGGGCATGTTCTTCCTAAACAGCTTGGGTGCAAAGGATCTTCGATACAACCCTAGCTTTTACCATTACTCAGCTTAGACGTACCTGTTTGACCGACCATAATAGTTGTTGGACGTTGGAGAAGACCATAATGGAAACCAACCCAATTCCCTTGGGCTTAGACATAGGGCTAAGTTTTCATGTCATAAGACCGTGAGCCATGTGAACCAAACTCCCCCTGGAAAAACCTACCGTAGATACTTCTTTACTAGCGATTAGATGGCCGGCAGAGGCGAGCGAGATGATTGATTGGCTTAAACCGAGCATGCCCTCTGGCCATGATGGATCCCACCTCTCCCGAATCTGGGAGTTCCTGAAGTGTTTGCAAGCATCAGGGAGCCCGCATTCACTTCAGTGAGACTACCCGAACTTCCGGGAGACTTGGGATCCAGAGCAAGGCAAATTTTTTTCTTTATTTTTTTCTACACGCGATGCAGATGTCTCGAATATAACGCGACCCCAACAATTTTAAGGTAAATTTTTGTCACCAAAATCTAGCGTTATACTCGAGTATCTACAGTAATTAATAATTTAATTCTAATTAAATACCAGTAATTAAAATGACTTTAGAGTAAAAAGTCCTGAGATTCAAGGTTAACACTGACCACCATGGAGTGAAGAGCAACCAGGACTAATATATGCAGGAGCTTCCCGTAGCCGTATTGCTCGGTGCACCCTATGAGAATCATAATGCTAGCAGCCTGTAATATCCAAGCGGGAAACCTTTCTAAATGCATCCATGCATTGCATGATTATAATAATAGAAATAATTAAAAAAATAGATTTCTCTTACCACGTCTCCGAAACGCCATAATAATGCACGTCTATTTATAGCTTGTGTCTGCGCATCTGTTTGGTGGTTTTATTGGTTGTTTTCTTTCTTTCTTTTTTTTATTTTGTTTTTCTTCTTTTCTTCTATTTATAGCATTGAGAGATGGTAGGCCGAGATGTCAGGGGACTATGAAGAGGATTTTTGCCAAACCACAATTACATTGCTCAAAGAACTATGCTTTAGGACTGAGGTCAATAAAGATCATGAAAAATGTTTGGAGTTTTCGGACATGCTTCGGAGTCGCGGCATGACGCGCTATATGGACACAGGTAATGTCTTAAAAAAAACTGGTACTGACTGTTACTGATCCCATGTTGTGTTTTATTGGAAAAAGATATATATATATATATATTATTCAGGGAAGATCTGATAAATAAGTGCCTGTGTGTTTTATATGCTGTAAGTTGACAATTTTTTTGCACTTTTGTTGGTCACAGACACCAGCGTTTTTAAGGTGTTTTAAGATAGATGTAGATATAGATCAATAGATAGATAGATAGATAGATAGATAGATAGATAGATAGATAGATAGATAGATAGATAGATAGATAGTAGATAGATAGATAGATGTAGAGGCAGATGAGTAGATAGATAGATGGATGTGTAGATAGATAGGTAGATAAAGAGATCAATATATAGATATAGAGATATATTTGATAGATAGATAAAATAGACAGATGTGTAGATAGATAACTAGATAAGGGTAGCTAGACAGGTAGATGATGAATAGATAGATAAAGACTTGACAGATAGATAGATAAAGACTTGATATATAGATAGATATGTAGATAGATAGATAGATCGATAGATAGATATCGGTATACACAGGTACAGTATGTTGATAGATAGACAGATAGCTATCGACTAGATAGATAGCTATAGGATCGATAGATAGATAGATAGATACATAGATAGATAGACATAGAGAGATAGATAGAGAGATAGAGATATATATAGATAAATACAGAGATAGATTGATAGATAGATATATACATAGATATATAGATAGATACAGAGATAGATAGAGAGATAGATACAGAGATAGATAGATAGATAGATAGATAGATAGATAGATAGATAGATAGATAGATAGATAGAAGATAGATAGATAGATAGATGCAGGGATAGATAGATAGATAGATAGATAGATAGATAGATAGATAGATAGATAGATAGATAGATAGATAGATAGATAGATACATAGATATATAGATAGATACAGATATATATAGATAGATAGATACAGAGATAGATAGATGCAGAGATAGATAGATAGATAGATAGAGGAGAGATAGATAGATAGATAGATACAGAGATATATAGATAGATAGATACAGAGATAGACAGATAGATAGATAGATAGATAGATAGATAGATAGATAGATAGATAGATAGATAGATAGATACAGAGATAGATAGATACAGAGATAGATAGATCTGCAGAGCGTGCCTGGAGGAAATCCCGCTCTGAAGCTGATTTTGTTCACTTCAAGTTTATTCTCCGGTCATACACCGCTGCCCTCCACTTGGCCAAACAATCCTTCTTCTCATCTCTTATATCTACGCTGTCCTCTAACCCTAAACGGCTCTGGCCCACCTTCAACACCCTCCTCCACCCACCCGCACCTCCCCCCTCAGCTGCCTTCAACGCTCAAGACCTGGCAGATTTCTTCCTTAGTAAAACTCTAACTATCAGAAGCGACATCCCAACACAAGATAGTTATCTGCCACCTCCACTCCCAGAGGTCCCCTCTGCCACCCTCTGCCGCTTCCTCCCAGCCACTGAGGAGGAAGTCAATTCCTTATTGTCCTCCTCACATCTCACCACCTGCCTGCTCGACCCCATTCCCTCACATCTAATTCCTCCCCTCTCCTCCTCCCTCACCCCTGCTCTCACACACATCTTCAACCTATCTCTCTCCACCGGCTCCTTCCCATCCGCCTTCAAACACGCGCTAGTTACCCCTTTACTAAAGAAACCATCCCTCGATCCCAACTCTCCATCCAACTACCGTCCTGTATCCCTGCTTCCCTTCACATCAAAGCTCTTAGAAAAACTAGTCTTCAACCGCCTCTCCCTCTTCCTGTCATCCAATTCCCTACTTGACCCCCTGCAATCTGGCTTCCGTCCCCTACACTCAACTGAAAGTGCCCTCACCAAAGTCACCAACGACCTCCTAACTGCTAAAAAACACGGCCACTATTCTATTCTCATCCTGCTTGACCTCTCGGCTGCTTTTGACACTGTTGACCACCCCCTCCTTCTGCAGACCCTCAGCTCTCTTGGTCTCTGTGACACTTCACTCGCTTGGGTTGACTCCTATTTATCCAACAGGTCCTTCTCTGTGTCCTTTGCTGGTAACTCTTCCTCTTCATTGCCTTTATCTGTTGGTGTACCTCAAGGCTCTGTCCTTGGTCCTCTGCTCTTTTACATCTACACCTCCTCCCTGGGCAAAATCATCAACAGCTTTGGCTTTAATTGCCACCTCTATGCTGATGACACTCAGATCTACCTCTCTACCCCTGATCTCTCTCCCCCTGTCCTTTCAAAAGTCAGTGACTGTTTATCTGGCATCTCCTCCTGGATGGCCTCCCACCACCTAAAGATCAACATGTCAAAGACTGAGCTCCTACTTATTCCTCCCTCCAATGCCTCCCCACCTCCTGACTTCTCTATCACGGTGGAGGGTATCACCATCTCCCCATCAAACCAAGTTCGCTGTCTTGGAGTTACACTTGACTCTGCTCTTTCCTTCATCCCCCACATCAAGTCTCTTTCCTCCTCCTGCCGCTACCAATTGCGTAATATTTCCAGAATTCGGCCATTTCTTACCGCTGTCACCACAAAACAACTCATACACGCCCTGGTAATCTCCCGACTTGACTATTGCAATAATCTCTTATCTGGCCTCCCTCTGTCCCGCCTCTCTTCCCTACAATCCATCCTGAACGCCTCCGCCAGGCTAATTCACCTCACCCGCCGCTCTGTCTCTGCCGCTCCCCTCTGCGAGTCCCTTCACTGGCTCCCCATCCACTGCAGAATTAAGTTCAAAATCCTTATCCTTACCTACAAAACCCTCAGTAACTCAACTCCCCACTACCTGTACTCACTAATCACCAAATACACCCCAGCCCGCTCCCTAAGGTCAAACAGTGACCTGCGCCTAGCTTCTCCCCGCATCACCTCTTCCCATGATAGACTGCAGGATTTCACATGCGCAGCCCCCATTCTCTGGAACGCTATCCCTCGTACGGTCAGACTTTCCCCTAATTTCTCTTCCTTCAAACGCTCCCTAAAAACGTTCCTATTTAGGGAAGCCTACGACCCAACTCACTGACACAACCATCAATCACTCTCACCTTGCAGTCCTCTCCTCCTGTTTCCAACCCCAACCCCTCTAGATTGTGATTTCCTACGGGAATAGGGCCTTCTTCCCCTCTTGTACTGTTTGTCAAATGTTGTTCAATGTATTGTAACCCGTCTATACTGTGCCTATTGTACAGCGCTGCGGAATATGCTGGCGCTTTATAAATAAAGAATAATAATAATAATAATAATAGATGCAGAGATAGATAGATAGATAGATAGATACAGAGATAGATAGATACAGAGATAGATAGATAGATGCAGAGATAGATAGATATAGGAGAGATAGATAGATACAGAGATAGATAGATACAGAGATAGATAGAGATAGATAGATAGATAAATAGATATATAGATAGATAGATAGATAGATAGATAGATACAGAGATAGATAGATAGAGATAGATAGATACAGAGATAGATATATGTATATGGATAGATAGATACAGAGATAGACAGATAGATACATAGATAGATACAGAGATAGATAGATATATAGATAGATAGAGATAGATACATAGATAGATAGATAGATAGAGATAGATAGATACAGAGATAGATAGATAAAGATAGATAGATACAGAGATAGATGCAGAGATAGATAAAGGAGAGATAGATAGAGAGATAGATAGAGAGATAGAGAGATAGATAGATACAGAGATAGAGAGATAGATAGATAAATACAGAGATAGATAGATATATACATAGATATATAGATAGATACAGAGATAGAGAGATAGAGAGATAGATAGATGCAGAGATAGATAGATAGATAGATAGAGGAGAGATAGATAGATACAGATATAGATAGAGATATAGATAGAGAGATAGATAGATAGATAGATAGATAGATAGATAGATAGATGCAGAGATAGATAGATAGATGCAGAGAGATAGAGGATAGATAGATAGATAGATAGATAGATAGATAGATAGATACAGAGATAGATAGATAGATAAATACAGAGATAGATAGATAGATAGATAGATAGATAGATAGATAGATAGATAGATAGATAGATAGATAGATAGATGCAGAGATAGATAGATAGATGCAGAGAGATAGAGGAGAGATAGATAGATAGATAGATAGATAGATAGATAGATAGATAGATAGATAGATAGATAGATAGATACAGAGATAGATAGATATATAGATAGATAGATAGATAGATAGATAGATAGATAGATAGATACAGAGATATATAGATAGATAGATAGATAGATAGATAGAGATAGATACAGAGATAGATAGATAGAGATAGATACAGAGATAGATGGAGATAGATAGATACAGAGATAGATAGATAGATAGATAGATAGATAGATAGATAGATAGATAGATAGATAGATAGATGAGAGATAAATAGAGGAGAGATAGATAGATAGAGTGGCAAGAAAAACTATGTTAACCCTTTGGGATTTCGTGGAGTTTTGCATGAATTGGTCATAAAATGTGCTCTGATCTTCATCTAAGTCACAACAATTTGAAAATCACAGTCTGCTTAAAATAATACTGCACATACATTATATTTTTTCATGTTTTTATTGAACAGAACATGTAAACATTCACAGTGCAGGGTGGAAAAAGTATGTGAACCTTTGGACTTAACAACTGGTTGACCTTCCTTTGGCAGCAATAACCTCAACCAAACGTATCCTGTAGTTGCAGATCAGACCTGCACAACGATCTGGAGTAATTTTGGATCCACTCCTCTTCACAAAACTGTTTCAGTGTAGCAATATTCTTGGGATGTCTGGTGTGAATCGCTCTCTTAAGGTCCTGCCACAGCATTTCAATCAGGTTGAGGTCAGGACTCTGACTGGGCCACTCCAGAAGGCGTATAT